>NW_004624760.1:20285308-20297978 GCF_000247695.1 Heterocephalus glaber | reverse complement strand
CTTATCTTCTATATCTGACATTCTGTCCTCACATTGGCTCATTCTGCTGTGTAGACTTTCAATGGAGTTTTTAATCTCCTGAAAATCTGTTTGTATCTGTTTTATGGATTCCATTTGTTTCCTGTGTTGGGATTCTATCATGTTCCCCAGCTCCTCTATTTTTTTAATCTGTGCCCTTTCTAGATTTATTAATAATGTCTTGTACTATGGGCACAATCTCTACTGTTCTCAGAGAAATTATTTCTGATTTCATTTTTCCAGGTCCTCTTTTGTTTCCAGTTCAGGGCATCCAGGTAGTTGAGTATCAGACTGTTCCATCTCATTTCCCTTTGGGGTTGGTGTAGGTGATCTGGAAGTCTGGTTTTGAGACTTGTTTATGTGTCCTCTCATTTTGATGGGGAGGGGTGCTATTGGTGCCCATGTGGCGCATCTCCTCTGGTCTGGGAGTGGTGGAATACCGGCTCAGAAGCCCCTTCTTCTGGGCTGGGAGTAGTAGAATGGTCGGGGATGTACTATTTTATCCAGCTTCTTGTGCTTAATAAATTATTTCTGAGATTAATTCCTCTTACTGTGTGTAATTAATGTGAAGGATATTTTTTGTCTTCCTTTGTTGTTGACTAGTATTATGTGACTATACCAGTATTTCATTATCCAATTTTCTTCTGACAGAGATTTGAATTGCCTTCCTTCTGGGACTATTATGAATTAAGATGCTTGCTACCCTTTGTGTGTGTGTGTGTGTGTGTGTGTGTGTGTGTGTGTGTGTGTGGTCATGTTACCTGACATCTTCTAGAAATATGCCTAGGTGTAGAATGGTAGATGATAGGGCAGGCATAAATATTTTTGCGTTAGTTGATATTGTTAAACACTTTTCCAAAGTGATTAGACCACTTTCATTTCTTCCAGCAACATATGAAATATACCATTGCCTCACATCCTTGTCAGCAAACACTTAGTATTGGCAGACATTAAGCAATTTAGTGGGTGTTTAGTAATATTGTGCTGTTTTTAATTTGCATTTCCCTGATGACTAATAATACTACCAGGAAATCATTAACTTACTGGACCTATAAATAATATGTGTTTGAAACCCTGTTGAAATCATTAGCTTATTGAACATATGGAAGGTCCAAATTAGAATGATTTTTCTTTTCATTTGCTTTATAGGGATTTTTATATATTGAGGATATCACTTTTTCATCATATAGAAAAAGCCTTCCCAATATAGGGTTTTTCTATTCATTTTCATTGTTGCAAACAGAAGTTCTTAATTTTAATGAATACTGACCTCATTTTTATAGTTGTGCCCTTTATGTTCTGTATAAAATGTTATCTCTACCTCAATATGAATATAATATCCTATGTTTCATCCCAGAGAGTTTATTTTCTTATTGTTTGCATTTAGGTCTATAATCTGTCTCAAATAAATTTTTATGTGTGATATAAGATATAGAAGTAAAAGATCTTTTTAAATATAGATATTCAATTATTCTGATGTTGTTTACTAAAAAGAATGTTGAAATTTTGTTACAATTCAAATAAGATACTTATATATGTGCACTTATTCCATTTATCTATTTTCTGTTTGTATGCCAGCACCTTTGATTACCTTTGCTGTATAGTAAGTTGACAGCTCCTGGTAAGTCTTGCTTTTTGCTCATTTTCTTTAAAGCTATCTTACATTTTCTAGGTTCTTCACATTTCTAGATAGATCTCACAGTTCATCCATTTCTTTTCTTTTTCTCCATGGGTGGAGACCATGCCCAGGGCCTGACTGTATGGTGGGAATACTCTACCACTGAGGTGTTCTCCGAGCCCAGTCTGTCAATTTCTATGCACAAAACACCTGTAGGGATTTTAATTGGGGTAATGTTCTTTCTATGGATCAATTTGGAGATAATTTACATTATTATATATTTACTCTTTCAACTTGTATACCTGCAATGTTTCTCTATTTGGCCTTTATTTTCTCTCAGCCATTGCTAATAATTTTCAGTACCAAAATTTTATTTTTCATCTTTCATTAGAATTTATTCCTCAGAGTGTGGTATTTTTGAATACTATTGGATATGGTATTTCTTAAATTGTTTTTCCAGTTATTTGTTTATAGTATAAGGAATAGAATTAATTTTTACATTGACTTTATATTTAGCAACCTTACTAAATTCATTTGTTTGTAAAACTATTGCAATTTTTAAACTCTATTTGTATCAACAGTTAGTAAAAACATGTTTCACTGATTTTCTTGTCTTTGTACAGTTTATTTCTTTTTCTTACTTTCTTACACTAGCTAGACCCTCCAGTTCAGTGTTGAATAGAATGGTTATAATAGCCACAGTTGTCTTGTTTCCAACCTGGGGGAAAACATTCACTATTTCACCATTCAGTATGATTTTAGTTGTAGGCTTTTATAAATATGTTTTTTTCATATAAAATATTTAAAAGAGCAATGGACATGAGGAGGAATGCCTTTATTTTTCAGATGTCTGTCTCACACAAAGGAAGCTTGGCTAGCATAACTTCTCAGGTTTCTTGGCTCTTTTGTTCATTCTGGCACAGGGAAGGTGGAATGATTTATCATCCTGGTAGACCTCGGAACAGTGGGAATGCTGTTCCACTGTTCTCGTTGTTGTCCTTCTAGGAACCACCTGCTCTTGTCCAGGAGTTGGTTATCTGATCACTAGCAAATCTGTCTCGAACTAGGATTTGTCCAGTAGAGCTGGCCTATTTGGCTGTGAAACTAGGCTACAGCCCCAGTCTCTTTAAATTGGCATTCAGATTTCTCATCTGGCTTAATCTTTGTCTTAATCTTCAATTTGGTCAAGCCCAGATGCTTTTAAATCATACTATTTGTCTTTCTCTCCCTATCCTCAAGTCTTCAGAAGTGGTATTAAAGGTTAATTTACTTTTTTGTTGGACTAATTTCAGCTTTTTTTTTTACTCAAACTTGTCACAAAGAATTTGAAGAAACAATCTCTCCAGATAACATATTTCAACGTATGATCTTCAAGTGCCCTTAAAACCTCTTTCCTCCTTCTGCTCATCCAGCCTCTTTCCCCTTACCTTTTCATTCTCCGTGTTCTTTGTGCAATGCCTTCCCAGACTTCATTCCTGGCAGAAAACTATACACACTTTTTCCCTCCTTGAAGCTCTCAAAGTCTCCCTCAGCACAGCTGATTAGCCGGTAGAGTCCCCTTCTTTCGGGACCAGCTAATGGTGAGGCCCTCCAAAGCCAGTTCCCATGGGATTACTTCCCCAGACCTATCCTGGGAGTCCTATTCCTTAGTCAGAGAGTATCTTGAAGTTAGTCATGCAGACCTAATCTCCTTCTCTTTAAATTGGGAATCATAACAAAACCAACTTCACAGGATATCTGTGAAGATTAAAAGAGTTATTTGAATGTAAAAGTACGTAGACTAGTGGCTGGCTCATAGTAAGCACATTACATATTAGCTATGATTATTAGCTGATATTGTTACCTTTGTTGGGCTTTTTCATGTATCATTATTTACTTTTATCAGAAGGTTTTGTGTACACATAAACTACTTTCCAAATTACTTTCTAAGCTTCCGTAAAAGCACCTCTGGGTCTTATATTTTTCTTTCATTTCCTTTGTGCTAGTCAAATTTACTGTCTGCGAGTATCATAGAAAAACAATAATATTGGGATTTTAGTATTTTTTTCACATTTATTTAGACATACTATTAGCCTGATCCTTTCTGAAGTGCAGTTATTCTGGAGATAATGGATGTGCCTCTGTTATACAAAGATTTTACTTCTTTGAGTTTTTAGAGAAAGAGATGACAAAAGCGCCTTTCAAGAAGTAGAATGGAGACTAATTTGGTCTTTGGAAATCTGGCTTGGAGTCCTGATTATTGTATTTATTTATCAGTTAGTTCATTTTCACATTATATTTCAGTTTCTCTGCCTCAGTAAAATGACAAAAATGCCTTATTTTTAGTGCAGTGTTTAGCTTTGTCTTATATTTCAATATTTAGATTAAAAATATCATATTTCTTCCATAAAATGCTGTTTAAAAATCACTGAAGCACTAGAGTACTCTGCACTCACTAGTGTGAAAATTTGTGTGTATGAGTCTGTGCTTTTGTATGTTTACATCTGACACTGATAACAATTGCGGAAAAGAATATAGACCAATGTTTATCAAGCAGCTTCTCTAGAAACACTAATAGGGGCTCCTGGATGGGATGGGGGTTATAAAATAGATGAAAAACAGGTCAGTAGCCACAGTGTGAAGATCAATTCCATTGCATAGGGCACAATTTGCACTTTTATGGATTAGAATTATTTCTATTGCTATCGATTTTCTATAGAGTTCAGGGTTCTAAAAATTCTCAGAAACAACAAAAGCTTGAAGTGGCCTAAATTCATAAGACAGTCAGTATTCTCACTAAATTTCAAATTTTTACAATTTTCCCCACACTACATGTTTTCTCAAATAGCACACCGTTTTTGTTAATCCTCTAGAAAAGAAGCCTTGAGCTAATTACTTTTTAAATCTATGCATATACAAGGTGTACATAGTTCATTTGATGAGTATTTGTATAGAATATTTTCAGCTGGAAAAGAGCTTGAACCAAGAAGAAAAATTCAGTATAGGAAGTTTCAAGGAAAAAATTGATTGCAACTCTTGTTCAAATCAAATATTTCATAAGTACTTACCATGTGATTCAGAAAGAGATAATAATATCTTGTCCTTATTGGTCACCCACCATGTTTCCTGCCCACAGTTATGTGGTTTAGCATGGTGTCTGAGCATGTCCTTGTACCTGATAGTGTATTTCCAGATGTCTGAGTAATTCAGTCTAGAAAACAGGGTTTAGTAATTCATGTAGAAATCACTTAAGTCCCCTTTCCTAGTGTAAACAGAAGATGTTTTCATCTACTTCCAAGTTACTATCTGGTTGCTGCACTCCCTTAAAGAACTGATTGAAGAAAAATCTATATGTTGAAGAAGAAACAAGAATTTTCCTGGAGTGGTACATTGTTTATTGGTATTTCAGAAAAATATATTTTTCTTAAAAAAATCTTTTCATTGGTATGAAAAATTCAAATCTCACATCACTAACCTTTTTATTTTAGAACAGAATCCTTGCTTTGTTTTTTACATAACTAAAGTGTTTATTAATCTGTTTCTTCCAAACCAAAAGAACTCTCAGTCACCAAAGATTAATTCAAGCTTCTGACATTAGAAAGCTCCTGGCAGTTTTTTTTCTGACTTGTCACCAAAATTAATAATAATAATAATAATAATAATAATACCAAAAAAAACCCCATAAGCCAGAGAACCACACTATGACTGAGCTGACTCATTTTAAAGGTGAGTAGGCCTTCACTTCTGAGCTAAAGTGTACAAGTTGTGATCATATAATTATTGTTTTTCACAGTTTTTCTGTCTCTTTTTTATTGGTAGATATCCGTTCTTACTGATTTTGGTGGACTTGTTCTGAAAGCATTTTGTTTTTCCTGCATGCTGTTGGGGTAGACATTCCCAAGTCCATAGTCAAGGCCTGTGTATTTGTGTATTTGCTCACAGAATCTCTACTTGACACTCACAGACACATTCTGGACACCGTTCCAGCACACTCGGCCCTCATTTCTCAGAGCTGACAATATTGGGGAGTTCAGATGGTGACAGTGACTGAATGATTCTGTTTGTGGGTGAATTTATAGTGTGTGTGTGTGTGTGTGTGTATGTGTGTCTGTGTGTCCGCATGTGTGTGAGTGTATTAGGAGTATGTATCTAAACATACACAAAGTCATCACTAACATGAAGCACTGCAGGAGAACATTTACTGTAATGGGCCTAATAACATTTGAGGTTTTGCAGGTACACAGGATTTCTCCCACCTTCTGGGGCAATGCCAACCTCTGCCATGCAGTGCAAACCCTGCTATGGACTGGGAGTAAGGGAAGGACACAGCTGTGCTACAGAAGTACATACTCTATTTACAATATCAGGCAGAGGCCTCTGCAACTGTAGCTTGCTGACCTCGGAATCCAGTACAGTGCTGCACAGAGATCAGAATACCAGAGGCACCCAGTTCCAGCTGTTATCACCCAAGAACACAGCTTAGTTCTCTACTTGGTCACATGAAAGAATAGTTTTATAAATGCAAAAGTACTATGAGACATCTAAGATGTTATTTATCCAATATTTGATTTAATCAAGAAGTATAAACCAAACGCCCACTGTGTGTCAAGAACTCTCCTAGAATCACAATGTGATGATAGAAAAGGATGAGTCACATGAAAGTTGGAAAAGGTACCAATATTGGAGTGTAGTCTGATTGTCAGTTTGGGGGTCATAGGGCGAGATGACAGACTGGCAAGTGGGGGAGGGATTTTCCCCTGGGAGGACTTGATATTCACACAGGCATTCATTTTGGGAAGTCGTTAATTCTAGGCAGGAAATGAATTGGCACTTTGGGTTGGACGTGGTCAAACTTCTTTTCTCTCTTGGGCCAGTAAGAGTTGTGCCAAAATTTCAAGTCACAGAAAGGCCTGGCTGCTTCTTTATGAGGGGAGTAAGCTCTTTTCTGGCTATGTTGGTTAGGCCTGTGTGACTCATATCAAATTCATGATTTTTCCACCCAGTAGTGACAGTGACCAAGAGGAGAAACAGCTCTCTTTCTGGAGTGGTTAGCATCCAAGCTCAAGTGTTGTACAGTCCCAAGGCAGCAATGTCCCTTTCCCAGGGCCCATAGTAGAGTGTGAAATGTGGGATCATGCCAGAATGGTGAGAAAAGAGACACACTCTACTTTGCAGACACTGGCAGGTGTGCTGCTGCTGTTCTTATGGAAACCCATAAACAGGTGATCATATCATTAGAGAACACTGTGCTCATGGGGCAGAGGAGGGAATCAGGGCCCTGGTGGTTGGCGTGCCTAATTTAGCCTGGGAGTGATTCTAAGAAGTAATATCTGAGTTGAAATTTTATGAAGGAAGTCCAATGAACCAAGCTGAGAAGGGGGTTGGACAAGGACTTTGTGGATAAGAGAATCACCTTGGACAATGTCGAGTGGCCTCAGAATAGTGTGGTATATTGTGGTTGTGAGTGTGGCTCTGGAGCCAGACTGCAAACAGCTCCATCCTAGCTCTTCAGATCACCAGCTGCTTAAACTTGGCCATGCTTCCTGTATCCCCATCCATACCATTAACACGGGAGTTACAAGCTCTGTGTCCTAAGGTACTGCGAGAATGAAGTAGACTATAGTATCTGAATTGTATTGCCTAGAACCTGGTAGGTGTTAGCAATGATGTACACATATGTAGCATAAAGCTGTTCAAATAAGCATAAGATAATTAATGAAGGAGGAGCATGAGAAGATCAGACAGAATAGAGGGCTATGTGGGTGGGTGCACAAGCGAGAATCGGAATGAACAAAGCCTCCCTGAGCATTTTCTCTTTGCTTCCTTATCTTCTCTCCTGTCTTCTGTGATGGGTGTGACTTTTCTTTTTCTTGGCTCCTGCCCTTGATGCTGACTGCTTTGGTAAGAAGAAACCAGCGTGGGAGCTGCAGGCAGTCAGGAGGACACAACAGTTATGTCATCTGTGGTCTTAGCAATGAGAATGAAATGATGAAATGCTTCAGCTGGTTTTAACTTGGAGCTCCTTGGAGCCTTCCAAGCCACACATCCTCAAATGGTTTAGCTGAAAGGCTTGCCTGGGAATTCCTGCATCCTGTTCTCAGTCAACACATTTCCAGAGTGCTGACTTTGTGCCACACACTGATATCTAGGTGTAGACTCAGAGATGGATTCTAGGCTTCAAAGCTCTTCTTTCTGTGTGAGCAAAGTGCTCATTTCCAATTTGTCCCATGCTTCTTTGAAGGAGGCACAGGGAGAGGACCCCTCCAGTACCTTATCACCCCAATGGCCAGTTGGTTTATTCCATCTGGGACACCTTTTCTGGTCCTACAGATGTTTTTTCCTGATGTAGCTGGGAACAGGCTTCATTGTGTTTGAGACACCTTGGTTCCACTCAAACTTGCATTGATTTCTTTTTTTTCTGCTCATCTCCACACAAACTCCTTCACCGATGCTCAGTGTAATAAAATATCCATAGTTGCATATCTTTTTCAAGCTTGATATATAGTATGTTTCTTTTCCCAACAGCTTTGGGAAAGAGCCTTTTCATCTTACAGCTGAGGGAATTTAAGTTTAGAGGATCTCTATGGGTTGCCAAGGCCAAAGTGTTAGCAATTGCTTAAATTAGGGCACACATCTAAGTGTCCGAATGCCACAACTAACTGTCTTTTCCCGTCTGGCACCCCCAGACTTGATCTCTCTCTTTCTTTAGCTGGAGGGAAAGTACAGCCCCAACTCAAGCAGCTGGACTGTATCTGAAGCTTTCAACATCCTGGCCAGATTATTGTCCAGACTTTTGCCCAAGATGAGAAAGAGAGAGGTAAAAAAGCTCAGTGATGTTATTGCAAGCTAGACCCCGACATTTGCATAAACAGCAGAGGGGAAAGGACAGGCAAATTACTCAAGTGAGCTTAGGGGAAACGAACTTGGAGGAATGGATTCTAAGCTTTGTTCTTCACTAAGGAAAGTCATGGGAACCAGTATTCTTCCAACTGTAAGGTGCTCATAAGTCCCCTATAGATCTTGTTAAAATGCAGACTCTGTTTCAGCTTGAGTCTGTGTGAGATGATGCATTGTTAACAAGATCAGTGATAATGCCACATACCAGGACACAATTCATTCTTTTTTTATTTCATTTTTGGTTTTTAGAGACAGGGTCTTGCTATGTAGTTCAGGCTGAGCTTGAACTCATTATGTAGTCCCAAACTTATGGTGATCCTCCTGCATCAGTCTCCCCAGTGCCGGAATTACAGGCATGAGTCACCATGCCTGGTGAGAACACAATTTAAATAGCAAGAATTTAAATCACTAACTTTTAAAGTTGACTCCAAATTTGGGAGTTTAAAATAATCCTGATACCTGGTTTCTAACTCTAGAGATTCTAATTTAATTGATCTAAGATGTGGCCTGGGATTTCAAGGTTTTAAAAAGTCGATTCCAAGTTTCAGGTTCTCCTTTTCCTTCTTCTTCTTTTGTGGTGTTGGGGATCGAATGCAGGGCCTCACATATGCTAGGCAAGCTCTATACTACTGAGCTACATCCCTGGCCCTAGTTGTTTCTGTTCACAAAATAACTAAAATAAGATATGGCTAGGGTGGGGATGTAGCTCAGTGGTTCCAGAACCTGCTTTGGAAGTGCAAGTTCCTGAGTTTGATCCCTGGTACCAAAAAAAAGATATGGCTAACTCAGAGGGAAAAGAAAGCAGATGAATTAGATAGCAGATACACTACATCTTGTTCATAAAAGAGGTTAAAAAGTAAATGAAGATTTGCCTTTCTTCCTTCAAAGTTCTCAGCACAAGCAGATTCTGCTTTCTGAAAATTCCACCTTTCTTTAATAGGTGTTCTTACTCTCCTGAGTGCTGAAAATCATTTCTAAGAAAAACGGTGCCTTTTATTCACTTGACTATATTTTGTAGAGTTTCTTTTTCCTTTGGGAGGATGGTAGTGGATGACTTACGTGATATGTTTTCCCTAAAGTGGATCTGTGTCTTAAGTGGCCTTCTTCAATCATTTATTTAAGAAATATTTACCCACAGGAGCTATGCTGGGCTATGAGAAACCAGTGTTGAATAAGATTAAGGGGGTTCCAGCCTTCTGAGAGTTTGTATAGTAGAGAGGAGCCCTCAGGAGAACACAGGTGTCCAGTGAAGTGCCCTGCCACAAAGGATGGGGGAGCATGGAAGGAGATAGGAAGGAATTAAATGAGATCAGAAGAGTCCAAAAGGCATTTCTGAGGAGGTAACATTGAAATGATGATCAGAACATTGATAGGAGTTAATCAGACAGAAAAGAGTGCAACATATTCCATCCATGAGAAGGAAGAACATCTTCTTTCAAACACCCAGTGGGAAGGGAAAGTATGGAAGGAATCAAAAGGAGTTCAGTGTAATTTGAATGAATAGTACAGGCAGTGGAATGTGGGCCTGAGCTGGAGAGACACAGAGGATGGAGATGGACAGGAACCCGGTGGGAAGGGCTTTGATTTGGGAAGGATGTGCTCTTGTGACTGTGGACTGTGGGGACAGACAAACCGGGCCTGCATCGCCTCTTGCTGGCCTTGCTACCTGCTGTGTGGGGCTCTCGTGTTCCTGACTGGAGCCAGGGTTAACTATGCCTACTGCATAAAGCTGCTTCAAGGTTTGAATATGTGAATATATGAAAAATGCAAAACTTGCAAGAGCTTGATACATGATCATCATTACTACAAATCCCCCAGACATTGGAGAATTATGCTTGCTGCCTGGAGATGGGTTGGTAACGAGTGAGATTGGGAACAAGGATGTCAGTTAGGATGTATTAAGAGTAGTACGCATGAGTTAAGAGGGCTGGAGGTAGAGATGAGGAGGTGATCTTCCTGCCTCAGCCTCTCAGAGTGCTGAGATTACAGGCATATGACACACAGCTATCTCAGGAACAACTTCAAAAGCCTCTCCTAATATCTGAGATGCCATGGTAACAGCTGTCTCTTCAGTAGTGTTGCAATCAAAAAGCTAGCCCTTCTAGAAGTATAACATTGCTATTGAGAACAGGAAACCACTATAATCAGGAAGCTGCTATGGCTAGGACCAAGGCACTTCTACAACAGATTATGTTATCACGATGGATGCTCCTCCCCCTCCCCCCAAACTTACCACTACTGTGAAGCTAGCAGCTGGACAAGAAGAACTTCTGCAAATGCAGTTGTGGAAATACAAATGACTGCACAACTGTGCTTGCTGGCTGAAATGAACATTCCCAAATCCTGTGCATCTCAGGCTCAACAATACTAGAACCTGAGAGGCAAGGGAATAAGGAATGCAGATTTTTAGCTTTGCAGGTGCAGAGGAAGGTACATCAGAAGAGTGTTTTGCAAGTATGTGACTGAGGAGAGCAGCATCAAATTGACTCAGTGGTCAGAACAAGATGTTTTTCTTCATTCTTGCTGGCAATGTAAGATGTTTCTGCCTCTGCGCTATGGTGAAAAACATGAAGCTGAAAGTCCACCACACTGGATGTTGCACACCAGTCTTCATTGTCAGAAGAGAGAGAACTCATTCAAGAGAGAACACCGAGTACATTCCAATACATAGGGTTGGGTTTTAGAAGAAACTTAAAGCTGGAGATACTAGATGCAATTGAAAAATATGGTTTTTGTTTAAATTTTTAAAAATTCATTAAATTTATTGGTACATTTAGGTATACAATATGACATTCATCATTGGGAATTTGTACCATTGCATGATATATCTTAGTTCTTATTTTTTCCCCATTTTTCTGCCCTCCCTTCATCCTTCCACCCCTCCCTGTTCACAAAGACTGTTTCCATTTTTTCATTTTCTCATATTTATTCCTTAGTCTTCCCCTACCCCTACCACTTCCCCTTCCACTGTGGGCCTTTCTGCCTATTTCACATTATCTATTATACATTTTGATCCTTATTTACACTTGCAGTTTCTCACACCAGATAAACTGTTCAGTATTTACACATGTGTGTCCTATTTATTTCACTTAAGAGTATGGCCTTAATGTGCATCCATTTAGCTATAAATATCTCTAGTTTCTCATTCTTTATGGCTGAGTACTACTACATTTTATTTTTTAAAAAACCCCAAATCTTCTTTATCCAGTCTCCAGTTGATGGGCAATTGGGCTGCTTCCAAGTTTTAGCTATTACAAACTGTGGCGCTATAAACATTTGCATATATTACTGTGGTATGATTCTTTTATTTCTTTTGAGAAGATACCCAGCAGGGGAGTAGCTGGGTCAAATGGGACCTCTAATCCTAGTTTTTTGAGGTATGTCCATACCGATTTTCACAGTGGTTGCACCAGTCTACACTCCTACCAACAGTGGAGATGGGTTCCTTTTTCCCCACAACCCCGCGAGCGTTTTTTATTGACTGATTTCATGATAGCAGCCATTTTTTTCTGGAGTGAGGTGGAATCTCAGCGTTGTTTTCATTTGCATCTCTTGAATGACCAGTGATGAACATTTTTTCATGTTTGTTTGCTGTTTGTACTTCTTTGTGTGAGAAATGTCTGTTAATTTCAGATGCCCATTTTTGGATTGGGTCTTTAAACTTGGGAGGTCTGATCTTTTTAAATTCTTTATAGATTTGAGATAGTAGGCCTTTGTCTGAGGAATAGCAGGTGAAGATTTTTTCCCACATTGTGGGTTGTCTCTTCACATTGCTGGTGGTTTCTCTTGTTGTAAAGAAGCTTTTTAATAAGAAGAGATCCCACTTATTTATTGTTTGTGCTAGTTCATGGGCATCTAAGGTTTTGTTCATAAACTCTTTACCTACACCAATGTCTTCAAGAGTTCTACCTAACCTCTGTTCCAGTTGATTCAGCATTTCTATTTTAATAATTAAATCTTTAATCCATTTTGATTTTATTTTAGTGTATGGTGAAAGATATAGGTCTAGTTTTAATCTTGGATAAATTTAAGAGCAATTTTTCCAGCCCCATTTATTAAAGAGGCTATCTTTCCTCCAGTGAGGGTGTTTGGCTCCTTTATTGAAGATGAGATGGCTGAGTGTGTCTGGAGTTGTTTCTGCATCTTCTAATCTGTTCC
>NW_004624760.1:20212081-20284633 GCF_000247695.1 Heterocephalus glaber | reverse complement strand
TGGTGATAGTGGACATCCTTGTCTTGTTCCTGATTTTAGTGTGAAGGATTTCAGTTTTTGACCATTTAGTATGATATTGGCTGTTGACTTTTCACAGATGGCTTTTATCAGATTGAGGTAGAGACCATCTATTCCAATTTTTTCTAGGGTTTTTATCATAAATGCACATTAGATTTTGTCAAATGCTTTTTCTGGATCTATTGAGATGATCATATGGTTTTTGTCCTGTTGTTTTTGTCCTATGTTTTTGTCCTATATGGTTTTTGGCTCTATTGATATAATGTATTACATTAATTGATTTGGGTATTTTGAACCATCCATTCATCCCTGGATTGAATCAAACTTGGTCAGGGTGTATGATCTTCTTGATGATCTTCTGCATGTTATTCGCCAGTATCTTATTAAGGATGTTTGCATCTATGTTCATTAGTAAGATTGGCCTATAGTTCTCTTTTTCAGTTGGGTCTTTCTCTTCTTTGGGAATCGAGGTAATGCTTGCTTCCAGGAATGAATTCGGGAGTACTGCTTCCCCTTCAATTTCATTGAAGAGTTTAAACAGTAGTGGCAGCAGTTCCGCTCTAAATGTCTTGTAGAATTCAGCAGTGAAGCCATCAGGACCTGGGCTTTTCTTAGTTGGTAAGTTTTAATTATGCTTTCAATTTCATTGGTTGATAGTGGGTTGTTTAGAATTTTTAGGTCTTCTTTATTCAACTTTGGTAATTCATACTTATGTAGGAATCTGTCCATTTCTTCTGTGTTTTCCATCTTCTTGATGTATAGGTTTTCCAAGTAGGTATTGATAATCCTCTGGATTTCTGCTGGTCCATTGTAATTTCATCCTTTTCATTCCTGATTGCATGGATTTGGGCCTTTTCTTTCCTTTTTCTGATGAGGTCGGCTAAGGGTTTGCCAATTTTGTTTATTCTTTCAAAGAATCAACTCTCTGCTTCATTAATTTTTGTATCAGTCTCTAAGTCTCCATTGCATTGATTGATGCTCTGATATATAATTTCCTCCCTTGTATGAGCTTTGGGTTTGTCCTGCTCTTCTTTTTCTAGAAGCCTGAGGTTCAGCATCAAGTTGTTTAATTGGGCTCATTCTGTTTTCCTAATGAGAGTATTCACTGCTATGAATTTCTCTTGTAAGACTGCTTTCATTGTGTTTCATAGATTCCAATATGTGGTATTGTCATTGTCATTTAAATGAAAGAACTGTCTGATTTCTTCTTTAATTTCCTCTGTGACCCATTGGTTATTCAGAAGTGTGCTGTTCAATTTCCATGTGTTTATGAAGTTTTTGTGGTTTCTGTTGCAGATCTCCAATTTCATTGCACTATGGTCTGATAATTTACAGGGCATAACTTCAGTTCCTTTGCATTTTCTTAAACATGTTCTATGATCAAGTATGTGGTCTACTTTGGAGAACCACCCCTGTGCAGCTGAGAAGAATGTCTATTCTGATTTTGTGGGGTGGAACACTCTGTAAACATCTGTTAAATTCATTTGTTCTAGAGTTCAATTGAGTTCTAGTATTTCATTACTTATTTTTTGTCTAGTTGATCTATCTATTTGTGACAATGCAGTATTGCTGTCCACCACTGCAATCGTATTAGTGCATATATGACTTTTCATGTCCATTAGTATTTGTTTATATAGTTGGGTGCGCTAGTGTTTGGTGTGTAGATATTTATGATTGCCATTTCTTCCTGTTGGATTGTTCCCTTTACAAGGATTTAGTGTCCTTCTTTGTCTCTCTTAATCAGTGTTGGTTTGAAATCTACTTGATCTGCCAAGAGGCTAGCTACTCCTGCTGTTTTTTGGGTTCCCATCGCATGGAGTATTGTTTTCTACCCTTTAACTTTCAGTCCATGAGTTTCCTTTTGAATTAAGTGTGTTTCTTGTATGCAGCATATTGTTGGATTTTGCTTCTTGACCCATTTTGCCAGTCTGTTTTTTGATTGGTGAATTGAGACCATTAACATTGATGTTTATAAGTGATACATATTGCCTTATCATTGTCATGACTTTTTCTTTTTGTTGGACTCTCCCCTTTTACATTTAATTTCTTTTCGTGCCCAATAGGTTCATTCTGCTGTCCCTTCTGGAGTTGTGATCCTCATTGTCTGTTCCTAGTATATTGTCTAAAATTTTTTGGTGTACTGGTTTGGTATTCATGAAGTTCCTGAGGTGCTTTTTATCATGAAAGTATCTTATTTGTCCATCAATTTTGAAAGATAGATTTGCAGGGTACATCAATCTGGGTTGGAGGCTGTTTTCCTTTAGGGCGTGGAATATGTCACTCCACGTTCTTCTTGCCTTGAGGGTTTGTGTTGAGAAGTCTGCTGTTATTCTGACGGGCTTTCCTTTGTATGTGATTTTCTCTAACTGCTTGTAGAACTTTGTTCTTCTGTTGGTTTTCTGGGATGTTAACAATTATATGCTTATTTGTACTTTTTTTTTTTTTAATCAAGGCTAGTTGGAGTCCTATATGCCTTACTTATCTGTATGTCAAGTTCTTTTCCCCTGCTTGGGAAGTTTTCTGCCATTACTTCTGTAAAAGTTTTTTTTATGTCATCTGCACTCTTTCCTGTTTCTTCATTAACTCCAATCAGTCTTATGTTATTCTTCTTTGCATCATCTAGCAGCTGGTCGATTAATTTCTCACGGTCTCTTACAATTTTGAAGCAATTTTTCTTTTCCTGGTCACTAACTGCAATCTTATCTTCTATATCTGAAATCCTGTCCTCACATTAGCTCATTCTGCTGCATAGACTTTCAATGGAGTTTTTGATCTCCTAGAAATCTGTTTGTATCTGTTTTATGTATTCCATTTGTTTCCTATGCTGGGATTCCATCATGTTCCTCAGCTCCTCTATATTTTTTATCTGTGTCCTCTCCAGATTTATTAATCATGTCTTGTACAATGGGCACAATCTCTGTTGTTCTCAGAGAAATTATTTCTGATTTCATTTTTTCCAGATCCTCTTTTGTTACCATTTCAGAGAGTCCAGGTGTTTGAGTATCAGACTGTTCCATCTCATTTCCCTTTAGGGCTGCTGTAGGTGATCTGGAAGTCTGGTTTTGAAACTTGTTTATGTGTCTTCTCATTTTGACCCATGTGGGAGGTGCTGTTGGCACCTGCCTGGCTCACCTCCTCTGACCTGGGAGCGGTGGGATGGCGACTCAGAAGCCCCTTTTTCTGGGCTGGGAGTGGCAGAACAGATGGCGGCCAGGAACCATGTTCCTCTGGGCCAGGAGCAGCAGGATGGATGGGGGCCTGGAAGCCCCTTCCTCTAACCTGGGAAGGGTGTGACAGTGGCTCAGAAGCCCCTTACTCTGGACCAGGAGTGACAGGTCTGACTGGGAAGGTGTATTTTGAGGGAGATTAGTGTGTCCTTTACTGTAATACATTTAAAAACTATTCACTGTAATTTTTGATCACTTCATGTATATTTACAGTCATTGGAAAGAAGAGGTCACTTAAAGTCATGGGAGTAGATTAAGTTACCCAGAGAGACTGAGGAGTACAAGAGAAAGAGATCTATGCCCGACCTGAGTCATCTGGACATTTGCACTTGAAGAAGGAATCTCTGAGTTGTGTTTGTCCCCTAAGCACTCTGTAATTTATATTTACCCTTCCGAGGGAGAGCTGGATCCAGAAAGGTCAGAATACCTTACAAAGTCATGTTTTAAAAGCACACACTGCTCTGGATCATAAAGTGGCACCTAGCGTGGGTCCTTATGTGTCGCTGGCACTCAGGATGTGAGTGTTGTTGCATATGCAGACCACAGTGACCACTAGAAAAGATGGGCAGAGCCTCCAGAGTCCAGCTCATGAGCTGTGATCACAAAGCCATAAACCCTCACTAGCTCTGATTAACACCACAGCATTAGAGCACCATTTCTATTTTTCCATGATTATTATTTTTGTTGTGTAGAAAAATGGCAACAAAGGGTGGGAGCTGTATAAGAAGACATGTTCACTGAAGCACTGGATCTAATAACAAAATCTGAAAGCAAATTAAATGTTTAGCAAATAGACAAACAATAGTACATTCAAACAATCAGATATATAGCATTTAAATGAATGAGCTAGAGCTACATCTATTAATTCAGATAAATCTCAAAAAACTAATGTTATATGAAAAATGCAAGTCACAAAATGTTATACAAAGTATGACATCATTTATTGAAAATGTAAAAACCACACAAAATTTTGTATATATATTCTTACAAGAAAAGAAATATAAGATTAGGTAAATGAAAAGCACAGACTCCTGGGCAATGGCCATGTAATCTCTGGACAGCAGGTAGGGGAATGGATAGAAGGGTGAGATTTCAGTTCTGTGGGGATTATTTTAAGAGAAGCAGAAGGAAATATAGAAAAATATTAACAGTTCTTAAATAGGGCAATGAAGCATGGAAGAAATATTATTTTCTGTTCTCTTCTTAATTAAAAATAAATAATTAGCATATATAAATTTTGGAATTCCCAGAGCAAAAATCAGGCTTTTTTTCCTGAACCTCAGTTAAACAGACCACCAGGGGAAAATGAATGCAGTAATGCCCTGACTCACAAACACCTGAGTTGCACACTTTCACAGATAAGAACAGACCTTGCATTACAAACATTTGTAGATGTCAATATATTGTGGGAGTAGCCCATGTGTCTGCTAGACATTGTCACAGTTATGCTGCAGTGTGCTTACTATACAGTGTGACAGTGTACCGTATTTTTGTGTGTCTGTTTTTTTAGTTTTACATTATATATTTGTGTCAAAAGTGTATAAGCCTCACTTTATTGCACATCAAATGAATCTGTCTTGCAAACATTCTCCTGAAACTGAACTTGTTCATAAGTCAGGGACTTATTATATGTACACATACATACATATACACACATACATATGCACATGCACATAGACACATATGTACATGAACACATGCATATACACACACATGTAAGCATATACATATATACTTACACATACACACATACATATATGCATAACTTCAAATTAAAATAAGCTTTATTGGAAAAAATATTGGCTTTATCATAATTTCTGAGGATCATAATTTTAATGTGGTGAGACTTTAATCCCTTTCTGGGATTTGACTGTGTACCAAAGCTACAGAAGGACCATCTGTATTTCAAGTAGAATGATGATTCTGGAGTGACTGGGGTGGAGCAGGGAACACCAGAGAACAATCTTGGTTGTGGGGGACTGCTCCAATGTAGGGCTGAAGAATTACAGAAAGACCATAAAAGGAGTGCAGTCAAGTTTATTGAGGAGCCAGGAGGTGGGGTTGAAATCCTAGTGAGATCTAGACAAATGTTTATTTCCCATGGTATTCCATCCATTAGGAAGCCATTGGCTTTGCTATCTCTCTGGATCCTTCCAGAGTTGATGCTCAATGACTTTTCTATTCTCCTTTAAAAGTTTTTTCCCTGGACTGGAATACTCACAGGTATTCCCAAGATGTTGGAAATCTTTCTTGCTTGGTAAATTATACCCAGCTTCCCTAGGCACTTCCTTCTTTTTGTGCCTGTTCAGACCAAGCACTTTTCAGGCATCCTGCCATACTAGGAGTCATTGTTTTTGTGACACGGGGAGGGGTATTCTGAGGAGGAATGAGGTAATGTAGTGACAGGAGGCATCAATGGGTGATGGGAGCCCAGGTGAAAATAAAGTTGCTGAATGTGGAGAAAGTCATGTGATTTTCTCCAAGGGCAGGAAGACATTAGTCTACCTTGAATATTAATCTACTTGTTATTTTTCATCAGCTCACCCATCATTTCTTCTATAAGTTCTGCAAGTATAATGAGTGATGTGTGTTTGTGTGTTTGTGTGTGTGTGTGTGTGTGTGTGTGTGTGTGTGTGTGTGTGTGTGCATGCTTTGGACTTGGGATGTGGGAGGAAGGGAAGAGGGCAATCTGTAAAGTCAAGTTCAGTGTTTACCAAAGAGGCATATGTTTTAGGTAGCTTGGGTTCCCAGTTAAAAAAGTGACTTATTTCCGTCCTGTAGAGATGTCATTTGCTCATAAAATTCCCAGGATCTGGTTAATGCTCAAGACTAACAGAATTTAAATTTTAATTTTCTGGGTTTTCTGTTTTCTATGCACTTATCGCTTGACTTATTAATAATCATTGTCCTTTTTAAAAGACATATTCATCTTTTAAATGATGTTCCCCTTGTGTCTTTAGCAATTGTTTTTCTGAGCACTGCTTGACAGAAACTGAAATTAGGCACCACTCACACTGCAAAAGTCAGTTACAGAGGACAGTTAGTAGAAATGAAAATAGAATCTTTCCAGAGTTAGAATGAGAGAGTAGAAGTTTGCTTAGTTTACATACACTTAGGCTGCATGTACCTTCTCAAGAATGTGTGATTGGTTTAGTCAAGATTCACTTGTCCTACTCAGTTAATATGCAGCTCCGAAGCAGGTTGTCCCCTTTACCTTCAGCTTTGTTTTCTCAAAGTCTGCCAGTGTTCTGACCACATAGCACTTGGCTTATGGATTCACCACCTTTTTCTTTTTTTTATGATTCATTAAGTTCATTGGTACATTTTATGCATACATTATGATCACCTTCACCTTTTTCAATGCTTGTTCCTCTCAAATAATCTACTCACAGAAAAAATTAAAG
Source organism: Heterocephalus glaber (assembly GCF_000247695.1). The sequence continues at coordinate 20,277,984 of NW_004624760.1, read as the reverse complement.
ACAAAAGGTAGACTTTACTGAATATTTCACAAACGAGACCTAGGAGGAGGCTGCTATAACATGCTGCTTAGCACATGACCTAATGTTTCCCCTTAGCTGTTCTTATTTCCTCAGACCCCTCTCATCCTTTTCTTCTTTAAATACTTTCTAGACAAACTTTGCACAGTTAGTATTTCTTTCTTTTCTCTTGAGAAAAATGAATTTTACTTCATTTTTTATTTTTATTTTTCATACCAGTAGAGGGCCTCTCTTCTTTTCCTGAAGCAAAACCTCAGGAGCTTACAATTCAACCCAAATGGTTCATCAAAGTCTTTCAACAAATAAGATGCTTCTTCAAAGATGATATGGAAGTGTCAGGTTTGATGTTGCTGGACAAATCTCTTGGCAGCCCAGGTCAGGATAGGAGGCTGGCATTGCTCAGAAGTTCTTCTCACCATTTTCAAGGTCTATCGACAGCTTTGTCTATCAACAGCTTTATGGGCGACTCACAAGCCCTCCACAGAACTGATTTTCTGAGAGGTGTCTGAAGCAGGGAACACATATGTCATGCCGGGGATGGCAGCTAGTCCCTGGCTAAGCGACAGTGTCACCTTGATCTTTACAAACTGATGGAGGGTTTGCTGAACAAACAAGATCAATCTGGAAGGCATCTTGAACCATATTTTGACCTGTTGAGGTGACATTCAGCCAGATGTCCCTGGGATTATTCATTTTATTGATTTGTTTGATCTTTGTTTGGTTGGAAGCTTCTATCTGGAAGCTGGAGTCTCAGCTCACAGATGTTCTGAGTTGAAAGGGACTTTGGAGAGATTGACACTTAGTCCCCTAGTTTTTCAGGTCTGGCTCCTGAGCTCCACGAAGGAGAAAGAATGGCTCAAGGTGAATGAATAGTGAATTAATAGCTGTGCTGGGGCAATCCCACCCCTTCTAATTCTCATGTGGGGCTTTGTGGCCACACTATGGCACTCCCTTACCATTCCTCCAAATGACACTTCACTTTTTAAACCCTGGATATGTATCTTTCCAAGAGACAGAAAGAGAAGTATACTATTTAATATGCTTTGTGGTTTCAGTTTTGCTCTAACATTTTCTTTTTGACCAAGTATTTGGAGAGATGAAGTACTGTTTGGTAAAGAGTTGTTTTCTTCTTGAAGGCCAAGAGACACTGCTCAGTCTGAACTACTGTATAAGAAGACAGATAGCACATTATCCCTAGGAAAGGTGTCTATATCCACATACTGGAATTTATTCACTGTGACTGATATGGTGGTGTTGGCCTGCAAGTAATCCAGCAAGAACTGAGAGAGATTCTGGTATATGTGTTTCGTTTGTATTCCAGACTCACAAACGGTTACCAGGGCCTCTCTTTTGACCTTTGTGTTGACGAGAAGCTCCAACTTCAGGTCCACGGAATGACTGGAGCACTGCACACGAAACTGCAGTTGGCAAATGATGAGGTACAAGCCTGGGAACTGGATCACCAGGTTCCCATCCTGGTACCTGACTCCATTCAGAATGCCATCTTGGTTCCAAGAAACCTTGGTACTGTTGAGATGCTTTGACACTAGGAAGAGAAGCATGAAAAACACAATTATTGGCCAGAATTTATCTACAGATTTGAAAATTCTGTCCTTATTCATGAGGCCCTTTCAAGAGCTTTGTCTTCTGTAATGTTACCTATTGTGCCAATCACTTGAATATCTTTTCCTTTTACCTAATCAAGTCTATTTATTGAAGCCACAGCTGGGAAACCACCTGTTTCCCTTTTCTCCAATGTGCTGAGCTAAAGGGTCAAACATATGTGGCACCACAGCCTTTACAATGCTTTCCTCTTAATTGTTATCATATATTATTATGATGATTAATATCTTTCCTGTTAGACTATGAGCTCCTGGACTGTATTCTGCACAAAGTCTGCACTATCATGTTCATTTATTATGGAAGAATAGTTAGTGAACCACTGCTATTTGGTCTGGATTGCAGATAGTATCAGAGATAAGACAGTTAATATTGTTCAATTAATAATCACTTTAGGTTATCAAGTTGCCCAGGAGAATCTCCATTAACTTTCACATTAAGATATATCCTTTAATGGATCATTGTCTGAATTTTTGAATGTCTTCTTTCTTTAAAGGGCAGCCAGACATGACTGCATAAGCCCTTCACATGTACATTAAGGAGCTTTGCCAGATGAGATTTCTAGCAGACCTTCTGAGCAGACGTGTTTATGTCAGAAGCCACATCTCTGAGTCCTAACAAATGAAATTTAGCACTGCTTAGTAAAGACGCCTTCAGAACTGGGAAGCTGGCATATTTGTTTTAATTGCTTTTGCACTTTTCCTTTAAACCTCATGGTAATTCAACTGAAAGGTAAGAACAAATCTATCTGCAAAATTGAATTTTTAAAATGGACAGCATGGCTGTTCAGAGAATCTTGGCCATCTCCTCTGTACCTCATTCTTTTGCTGTGTAGGTGCCTCTTATGGTTTCGCTTATAAGGGACCACTTACCTGAAGCATGTTGCAATATGTAAATAGGCCCTGTGTCAACATGTTCATTAAGCTGTCAATCTGGGGACAAGGCAGTTCTGTGGTTCCCTGGTGAGTAGCTTCATGGAGATTAAGAGCTTGCTTCCTTTGCATTAGGAAAAGGACTTCGTACTTGGTTAAAGCTGGTAGGTAGCTGAGCAGGGAGGATGGTGGAGGTAGAGGAGGAGGCAGGGTGGTGGGGAGATCACAAGAAAGGGGAACGGGGCTGAAGAAAGAGGAGCCTTATGGCTTTGGAGTGTAACACTCTCCTCCTTTCCCCCCAAGGTATTCAAACTCCAATTATAAAAAGCATCCTGCTACACAGAATACGCTTGCAGGTCTCCTTCAGCCCAGGGTCTGCTGGCTTAAAAGTGGCTGAAAGGGCACAGGAGGCAGCTCTCATGTCCTTGGGTTTCCTGGACTTGGTTACTGACCTTTGAGGTAGGCCCTTGACTTCTTGAATGGAGCCCTTTCCAGGATACACAGGAGGTCATCTGAGCAGTTTTCTAAAAACAAGGAGATCAAACATTAATTGTCTTCTGCTGCCCTGGAAAATGGAGACACCAGACCTCTTTCCATGAGCCTTTGATGTTGACAATTATTATTCTGTCTCCATTTAGCGGGTAAAAGGAAAACTTCTTTAGTTCTCATTTTGTTGTCACATATTTTAGGAGTTTTGCTTTCCTAAAATTTATTTTTTAATGATTGCTTCTACTTGGGATTTTATAGAAGGCTGTGGAAGTCAGGAAGAGAAAACAAATACAGTCTTAGTTCCCATAATGTGCCAGGCAATATCCTCATCACTCTGCATTTTACCTCATTTAATCTTTGCAGGAACAATATGAGATCTTATAAAGTGCCTCGTACAGATGGGAAAACCCCTGGGGACCAGATAGGTTAAATCCACTGTCCCATGTCACCTAGCCAGGCAGTGATCATCCGAATACTAATACTGTACTGAGAGTAATTATTGCTAACTTACTTGTTGCATGCATACCAGGTACTACTCTGTGTACTTTTACTTGTGCTAGTTAATTTAGTTCTCAAGGTTAACCCCGCTGCCCAGGTCAAGATCAAGAAAGCTGGTGGGAACACAAGTTCATGGAAGTATTCATGACTGTCTGATTCCAGAGGCCAAGTTTCCTCCTTTAGGCCATTTTGTTAGGTAACAAAGATAAAAGCACCTTTCACACAATTTTAAGAGGACAAAAGATTGATGATATTTCAGCAAGAAGCCTACTATTAGGGGCTTTTTAGGGAGGGGTAAGCACAGCATTCATATCATTTTGGCATTTAAGAAATAAAAGTATATTTAGTATCTTCACCCGGGATGATAGCTTAGCTTTTTCTTATAGTAACTATGCTGTATGCAAAGAACCAAATTACACATTTTCTGTGATGACCCATGAACTCAACTTATAGTATTTGGAACAAATCTCTCCTTTTCTTTGAGACTTGGTTTCCCTATCTGTAAAACTGGGTGGTCTCCAACCTGACACTGACACTGTTTGATGATCTCACTAGAGATGACCCTTGAGTCCACCGCAGAGAAGCAGCAGCCACAGGCTTTTGAAATAGGGCAGCCACACCCTGGTGAATCTGCTCTCTGAGTAGTATGTGTTGGGCTCACAACCTTCCCCTCTGCTCTCTCTACCCAGGCTTAAGAAAGTTCCTCCTGGCCCTCACAAATCCATGGGACCCTGGAGTGGTTAAAAGTTGAGTGAAGAGTTCCCTCTGCTGTCTGAGCAAGCTTACTGCTACAGGCATCCCCAGCAGAAAGAAGGGTGGTTTTCATCCCCATCTGCCCTTGACTCACAAAGAGCTTCTGGTCCAAAACCCCTCTTGGCATTGAGGGCCAGGGCCTAGCTATCAGTCTCTTGATCTCATTCCTCTGAGCTGTGTTTTCATCCTGTTTGCTACACCACACCACCCACAGTCTTGGGCTGTGTAGAATCAGAATCATCACCGAGTTTACTCTGCTAGTGGACTGTGACTCCTCTTACAGAGCCCTCAGCACAGCATCCCATTTTGAGCTGCAGAATGTCAGTCAGAAGGAACTACAAAGAGGCGGGGTTGCCTGGATCTCTTTGCCTGGAATCCTTTTCTACCTTTCCATGGTCCCTTGTGTACTGACGCTTACCAAACTCTCCAGTCCCCTTTCACACTAAGTCCTAACTGTGATAATCCTCACCATCAGCACAGCAGTGACAGTCATAATTGCTAATATGTGTTGAGCAATGTCTGTATCTAGGCATTCTGCTCACCATGTTATGTGCATTATTTCATTTAATGTTCAGAATCACCCTTATTTCTATCATGTATATAAGGAAACCAAGGCTTTAAAACATACAGTGACTTGTTCGCATTCACATAGCTGGTTGTTGGTAGGGTGGATTCAAATTCAGGCTGTGACTGTAATGCCCCAGTGGATTGTTGATCACTGTGCTGGAGTTTGGGGGCTTGAGGTGCCCCCGAACATACTCTGTTGATTGTCATTCCACTTTGGCAGCCCTTCCTGTTCCTTCGACATGGACTCTCCACCTTCATCAAGCCACATGTCATCTGAAAAACAGCTTAGCAGTCATCTCCTCCAGGATAGTTTCCTTGCCCTTCCCTGGTTGGCCTTTTGGTTCCTCCACGAGGCCATGAGTTCTCAGGGTAGAGACTGCTGCCTAAATATCCCTGGCTGGAAGATGCACTGTGCATGTTTGTTGAGTCTGACCACCTGTCTATCCCTGTCATTTCCATCTGTAGGAACCAGCTAGGTACTCATGGAATGAGGGAGGTGAACAGGGATGTTTGGCTTGCCTGCCCCCAGGGCCTCATTCTCCCCAGGGCTGCAGACCAGGTTAATGGTAGGATGAGGAAAAACAGTCTCTGCCCACTGGCTGAAGGCTTCTGGCATCCTGCTGCCTGCATCAAGTGAGAGGCTACCAGCAGGCAGAAGCGCAAGCCCAGGCTTGTCTCTCACACACAGGTTCTTGTGTTGTTTTTCCTCTTTGATCTTCACATGTACAGTGGGGTGACCTCAGCTGTAATTCTGAGAAACCCAAGGGTGGAAAAAAATCTTATTTTGAAGCATTTGCGTTTCCTGAAGTCAAATGGCATGGCATATTTTAGGTTTTCTTAAAGAATCTTTTCAGTAGTTTCAAGCTAAAGGAAAAACAAAGGCAGCTCCTGACATTGCCAGCAGGGCATGGTGGCACATGCCTGTAATCTCAGTACTCTGAAAGACAGAGGCAGGAGGATAGCAAGTTTGAGAAACTTAGTGAGATCCTGTTTCAAAATGAAAAAAAAGAATTTTTTTAAAAGGTTGGGGATGTATGTAGCTCAGGTACAATGGCCCTGGGTTCAATCGTCAGTAATGAAAAGAAGGAAGGAGGGAAGGAAGGAAGAAAGGAAGGAAGAAAGAAAGAAGAAAGAAAGAAAGAAAGAAAGAAAGAAAGAAAGAAAGAAAGAAAGAAAGAGAGAGAATAAAGCAAAGCAAAGAATAACATTACCAGTGCTGGTTCAGGGAGGCGGACACAAAGAGTAAACAAGAAGAGCTATTAAGGGAACAGGGCTGTTGGACTTGGAGAAGACCCAGTGTGGCCTCATTGTTAGGGTCCAAACACTAAGCCCCTAAGTGGGAGTGAAAGGAGATCAGGCTCCAGCTAAAAGCTAACACCACTCTCATCCCCATTTCTCATTTATGGCAATGACAACACCTACACTAAGTACTCCCAAGTCGCACATAAGTGACAGAACTGGCAGCTCAAACATTTGGCTGTTCAATGCTGTTCAAAGATGGGGTGTGCTGCTTTGGGAGTTGTGAGGCTCTTGCCAAGAGCTTGATAACACTTTGTGTGGGCCACCATCTGTGTGGATCAAGCTTCCTCACTGCGTGGGTGTCTACAACATAACCTTGCCTTTTTTCATGAAGACAAGGAGGAGTTCTTTGGTAGAAGGATCTAACAGCTGGTGGTACATGCAACTGGAATCCTGCAGTGTCTCTGGGGTTTGAGAACCAGCCACATAGAGACTAAAACACACTCTGCTTCACTTGTTTTCCACCTGAATGGAGTGTCTGGTGGGGTCTGTTTGAGAAACGGAATGTGGAGGTGTGGAAAATAAGAACCGTGTGCAGGCAGTGTCTGAGTTGGCCTGGGAGTTAGGCTCCTGGAGTTTCCTCTTTATGGGCTCTAATGTCCCTACCTAGATGGAGATCAGCATGGACCGGTGATCCTGAGGGCCTTTCTAGCTTGTTCTATAAGATGGAATAGTCTCATCTCTCTACTGAGACTGCTGGGGTGGACACAGACGGGGCATGTCAGTCCTAGTTCTGACTGTTTGTAGGCATTTTGTTCTACCACAGGTAGGAGACCATGTTCAGATTTTCAGATAGCTGCAGTGATAGCCCAGAACATTTTGGCTCTAGGGATAATCTAAGTTATGAGCAGACAGGGTCTGTAAAATTTTGCATGGCTCTTAGAAGTTCCCTGAGAGAACTTCTGGTCCAGGCTTGGGGACACATAACCAGGTGCCTCCTCCACAGCAGACTGATTCTAGGTCATCCAGTGAGTTAGTAATAGAGGCGGGACCAGAGCCCAGAGCTGCATACTCAACTTGTGGGGTTGTTCTGTCTTCCAGATAATCAGAGCACTCTGAATCCCTCTGAGGACAAAGTCTTTAGGTGCACAATGTTTATATATTGTATTTTTGTTTCCAAGCTCTGGACTCTTCTAGAAGGGTCATGCACTTCTTTTTGACATTGTTTGGAAGACTGGAAAGAAAGATGTGCCAATGAAATCCTACTGGCAAGAGGAGAGACATAGGGAGAAAGAGACATAGCAGGAGGTGGTTGGAAGAACCATGATCTAGAAGCTCAGGATTATGGTAACCTTAAAACTACAGCCTGACTTGAAATTTTTACAATGTCTGATTGAAAGGGCCATCAGATGCCATGTAAACATTGAGCTCAGTTTTATGAACAGGAAGACAGAACCCAGAAAAACAGAGGGTCTGCCCCAAGGCCCCCAGAGTGGGTAAGTGGCAGAGCTGGGTGCAGAGCACAGGGCTCCTGACTTCTAGTCCAGAGGTCCATTTCTATCTTTCAGTTTTTCCATGGAGCAGGGAGGGTTAAGTACAAGAAGAAGTGGTTTCATGGCCACAGCAGATACTGGAACTGAGAACTGTCGAAACAGCTGGAGATGATGAGAAAACAAGCACTAATGAGTCCTCTTGGTTCTGTCTTGTGGGAGAATGGCAGCAGATGATTCCGGGCCTGTGTGTGGAAAGCTGCCAAGTCACAAGTCAGGGCAGTCAGCTCTCCATAAAGATGTACCAATGCTTAGGGCAGCAAAAGAAACCACAGGGATCATTCCAGCCAGATGGCAGGTGGTCTGAGTGCTGGGAGCCTCCCAGCTCTACAGCACCCTCCATGTAAGGATGTAAGGACAAGGTAGACACAAAGCATCTCAAAAAAGATCCCATGGGTTCTGGACAAGACTTTTGGTTCTGGACCTGTCACTTCCCCTTACTCCACCACTGAAGTGAGAGTAGTGATAATCAACATGGATGTGTTCATGTTATGATGATGCACTGAGATTATGGGTGTCAAGTAGCTATTGCGGCTCACAGCTAGACACTCCATAAATGGTAGTTTCTTTCTCCCCCAGGCTTCTTTTTGTCACTGTTACGATGGTTCCGCTTAGCAGTGTCATTTAGCAGAGTGGATTGGCTAATGAAATGCTCTCATTAAAATGAAACTCCTGACATTATCTGATGGTTTGAAGGTTCTCAATTATGTAGCTGAGTGTTTGAGCCCATCCGATGCTTTTAGGAAAGTGTGCAGAATCCTCCTTTCATGTGTTGAAAATGTTTTAATCCTTTTAAGAAAAAGAAGAATTATTTTAATGACTCTGCATTTTAGTTCCATCTTTCTTGGAGAATATACAGGAGAGCCCAACAGTGACATCTAGAGGAACTGCTTTGTTTTCAGGAGAATTTGGGATCCGTGTGAATCCTTCATCTAAGGCCCATTTCAAAGGGCTACAATTTAACCAATTCCTTGATGCCACCAGGCCAACTACTGCTGAAGAAATGGACCACAGGAAGAGCCATTGGTTAAACAAAGGAGAACTGGGTGACCCTAGGTTTACTGCAGCATTTGGGGATTGCCCATTCTAGTGCCCTTTGTGTGAAGCACAAAGAAAATGATTCGTAAATACAAATTCAGATTAAATTGAAATTCATTTAAATCTCCTGAAGGTTTCTTAAGGTTTTGGAACCTTTTTAGTCCATTTGCAGTGTATAAGATAAAGTTATCTAAGCTTATGGATGTTTCTTTGGAATACCTTTATACTAAAGGCAGGTTGAATTCATATGATTGGGAGTGTTTAAGAAGAAACTTTGAAGTTTTTAAAGGGAAAGGTGAGTCTAAAGTCTTATAGTAAAATGACTAATATTTTTAATAACTTTACAAACTCCCCTTTGCAACATAGAAATATGTCAGCTCTCACTGAGAACAGTAATAATCCCTACGTCAAGGGCTGACAGGAGGATTACATAAGATAACACACAACAGTGGGCCTGGCATCTACTAGTAATAGTTGGGTAGTTCAGGACCTTGCTGCTTGGTTTGTAGAAAGTCAAGCCCCCTCAGAAGGACCATTCCTTCTTGTGTGAAAGGAAGAAAGGAAGAAAAAGCCAAAAAGCCAAAAAGCCAAGACTTCCCAAGATTGGTGCCTTGGACATTCTAGATGCAGACCAATCCATCATGTAGAAGAGAGGTCTGCTCCCTAGTGCTCAGCCTCTCTAGGGGAAGGTGCAGTGAAGAGTAGGGGTGGTGTAGTTTTGCTCCCTTGTCTCTTTTCCCCTGGTGGTTGTGCCCTGGAAGGGCTGCTACCACCTAGATTTGGCCACAGATCATCAGGAACAGCTGGGTATCGGGGAGAAGCCAGTGTCTGGGTCCAGTTTCACAACCTTCAATGGGCAGCTTATATTGATCCTCTGAAGTGGTTCTCACCTGGTCACCTTCAATGCCTACATTTTCTTTTTAACAGAGAGATGGGTGAGAAGGGTGCCCTGCCAAACCATGTAAAAATTGTAAATGTTAGAACAGTAAGATGGTCAAAGAATCCTAAGCTATTAGACCAATGGAGTGTTACACTCAAAGCAACATCCATCCCAGCATTAGTCCTCTGGTCACTCCCTTTGCTAACACTTCAGAAATAGGAATCCCAAGTCTCTGAGAGGAAGAATGAGTTGCTTTGAGTTTCAGGACTGGACTATAGGTGCTCAGAATTCCAACCCAGTTCTCTGCACTTGATTACCCATCTTCAGCTGGAGGCAGAATTCAGGCAAGGGTTAGGATACATTGAAAGGATCCTTAGGACCCTCACAGGGTCTATCTACCACTCCAGTTTCCTTAGAGCCTTTGGGAAGCTGACTGTCAGAGGCCACATGACATTTGCCAGAAAGATAAATCTCTTCCAATCGACAGTAGGATGGAATCACCCTGAGTCAAATGACTTCCCCCAAACCCACATGTGGAAGCCACTTTGGCCCTCTCTGCCACAAAGCAAGATAACAGGATGCTTCAGAGTTGAGGAGACAGATAGTAGGGGGCTGGGGTGGAGGAGGTACAGGACTGTGGGCAGGACCTCCAGGTGTGGAGAGCAGTAGGGTCACTGGAGGGAAGTGATTCACAACCCACCCCTTGGCTAAACAGAAAGGCTTCAAGACAGATAAGACTGGATTTGAGACTTTGCGCCACTTCTGATTCAATGGGAAGCCTTAGACAAGTCAGTAAGCTGCTCTGTGTTCCTGTTTGCTTACAGATAAAATAGGGCTCATAATGATCCTTGGGCTTGTTGTGAGGCTGGATGAGCACATCACAAAGTACTCAGTCAGCTTTTGGATGCCTATTAATGTCATTATTCTTATTCTGTCAGGGCCTCATATATATATATATATGCAGTGGTTGGATAGGGCGATACAAGGAAGCTGTCTTAAACATTATCTACAGAATTCATCTAGCGCAGGTCACAACTTTTGGTTGGTGAGGTATTATATCATGACAGGATCCAAGGAGTACTGGGAAGGTTGAGGGTGAGATCAAAGGCATAAAATCATTCTGCAAAATAAAGTTAGCAGAATTTAAATGTCTGCAGATTTTGCAAGGGTAAGTAGAGGTGGCTGGAAATGGGAAGGAGGATATAAACATAGGTAGGAAGGTGAGTAGGTTTGCTCATGTGGCAGAGGGCTGAGACCTAGGGAAAAGCTGTCCTTTCAGAAATGGCCAGTGGCTGGAACAGCTGAGGGCTTCCTCACATGAGCAGAGGGGGCTCACACTCAATTCTACATCATTGTCTGCTGGGTTGCAGTATGGGATAATATGCTGCCCTAGCAGCTTGCTACATATCCTAAATTTTTCTGTAGCTCTTGCTACGTACAAATGTAAGGTCCTGTTGAAATCCAGGGAATCAGGGCAAAGGTGGCTGTATTCTGTGATTTGGACAAATAAGCCACATACCATGAGCATGTGGGGGCTTCAAAATGTGGTGGAAGCAGAAAGCTAGAATAAGTGAAGAGAAGATGCATGAGCCATGCTGTCCTTACCCCACCTTCCTTGGCTTCGGGCTGTATGTGGTGTGAGGTAGGGGGTCATTTTATTTGGATATGAAGCAGCAGCTTGAAACCTATGCCTCAAGGATACAGGCTCCACCAGGTGGCAGAGGGAGATGTATCTCAGTCCCATGAGGGTGACCCTGTGGTGGCTTCATGCAGAAGTCATTCTGAACTTCCTTTTCCAAATGAGAGAGATTAAGACTCAGAGAGGAGAAGGGCATGGAGAAAAGTTCTCCTCTCCCACCTCTGGTTCTGGTCCACAGCTCCAGCTTTTCCCAGAAGGGTCCATGAGTCCTGAGCCCACTGGGGTGAGTATGAGGCTGCAGTTAGCTGGATGCTTTTATGGCCAGGAATGGGAGGCTTGTGGTAGGACTCCTTATCAAAATTGGCACGGTATTCTGTGGTTTCCCTGTAGTTAAGTGTATCCTGTGTTCAGTTACTTTTGCATGTGTGCAGGGACCTGCATCCCAGGCTCAGGCTGCTGCTGGTTTCCTGCTGATGCTGGACAATTTCCAGCAGCTGCTGCAACAGACTGCTCCCTAGGACCTTCCAGCCTTGCACCCTCCAGTGACAGCCTCACGCTGCCCCTGGAGCTTCCTTCCAAGAATTTTCGGAAGGTGGATCTCCTCTGCCTGGAACATCTTGAATGGCTTTTTCTCCAAAAGGGACAATTTGCTGCTTGTGCCGGTTTAAGATCGGCTTGTTGGGGAAGGGGGCTGGGTCTTCAGATTCCCTCAGGACTGTTAGATTGTCTTCTTCTATCTTTACATACCAGACAATGAAATTATAGTCTCAGAAAGCATCAAGTCTGGACAGACTCTTCCAATTCATTTAGTACATTGTGGTTGAGCTACAGATAAATTCAAAGACTTGCCCCAAGAAACCAGTTCAGGAGCCCAGGTCCTACCCTAACGTGATATTCTTTCTACCTCACCCTACTACAGTCTTCATAGTTTGCTAATCCAAGGACAGTGTTGCCTTGCATTAAAAGCAGGAGAATGACCGGGACATACACAGAAAGACATTGGTATCTCATGGCTAAACCACACCATGCATGGGGCATTGGGAAGAGCCCTGGATACCCATCCTTGCTCTGCTATTAACTCCTGTGAGAGCTCAGACAAGGCATCCCAATTCCCTGAGTCTCAGTTCCTTATCTCTAAATGAGAATATGAAGAGAATAATAATTCCCATGTTGTTTGCTTTCAGAGTTGGGGCTGAGATCAACCCTGTGGAGGAGGTATGGAACATTCTCTAACAAAAGTTTCACAGCCTTAATGGGGAGCATTATTAGCATTTAAAAATATCTGATTGCAGAAACATTGAATTGTTAATGGAGATTGTTTCTTGTTCGTGTTGTGATATTCTCACCTATGACCCAGGGAAGAAGGGATCTGGTAAGTGACTGAGTCCACAGTGACCAGTTTTGGATATTACATGAACTAAAGAACTTTTCCTCAAAATGAAAATTCAAGGACCAATGTGGAGCAGGCAGCTTTTTATTTTGCCTGCTGTGATAATTAATACAGAACTAAAAAATGGACAGAAAGCAAGTCAATTTAAGTCCTATCCGAATCAACTTCTTACTGTAAGAGAGGACATTTCACCCAAAGAACGCAGGGAGGACATAGTCTCAGAGACAAAGTGCTCTCACAGTATAGCTAACTGACCATATGGACAAGGCCTAATTTGCCCTTTCCCCCATTCCACTGTGGACTGATGAAAACTTTATTATGTGATCCAGGTGCTCCATAGGTGAGGAATGGCTAAGGACCTGTTGCCTAATCAAAACTACCCACGACCCTGAGATCATGGCCATGTTCAAGATTTCTTCTTTCTCATTAGAAAAATGAAAGGTTCCATCTTACTGGGAAAGTCCAGATGGATGTGATGGTGGAAGGATGGGAGTAGGGTATGGGGGAATTTTATTGGCTCAGTGCATTTTGTTCTTTGCAAAGCACTACAGGAATGTGTGTTACAACTTAATGCAGAAATCTGACTCCAAAGCCTGTCCTGTTACCACTACAGAAGTTACCAAACTCTGGTCCACAAGCCAAAGCCAAGTCACCACGCCTCATTCTGTAAATGAATGAAGTTTTATGGGAATACAGCCACTGCAGCCAGGCCTGCTCATTTGTGTGTAGTCTGCTTGATTTGTAACTGTGACAGCAGTGCTAATTGCAGCAGAGACATCAAAGGCTCACAAAGGTTAAAATATTTACTATCTAGAACTGTATTCTAGATGTTTGCTTAGTTTCTCAGTTTACGTTGCTCCTTTTTACAGTAATGTGATTGTCTACACAGGGACTATGGGAAAGGAGGTCACATGTTAAATAATTTCAACCAAGGTTGAGACATGGTTCACAAAGTTGTGATTTTTAACTGCTTTGAAAGATCCAGAGTGCTGGTCTGCTGGGGGTTCTTGACACAACTTTCCAAGTCTCTGGGTAGCAGACAGGAGGAAATACATGGTCAAGCATACCCCGAAGGAAACTGCAAGTATGATGATGTCTGTGTGAGATGTGGCAGATCTTGGTCCCAAGGATGCCCCGGTATCCCTACCCTGGTATCTGGGACAGCCTCCTGCCTTCTCCTTTCTGTTTTCCCTATGAATTGTCTGGTTGTCCAGCTGTGCTTGCTATCCAGGTTCTAAAGGATATAGGACTGAGATGGGGGATAATGTTGTTAGGTGGACAAGAATGGCTTAGAGAAGACCTCTGGGTTTAGCCCTATATGACCTTGAGCAAGACACTTCACTCTCTTTTTCTGGTTCTTACTTTTCCTTCTCTGAATGATAAAAACATTAACCAGATGATCTCCAAGTTTTTCATCTTCCATACTAACTGAGCTCTCCATATCACACTTCTGCAGCTAGTAGAGACAAGATGTAGTTAATAATTTCAGTGATTGGAAAAATGAGGAGGAAGTCTGTTTTTACAAGTTCTCAAGTTCATCATTCCTTTTGGCTTTTACCAGTTATTTAATAATTATCACAAGCTTGTTGCTATGCCAAGCAATTTATAGACAGGGTCTGATTGGTTTCTGCAGTATGTTAAAGAGGTGAGCACTATTATTTGCATTTAAGAGCTCAGGAGCTGAGGTTCCTAGGTGAAAGTTTGAGGGAAGACTAGTACACACGCTTGCCCACTTTAGGGTTTCAAGCCCTCCATAAAATAACTGCTTTCCATTTCCATCGGTGTCCAGGTAGAGTGTCCATTTGTGGGGATGGTGGGAGGTTTGTGTGGATGGGAGTATTGATCAGGGGCTTCCTGGGTGAATCAAGATGGATCAGCTCTGCCCCAACCAGACTCCTCCTCTAGCCCCACCGCCTTCCTGTCGGGCACAGTCATAGTGCTTGGTAACAGGGCAACACATCTTTGACATCGTCTGGATGATTCACTAAACATTTACTCCTAATACCAAGATCTTACCTCCTTTATGGGGGGAATTGCCAGGTGGGCTGAGAATGGAGTCCTGGAAGAAAAGAAAGAAAACAGCAAGATGAGGATGACATTCAGTTAAAAAAACCACTTTTTTCATTTCCAATTGGATTGCAATTTAGAATTTACCCTCTATCTGACTCTTTGCATTTAAAAATTAATTTACTGATGCCATTCACAAGGGGCTCCCTTCTCATTATTTGGCAACCTACCTATCAGAAACACAAAACAAAGATTATTATCCACATTCCACGGAGAAGAAGCAAGGGACTGAGCTAGATAAAATGGCTCACCTAGAGCTACCCAGGGAATTTATGAAGTTCAGAGGCCACGGCTGGAACACTTCCTTCCCATCTATTGCCTCCCCCAACCAGATGTGTTAGTTTTACCCCCTTCCATAAACATAAGAACAATAAAGTGAATTATATAAATATATGTGGGGTTTTTTCCATGTTTGATTCGTCTGCGAAAGTATGTTGTAAACATACCTGGAAGGTACATTTCTAGCTCTCCTGTGGTTGGAAATTCTGAATTAACTGAATGTTTATATGCCAAGAATTGTAAAGAAACAAACTGAATTACTGCCCTTTGTGGATTTATTACAAGTTTACATCTGACTATAGCATGTAAATATTTACAAATGCATAACATAAATAAATGCAAATGTATATTATATGTTTATAAATACACATTATATTATTTGTTCTATAATGAACATGAATATATACATAAATGAGTAAGACTTTGAGTGGAACAAATTGCTGAAGGAGGGCGTCTTGGCTGGAGGATCCGGGAGGGTTAAAGGAAGTCTAATCAGCTGTTCTGGGCACATAGCCCACAGGGATAGAGGGACACAGATCTCCTGACCCCAGAATTCCTCAGAGACTAACTGTCCTCTCTTCTTCCTCTCTTTCTTCCTGTGCCAGCCATGGAGTCACCCTAAGATGTCCTTCCAGGAAGGAATGAAGTATCTTATTCATCTTTTGGCCTGCACATGTTTGATTCTCCTGTAGTGCCTTGAATTAAAATATTAACAAACACCTAGAGAGGGTATTTGCATGGAGAAACACAGCTTCCCCACCTCTATCAAAGCTGAAAGTTTGCAGCTGTCTACACCTGATTTTCTTAGGGTTCTGTATGAATGCCTAAGCCCAGCTTAGGTCAACATTTTTATTCTACCATATCCCCAGGTGCTCTGTCCTTTGGCTTCCTGGAACACCTTGTCTTCTGATCAATGGATTGCTTCTCTGACTCAGCAGGGCGTATTAAATCACAAAGGTCTCTGGAAGGCAAAGCCTGGGTACACTGATCTGGGGATGAAGAAGTCAGTTTAAACTTTTCAGTCTCCATTTCTTATGGGAATATAGGTCAGTTTGGTCTGGAAGGTCCTTTCTCCTCTGAAAGTTCTTAACCTAGCTTAACAATGTTTTACCTCTGTGGTCATTCAATTACACATGTAGCTTATAAGAAAAACCTGACATCACAAAATTCCCCTTTGTGTTGTCTCTGTAAACAACAATCAACATTTCAAAATTTAATAAGCAACTAACTGACTGTCAAGCATGATTATCAATTAGTGGGATGTGCAATTGCACAAAGAAAAACATTTACATTTAAATGTGATGCTAAGATCATCAGCAGCCCAGGGACTGTCCAGAGACAGAGCACAGAAAAGCAACACCAGTAGAGACATCCTGGCAGAGGAAATACTAGAGAATCATTCATTCAACATGCACTGGCTGAACCCCTGATGTGTGGTAGGTTCTACGTTGCTCATTGAAAGATGTGCTACCAATGTAGTCATCAAAGAAGTCATTTAAAAGAGACAAATATATAATTAGAATGGAAAATTGTGTCAAAAGCTGTCAAAGAAAAGAATCAGAGTGCTTTAAAATAGTGCTTGCCAGACTTTACTGTGGGCATGAATCACCTGGGGTTTTATTAAAGTGCCAATTCTGATTCAGCGGGTTTGAGTAGAGCTTGGGATTCTGTATTTCTGACCACCTCTCAGTTGATACCAATATCCCTGGCCCAGAGTGTGCATTTGGAGCAGCAAAGGTGGATGACCTAATATTGGGGAGAAGGACCTAATTTATATGGGGCCAGAGACAGACTAGCTTCTCTCTCATTTGAGTGCTTCCTACCTTCTAAACTTCAGACAAGGTGATGTTAAATGCAAAGCCTCTCAATGGTGGCAGAGAATACTGTTGCTTGAATCTTCATCCAGGGCCTGGGAATCCATGAGCAAAATGTGTCTGCTCTCATTGTGAGGAGCACAAAATCTTTACAGCTTCTTCTGGCTACCCGATGGTAAACAAGATTGGAGAGTCAAAGCCAGAGAGGAACCTAGACATCTTTCAGTCCATCAAGCTAATTTTATAGGGGGAGGACACCAAGGCACTTACAAGTCAATGGCAGGACCTGGACTGAAATTCTCCAGTGCACTTTCCACTGTCCCATAATAGATGCTGGCTTCAGAAACCAAAGGTGGAAAAGCTTATTCCTCTCTCCTTTCCCCTTCCCTATGCAGTCCTTGCACTTGAGGGTGTGGGTGGATAAACAGGGTCTAAGGAGATGGCTATTAACATTTATTGAAGGCTCTTTGTGTTCCACGACTGGGCCAAGTGCTATCTACCAGCACTTCTCTGGCAGGATGTCCCCTGGTTTGAAATTCTGCCCCAAATCTCACCTGGGCATTTGGACCCTGGCCAGGGAAGTATGAACCATCTTGCTCAGTGGTTTGGCTTTGAGTATATAGTACACAAATTTGACTCAGGTGTAAATAAACAGACCCTCCCAGGTTGTCAGTCTCAGTTCCATTAAGTTGCTCAGAAAACTCCATCTCCATGGTTACCAACCTGCTCAACTTTCTTAAGCACACTTCCTCATTTTGAAGTCTCTGATGGTCTCTGATACGAATCCCAACAGTACTGAAGTTCTTTTTGTGTATGAAGGAAAGAATGGTCATATTCAGCCTGTTTTGTCCCCATCCCACTAGAACTGTTTTCTATTTCCCTTATTCACTGAGATTAGAGGGTCAGCAATCCTTCTCTCCACTGGGTTGTTGCAGACATAATGAGATATTGTGTAGAAAGTGTTAGCAATTGTTTGAAAATGATAGCTATTTGGGAGACTGCCTTGGTTCTATGATGTGTTTAATTTGCCCCAATACCTTGAAAGCTCATTTATTTTCACAGAGCAGTGATGTGGAGGTGCAATCAGCTCCAAAATTTACTTTTGATGAAAAATGTCCCTGTGACTGGAAATGACCGAAGGGAACTCATGTCTGGAATATGCCACAGGGAGTTCCATATCCCCTTCTCCTCTGTCCTCACATTGTCTTTTAAGGTGGGCTGTGGCTCATGGGCCATGGAGATCTCTATCATTTTCAAGCTAACATGATTAAGTTCATTTTTAAAAAATTAAATTTTGATGGGTACATGTTTGCAGCACGTCATGATTACATTAATCCTGGGAAGTTGGTACGCACACATAATACATGTAATTCTTTTTACTTCCCTTTGCTTTCCCTCCCTCTCTTCTCCTCCCTTCATCTCTTGGTCCCCTTTTCATTCACAAAAGATGATTAAGCTTAATAAGAGTTACTCCTAAGGCTGCTTTTTACATGAACTATCTTATTGGACCTTTACCTTGACTCCAAGGGTTGGGGACTAAGATTTCAAGAAGTGGAGTAATGACTAAAAAAGGTCCCACAGGTGATAAGACCACAGAGGACAGACTCAAACTCAAGTATGGTCTTCATTGCTTTCCCTTGTTTCCTCTCTAGATCTGGCAGGATAAATCTGGGTATCAAGTGAATAAAGGTTATAGAAAATCCCCAGTGAAAAGACTATTTTTCTTGGGAGCTCATAGTTTGATGTGCTCTGTGAAAGCAGGAATTAGATCAGGTACTTAAAGCAGTGCTTCTCCTGCTTTCAAGGCATTCCTAGCACTGGGGAATCTCCGTGTAATGCAGATTCTGATTCTGGTTCTAGTTACCTTCTAGCTAAGCCAGTGTTGCTGGTCCATGGGCCATACATTAATTTGAAATTGTTTGAAGACATTACGTAACAGGCAACTAGGACACCTGTGGTCTGCAGAGATAGCTGTAGGAAGTCGAGGGTGGACTCCGGGTCTGGTATGGACTGAGGAACTCCCTATAGTTTGAAGACCCAGTTGTCTTGTTCTCTCTGTCTCTTCTCTCAATGCTTTTGTTTTCTTTTGCCATTTAGCTCCACTTCCTGCTGCACCCCTGTCTAGTCAGACAGGAGCTCTGCTCACACCAGTCCTCTCTTCACACCTGGGTTGCCTTCCCCTGGGATGTGCTTCTGCTCACTCTTTTGTCCCATCTGGAATATCCTACCCCAACCTCAGCCTGCTGTCATCCTGCCAAGGGAGAGCTCGTTACAGAAAATCGCAGGTCTTAAGTGTGGAAAGGGTGGTAGGATGAGGCCATCATCATCTGCATCCCTCAACCCATGAAGTGAGGTAGACATGGATTGTCAAGAAATGTCAAAACTGCCTACTGAAGCACATTTATGTTTTCCAAGTTTTACCTCACAGAATACTTCTTAATGAGAAAGAACAAACATGTTTTGGAAAGGACATATTGGTGGCTGTCACCTTAATTAAGTGACTTAACATAATCACCAAAAATTGGACAACCTGACCTAAGCCTCTACCCTTGTTACAATAAGAAGTATAGAACATTATCTAGGCACTATTCTTGTTAAAAATATTTCAGAATCAAGAATAAGTACCAAAACAACTCCAGGATGTGAACTCTTCTACAACAGGATTGGTCTGCACCATTCCAAAAACTCAGGGTCATGAAGAAGAAATAACAAAGGTTAGGAGAGATTATTAGATCAATGCTTCTTCAACTTTATTGCTCATGCAGGCCACCTGGGGAGCTTGTAAAATGCAGACTTTACTTCAGTGGCTGGGGAGTGGGGCCAGATTCTGGGTTTCTAGCAAGCTCATAGGACTCATCGAATAGTAACATTCTAGATTAAAATAGACATAATGCAGTATGTGACCCTAGACTGGAGTCTAGATACCCAAGTAATACAAAATGAAACAGCTATAGAGGACATTTTTGGACAAGTGCAGAAACTGAAATATGGACCATATATTATTCTTATTAGGTGATATAACTGAATTAACACAAACTGTCTTCGCTATGGTAACTGCATTGTGCTAAGTAGGAGATGGGTGCTGAAGTACTTGCAGGTGAAAGGTTACACCATCTACAACTTATGTTCACAAACATGGAGAGTACAACTATGGCAAAATACTGACACTTGCCAATCTAGTGAAAGGTTATGCTATCGCTTCCCATTTGATTTGTGTTTATTTTCAAAACAAACTTTGGGCATAAGATTTGATCTTTGTAACTCTTGCAGGCTTGGTTTTCATTCTAGTTCTTCCACAAATGTCTCCATACACTCAAGTAGAAATGGCCTCCCTCTCCTCGGTGTGTGGCATTGTGCCTAGAACTTGGGCTCCTGGGTTTCCTTTCCTCAGTTTAGCAGAGTTCCCAGGAGGTAGGATCCTGCTCTGCCTGTGTATTCATCCTCCCATAGCCCAGTCCAGGGTGTGCTCTTGAGACCATTCTTAGAGGATTTAAAAAACTTGTTAGATGGAATGAATATCAGATGCAAAAGAGTTACTCAGGTAGTGCGAGGCGTCATTGAGTGGGTCAGGTCACCTGTTTTGTGTCTGAGAACAAACAACCCCAAAGATCCTGCTACCACTGCCAACAATCACTGCGCTCAGAGTCACTGCTGGTGAGAGGTAAATGGTGCTGTGAGAATGTTTTTTCTTTTTAAAAATAATTTTCCTTGCTTATAAAGAGAAAAGAGGCAGCCGCTTCCTCTTTCTTTCTAGAAATGTCTACAGTGCTTGGAAATGGAACTATCCTGAGCTCTTGCTCTACCTTTTGGAATGTGACTGTCTGTCCTGTCTCTCCTGACAGGACAAGGGAACAAGCAGTCTCTAAGGTTGAGGACTTCAAGGCCGCCTTGAAATGTAAGCACCTCTCTCTGGTATAACCCAGAAGCCCGTCTCATTGTGTCTTCCTTCTTATAAGGAGATGAGAGAAGCTGGGTTTTTTTCTTTTGCCTTGCTGTATACATTGTGTGAAATCCTTCCTGAACTCTGTAGTCTTTCTCAGGCTGCCTAGTTTCCAACCCTTTTGTGCTGACTCAGTAATCAATTTTCTTTCTTTCCATATTGATGTGACATTGTGTCTCTCTGTTGCAGGATTTTAATTCCTCAATGGGACACTGCTACCATCTCTTTGAAGGCTGATCGACATTTATTGAGGTGAAAATAAACATTCAATTTCCACCTCTAGGAATTTATCCTACAGATATAATTGTAGGTGCACTCAGAGGGCAATAATCCTAGAGAAAAACAGAAGTTTTTCCTCTCACTAGGCACACATTTACTAGATTTTGATGTATCAGTACAACAGAATACTAGGTGACTCTTTAACAAAGTTAAATGGACTTCTACACATCGACATGGAAAGATCTTTAAGACTCACTGTCAAGTAGACAAAGCAAGGTACAAAATCATAGGTTTATTAGAATGACATGTGGACTACATATTTGTAGATACTCAGATTTAAGGAAGGACACATGAGAATCTGTTCATGGTGGTTATTTCAACAAAGAGGGATTGGTGGTTTGATGGGAAGAATGGGAGAGATTTGCTTTTTCCCCTTTACTCTTAATTGCTCATTACTTTGCTTAATGTAAATGTAATATTGCATGACAACATACAGATTTAAATACAAATAAAAGTACAACCCCCACGGGAACTTTAAATGTATCGCCAAAAGAAAGCTCCTTAAACAATGCAAAAGCAGGGATTTATTGGTTTTATCGGCTGTATACCCAGTGCTTAGTACAATGTTCTGTTCATAGTAGATACCCAATAAATATCTGAGGTTGAAACCTAAGTTCCTCCTTTTGTCTCTCCCATGGAGTTTGACCTTGGAGTTATTTGATCTTCAGGCCAAACCTCAAGGCAATCTTTTGATGATCCTACACCCCCATACCATCTCTCCTCCAGCCCCTTGCTGTTAGTCAGGAGCAACAGTGCTCTGACCTCCCTTACCTATTCTTTAGAAATTACTCATGTTTCTCAAGCCAACTTGAAATTCCAATCTCCAGTGAGTTCTTAGACCTGCTGGAGAAACACACTCTCTCCCTATCTTATGATCTAGGGTAGCGCTATGTGCCCACCTTGCATTGCTTATTAGATGCTATGATTTAGCTATTTAAAATTTTGTCTATGGATGTGGCCTTTCATCAAGAACTGTGGGACTTCTTATAGCAGTAAAACCATCTTCATGGTTTGCCACTCCTGTCCCTGTCACACCCCAAAGGAGCTTTGTAGCCCTCAGCCCTTGCTGGTTTTAATAACAGGATGTGAGCTTAAGTGTCTTGGCTTTCTTCAGCCTCTTCACTAAGTTCCACCCTCTCTAAGATCAGTCTATATTCCTTCTTTTTATCAGATGCTTCCTTGATAACTCAGGCTGCAGGGATTATACCTTCCTTGTTCTTAACACAGTGAATGTCTGATAAATTTTTTAAGTGGTATATGTAAAGTATTTGACACATAATATCACAACTATTATTAGTATTGTAAGCCATAGCTTGGGAACAGGTAACTGAGATTTCATGTGTTAAAAAAAGTCACAGCACAGATGGATAGAGTAGTGCATGTCTAAAATCCCAGCACTCTCGGAGGCCGAGGCAGGAGGACTGCAAGTTTAAGGCCAGCCTTGGCAAGTTAATGACTCAATGACTCCCTGTTTTAAAATAAAAAAGGGGAGCTCAATCCTCAGCCTCACATACACATATGCACACAGAGAAAAGGAAGAGAAGGCATAGGAGCAAAGCCTAGAATCAAATTATGATGTGTGTGTTTTCATATCCAAGCATGAAGGGTAAGTCAAGGAAACAGATGCATAAGAGGTAAAATTCCAAGAGAAGAGTGGGAACAGAGTTTCTCGATACTTCCGGGGCCATCTATACCTGCAAAGGGAATGGAATTCTCAAAAGCAACCAAGCAGTCTTGACATTAGCACTTTCTTGGGGTGGTCTAGTTCGAGCCCATCCTCCCCCTGGGCTTCATTTTCTGGATTTATAAAAATAAGGCAGAGAGGCCCACTCTAGTTCTTTCATAGAACTAGAATTGAAAGGACATAGTTCTTCCAATTTGACTCCAGATTGGATTCCAGGACTACTTTGGAACAATCTCTTGCTCTTCACTCCCCTCACTACAATTCCCCACCACACCCAGAAGTTCTGCCTGCATCCTTCCCCCAAAGCACTCCTTCAAGGACACTTCAGTTCCTTTCTCTGACCAACACACTTCTGCTTCATTCAAAATTCCAATCACACAAATTATGGTCTGCACTGAAGGAAAGGTGGCATAGATGTTTCTAGAACACCATTATTAGATGGAGACGAGCCTATCAAATGATGAGTTTTACAAATTCCTCCATCCAAATCAAATGTTCTCAACTCCCTCTTTTTTTTTCACTTATACTGAAATATGAGCTTCAAAGCTTCATTTAAATTTCAAAGCTGGAAGATCCTTGGGAAATAGATATCAAAGCCTTTTAAAGCCAAGTTCTTCTTTAACAACTGAAGAATTATAGAGCATTTGGTCTGAGACAACGGAAGAAAAACCAGAGCGAATTCTGCAGGATTCTAACACCATGACACGTGGGAGTCATAAACAGAAACTCTCACTTTGGCAGGATGGGTGTGTGTTTGGCTGTAATTCTTACATGAACCACATTAGCCAAACTTTACCAAAACAAATGAGCCATAGATATGGTAGTGCAATATTTTCCTTATTAACTAATGGATTCTCTGTAGAAACTGATTTTCTAAACTATGAAGATGCTTTTTCCTTCATCCCTTCTGTTTTCACAAGCAAATCTTACTCCTTACTTCAAATAAAGTAAATATCTCCAGACAGTTTGACACTACACACCCTGTTCCCCACGATGACTTAATATTCTGAGATGTCTCAGAGGGAACAGGTGTCAAAAACATTTCTATTCTCTGCCTCACTGATCTATGTTTCTTGTGATGCTCTGAGCTCTCCCAAGCAGTGGCTTGAGAGGAAGCTTTCGATTTGTTTTATGGGTTTTAATGCTGAAATGCCAGAAGCTCAGGGAAACCCTGGCCTTTTCTCTTGCCGTATTTCCTGCTAGCCACTGGCTTCAGAAATTTAGCTCTTTGTTAAATACAAACAAACAAACACAACAGCATTAAAAAAAAAACCTCTTGGCAATAAGTGAGGCATCAGAAACCTTTGGACTATTGAACCAAAACTACAGACCCCTGGAATCTCCTCTGAGGACCTTAAAGACGCAATACCAAGTTGTGCAAACAAACTCTCCATTTCCCCAGTGCTTTCTTCCTTGGTACAATGAGTCTCGGGCTCAGCGGGATTTAAACCTTCATTTCTCAAGGCAAATAGCATCTCTCCATTCTTTTGGCTCATGTAGGCTTGGAAAGTTTTGAGAGGATAGTCCAATAATGTTTCCCTCAAAAATCCAATTTATTTCAGAGAGTAAAGTTCCTCTTTCTTTTATTTATTTTTATTTTCACTTTTTTGCTCCCAACTAACAGTGTATTCATTTGTTTCCAGAGCCCTTTTTCTGGAGGAAGCAGAACATAAATCAGAAAGGGAAACCAAGGCAGGTCAATCCACTCACCGTCCTCTGAACCACCAGGACCATAATGGTTGCCACCGTGAAGACGAGACACAGAGCCAGTGTGGCGATGGTGAAGTAGAAGCATCTGCGGCTGGTTCCTCCCAAGTGGCTGGCCACAGAGCCAGGGGGCACATGCATGGCTGGGTCTGGGCAAGGGGCCCCTGGGCTGCGTGCGTGCGTGCTGCAGCCCTGGGTCCATTCTTTATATAGTCTTCCCTGCATCACACCTTATCTGTCCTCATCTGATTCAGTTCTGGGCCCATCTCTGTTCCAAGAAGGATTTTCCCCCTGCATCCTGGATCATGTGACTTGGAAAAAAATCTTCACCGGCTGCCTGGTGGAGAAACTCTTCTCTGGGGGCGTGAGGCAAAAGGCGGCGGCAGCAAGGGTGGGGGAGAGGTTCATTTTTCGTCGCCTGGGATTCAGTTGAGTGCAGAGAAACTGTCACTAGAGAGAAGGTGGCTGATGTCAGAGAGCACATAGGAAAATGACAGTTCCCCTCTGTGTGTGTGTGTGTGTGTGTGTGTGTGTGTGTGTGTGCCTGAAGTAACTTCTGTTTCGTTCAGATTCAGCCACAGACTCCTTCCTGCCTGAAAGGCTGCATGGTCTTTGGCTAGGCCGTGGCTCAGAAGATCTCACAGATAAAACTCCTTGCCAGGTCTGGGAAGCTACTTTCCTTGGACGGCAGTAGAGTGGCCACAGGGCTGAGTCAGATAACACTGGCATCTTCTGGGAGCTGGAGGTACCACCCACTGTCTGGGAAGAAAGAACTCACACTTGTGCAGATTCATTCACAGCAGCAAAAAATTGGGGGGCAGGTTCAAAGTCCCGGGAGGGGACAGGAATCTGGAAAATTTGAGCTTTTGTACAAAAACTCTTGCTGGGCGTTTTGGGATCTGTTAAACAGGCAGATGACCTTAGGACTTCCATAAGGCTGAAAAGGGGGAAGGAATTAGGGGGTGCTGTGGTGTGGACAGAGGGTGAAAAGTGTCCCATGTAGTGCACTGCGTGGGGGTGCCTATGTGGTGTAGGTGTGTTTGTGGGGTGTGGTGTGTGTGTGTGTGTGTGTGTGACTAGTGATTACTGAACATCTGTAGGCTCAGGCACAGTCCTGGGAGCGTGACCTATGGCCTCACTCCATCCTTATCTCCTCCCTCTGAGCCACATGGCATTTCTTCTTTGAAGATGAGAAAACATTGTTAATAAAAGCTGCAAGTGTCAAAGTGGGAAGGAACTTGGCTGCATGCTCGAACCTGTCAGGGCCCCCTCAAAGCCTGCACTGAGTAGTCCAACCTTCCCTGCACTTGCTGGCTGAACAGCTGAGGTGCAGTGTCAACCTTTCCCCCCTTCAGCTCTGGGTACTTGTCTCAGTCCTTACGGCTCTTCCTTTCTCTCTCTGCATTATAGTCATCATGGAGATCAAGCCAAATGATGTCAGACCACTTCATAAATGGGAATTGACTTGGCAGATGGTGTTGGACAATTCCTGTTAAACATCCCAAGTAGTCTCCAGGGCCACGTCTGGAATTTAGATATAACAGATTTCCTGGGACACAGAGCTGAGTCATATTTATAGTTACTAATGATCTATGTGTCAGGACGACACTGAAAATATTAATCACTGCACAGCAGCCACCTCTAGATGTGGCTTTTGGAAAACTTAATTTGTTGTCACCCTGGAGGTGGCCCCTTCTTGGTAGCACCTGGTCCCTTTCTGCTCACTTTTTGCTGGGAGCCAGAATCCACTAAGGAAATGCCCCATGTTCAAAGCCAAGTTTGGTTTATTACCATTGCAGCATTGCACAGATGCCTAACTTCTGAGCTAGTTTCAACTTAGGAATTGGTCGGATATACTTCCTAGGGAATCCATGAAATAATAAATTCTGATATGAAGGAGGTACATGATGAATTGATGAGTTGTTTTCTTGGGCCTAGTAGAGTGGTAGGCAGTATGTCTGTTTTATAATCCAGGAACCTGAGGTCCCCTTGGTCCTGAATTGAGCTCCGTTTAGGAAGGCATGTGTGTGCACATTCACTTGGTCCACTGCTGGAGGTGGGTCTGAGGCAAAGCAGTGTTTCATGTGTGCGCAACTGATCCAGGGAGAAGTCTGTGTCCTCTGGTGGGCTTGGACAGTGAGTGGGTAGCAGGGCCTCTTGATCTGCCCAAGGCTGCTGAGAACAGGCTGTGCCCTTGGCCCTCTCTGTTGAACCCCTTTGATCAGAGTGGAAAATTTCTGATTGTTAAATGGAAGCTGTGGGTGTTGAAAAATAAAAAGGCTTTGCTTGAAGTTCAGGTCTTCCTGAAGGGCCGTGGGGCTGCGAAGGGCAATGGAAAAAAATGTTTGTCTTACAGTTACTCGTTTTGCATATTGTACAGTGTCCCGGGAGAGAAGGCTGACAAGGGGGAAAATCACCCTTTGTTTTTACTCAGAACCTTCTGAACAGTTGAGATTTCCAGATCAGTGTCTAGCGGTTTGTGGGGCCAATTTCACTCTATACACAAACCTTCTATGGCTCCTGATTTCCTACCCCTTTGCTTTCCAGCTGTTCCAGAATTGGCCAGCCAAGCCAGCAATCCACAACCCAACCTATATGCAAATAGAAAAACCTTTACAGAGTTCCTTGTGAGTGGTTTTCAAAGCCTTTCTGGAAACAAAACTCTGCAGGGAGTATAAAAATGTAAGAAAGAAGAACTGCTCTGACTGTAGCAGAGGTGGTACAGGAAGAACTGAGCCCAGCCTGGTCATTCACACTTTGTGGCCCTGGAGTCTCTCCAAGATGAACAAAATATGGAAAGTTGTGATTTTTTTAGCCCAAATCCTTCATTTTTCAAATAAGGAAACAGAGACACAGAAATGGACATGACCCTGAAGAGTTTATATTGGGAGCGAAAAAGACAGGTTTGATACTCCCCTTGGTCACTCCTAGGCCTTCTTTGCTAATATTGCAGGCTCACTTAGGACACCTTTCATGTTTTACTCACCTTTCCACCCTTCAATCCTTCCAGTCCCTCCAAGGTAAGGTGAGCCTATGTCACCTCCTCCAGGCAAACCTGCCCAGATCTTTCAAGTTTAGCAGCACACTCTGTCTCTAATGCCACACGACCTAATGATATAATTATCTATTTGTCTCAACATAAACTGCCAAGGGTGTGAACATAGATGAAATTCACCTTCCCTGTGACGCTGAGAGTCCCAAGAGGCAGTCTGCATTTTCTTGGTCATCTTCTTCTTGCACTCCAGCCTGCGCATTATGTAATACTTGGTGCCAGGCCTCTGAATGGCCAGCTCTCACTCAGATCTTGTGTTAACTTGATGTTTATGGAAAGAAGTTCTAGAAGGGTGGCTGTCTTATTCATTTTTTCATCACCGAGATACAATACCAGATACCTATAATTTAAAGGAGGAGAGGTCTATTTTGACTTACATTAAAGTCCATGGTTGGTCAGCTCCCAAGAAGAAACAGCATGGTAGAAGGGCATGGCAGAGGAAAGCTGCTCACCTCATGGCAACCAGGAAGCAGGAAGGGAAAGGAACATCTAGGGAGGGAGATGTGCTCTTCCAAGTCATGCCTCCGGTGACCTACCTCTTCTGACTGCCCCCTACTTCCCAACACCAAGCCAGCTGTAGCACCTCCCTAATCCAATCACCTTCCACAGGCCCCACCTCTGAGCACATGGGGCTTTGGGGGGACCTCCAGATATAAACCATAGCAGTGACTTATGCCAAAAAATTGAGTGATAACATTTTTGTCTCTCACTGCTCACTGTCCCCCACTTCCCCAGATAGCTATCTGGCTGCCCAGTTGAGCCTCTAAGTTCCAGCATGCACTTCTGTGATTGATCACCAGCCTCCTTCCACCCTGTAATGAGCTGTTGATATGTGGCTCTAGAAGCTGACATTCAGCAGGCAAGCCAAATCACCCTTCCCTTCAAGAGGAAATCCTATCTTGAACAAATGAAGAGGAATGAGCTGTAGCCTACCTTTCTTTTCATTGTGTCCCCATGTAATGAGATGTAAGATTTGTACCACAAAAACCAGTGATTTCCAAAGTGTGGTCCCTGGCCTACCAGCAACAGTGTCAGCATCCCCTGGATACTTGGGAGAACTTAAAACCTTCCTAATTTTCCTGAATCAGACATTCAGGCTGAGGCGCAAGAGTTTGTGTTTTAATAAGCACCCCTGTGAATTCTGAAGTCATTTGAAAACATAGGGTATGGAAATAACCTGTATGACTTTCAGAAAGAACCTCCATAAGATCTTCTGGTCTAGACTCTGGCCTTTGGGCAGGTAGAGTACTGTCCTCATGGTAAAGGTGAGAAGAAGGAGGCATAATAAAGTTATTTCCTGGGGTCATGTGGCTGGGTAATGTGGGTATGAGCACTAGTTTTTCTGTATCTTAAGCCATCTTTCTAACCTCAATTATTGCTGTAGGCTATGAAAATACTATTGTTTATGCAGATTGGGAATATATTTTGAATGAAATTGATCTATATTTATGCATCTAAATTTCTTTTATAATGATCACTGGATGTAGTATAAAATACTTTTTAAAAAGTATTGGTATATTTGAAGGACAGACTCATCTTGTGTGTGTTTAAGCAACACAACATGCAACTAAATTGCCCTTTGAAAAGGGAGGGTCCTGTCATCTTAACTAAGAGCCCTCAGTTGGGCTGGGGCTACACTGATGAAACTGGACATTGGAGTTGAGCCACACTGACACTTCACTGAGAATGGGAAAGGTCTGGAGCAGGGTCAGTGAACTGCTGCCCACAGGCCAGGCCTGGTGTAGCAGCAGACTTGAAGTCCACAGTGTTACAGCTCTTAGTGGTTTAGTGGGATCAGGCCAGGAAGAATTGAGAATGAACCAGGGGGTTGGAGGCAAGTGGGCAGATAGGGGATTTCTCCACAAAGCGATCAGCCTGGAGCTAGCAGTGAACAGGGTTTATATGGATCAAGGGAAGAGGGGTGGGAATACAGAAACAAGGCACTTAACATCAGTTCATTGGTTGAGGTAGTTACATTTAGTTTACATGATTGG
This sequence comes from Heterocephalus glaber, assembly GCF_000247695.1. The sequence goes on along the minus strand of NW_004624760.1, from coordinate 20,248,615 downwards.
GTAGAAAAGCACACTGGAATTTATCTCATTTGCATATGGAGGGAGAGCAGGGATTACATCATCTTGAAGGTACAGACACTGAGAATAAAAGACAATGAAGGAGGACATGCCCAGGCAACCTGAGACCTGTGTTAGGTGTGGGAGGGGGTATGAGCTGGGAGTGGCTCTTTGTCAGTTAGGTCAGCTAGTCGCAGGAAAAACTTTTTGCTCAGAAACCAGTTTTCCAGCTCATTCATTTTTCCAGCTCCCTGGCAGCCACCTATTCTTTTAAATAATTCTTTATTAAAGTACAGTCATGAACATTTGTCTATTCTCTTTCCATGACAGAGGTGAGTAAACGTAGCAGCAACTTCATAGCCAGTAATGTTGAAAGTATTTACTATTAACTTTCTTACAGACGTTTGCTGACCTTTGATTTAGAGTACTAAAATAAATCAAGGCAAGATAATCAGAAGGATTTGGGGAAAATAACAGAAATGTGTTTCTTAAGACCCCTCTATAAAATCTATTTCCTTTTTGGTATGAGGGATCGAATGCAAGACCTTACACTCGCAAGGCAGGTGGGTTCCACTGAGCTAAATCCCCAGCCCCAAGACTCCTCTATAAAATCTTCACTAATGTCTACATTGCTAATCGTGCTTTCTTGTAAGAAGATTCTTTTGGGAATTTTCTAATTAGAGAAAAGCTATATGTACAGGTTGGCACTAGGGTGGACACAGGTGCTGAAAGGAAGGTGGGACGGAAGACATCGGGACATCGGGGATATTCATAGGCCAAGTACAAGCCTGTACCCAGCACTACTCCTACTGAAGTCTTGGTGACACAGATTTGGGCTCTGACTCAAACACTACCATAGATCTGTGGGCATCAGAGGAATTTTACTATCTTTCTTACTTTTCCTCTTTCTTTCTTTCTTTCTTTCTTTCTTTCTTTCTTTCTTTCTTTCTTTCTTTCTTTCTTTGTTTCTTTCTTCTTTCTTTCATTTTCATTTATCTGGAGTTTTTTTTTTCTTGGTTGTTTAGGTTTTTACTTTGATTGCTAGTTTTGTTTTGTTTGTCTTGATTCTCTATTTCCTCAACTGTCTTTCTTAATTTTTTTGTTGTTTTCATGCAAATGAAACATTGCTTCACAGTCTTTCTAGTTTGCTTTGATATTCTTTTGCTTTCTCCTTCATTATTTCTCTCCTGTCCTCCTGTTTTCCAAAGCTTGGGTGATCATCCTTTGTCTGTCAACTTTGTTTATACTATAGTCTTCTTCATTTATCTTTCTGTTTTGTCCTCTATCCTTCTTAGATTCTCTCCCCCACAGGATAAAATCACTGTACCAAGGGGAAACTCAGTGCATACAAGATCTTGTTTTATGTGGATTTTGCTCCTATAGTTAAAGGTACCAAATAGATAGATACCACACTTTTTCAGTTTCTAGACTGTGCCTGATGCTTATTATTGCTAATTGTACTACTTTAACCAGGATGCCGAACCTGTTGTAGTTAGTTGTTCTCCCTTGTGTGAGGACACAGTGATTATCTGGGGTCATAACCATCACCATAGTCCAATACCAAAGGACTGGGTGCTGAGCCAAATAGCAACTTCTCATCTCTAATAGATTGGGCAGGTAGAATCTTGCAAAGACCAAGAGCCAGCTACACCTAGAAGTCATCTCTGAGGAATAGATATTTCCTAGAGAAGCCTCAATAATAATGATAAAGTTATATACCATAAGAAATTTACAAGTTTCAAAACAGAAAACAAATTAAAATATAAAAATAGAAAATGAAAGCATGCAGAAGCAAAATGGAACTGCAGACCTCCAGCCCACCCAGGTCAAGTTTAGGGGACAAGGTAGAGGAAATCAGCAGCCACTCACATGAATTTTCTGAAATGACAGCAAAAGTAAAAAAAAAAAGATGCATGAAGCTATACAGAAAATCAGAACAGAAATAATTTCTCACATAAAAAAAAGAGATGACAAACAAAATGAAGGACTTGCTCAATGAATATAGGAAAGACACAGATTAACAAAAATAGAAAGGCATAGAAGAATGATCAAAACCATGAATACACAACATAGGAAAGAAATGGAATCCATGAAACGATTCAGATAGCCAGGAGATCAAAAACTCCACTGAAAAAAATACTCAATTGTCTGCACTAAGGTGAAGACCGAGTATTAGATCTAGAAGACAAGATGGCATCTAGCAACCATAAAAAGAAAGATTTCTTCAAAAAGGAAAGGACCATGAAAAATCCATCCAATAGTTGCCGGATGATGGAAAGAACAACATAAGATTGATTGAAGTAAATGAGAAAGCAGGAGACAATGCAAATACCATAAAAACATGTTGACAGAAGTAATGGCAGAAAACTTCCCAAACATGGAAAAAGGATTTGACATACAAATAAGTGAGGCATATAGAACTCCAATTAGCCATGACCAAGATAAATTTACACCAAGGCATATAATAATCAAGATTCCAGCTCCAGTGCCTACCTTGCAAGAGCAAGGTCCTGAGTTCAATCCCTGGTACAAAAAAAAAAAAAAAAAAAAAAATTCCAGAAACTCAGCCCAACAACAGAATGTTAAGAGCTGTTAGAGAAAAGAAACAAATCACCTAAAAAGGAAAGCCTATTAGAATCACAGCACACTTCTCAACACAAACTTTTAAGACAAAGACAGCTTGGAGTAAAGTGTTTTAAGTCCTGAAAGAAAATGACCTCCAGTCCAGATTGATGTACCCTGCAAAACTATCTTTCAAAATCAATGGAGAAATAAGATACTTACATGGAAAAGAACAACTGAAGAAATTCATGACCATCAATCCAGTTCTACAAAATGCTTGGAAGGATATTTTACAAAAGATGAATAACACCACAGTTGTAAGAACACCAATAGAAAGAAGCCTTCAAGCAAGGCAAGCAATTAAACATCAGTTACATCCATCAATGTAAATGGTCTCAGTTCATCAATCAAAAGAAACAGACTGGAAGAATGGATCAAGAAACAAAATCTAACAATTTGCTACATTCTAGAAACATATTTAACTCAAAAGGAAATTCATAGACTGGAAGTCTAAGGGTAAAAAACAATGCTTTAAGGGACAGGACCCTGGAAAAAAGCAGGGGTAGCTATTTTATTTGGAGAAAAAGTGAACTTCAAGCCAAGACTGGTCAAAAGAGACAAAGAAGGTCACCACCTACTTGTAAAGGGAAAACTCCAATTGGAAGAGATAACAATAATAAATATATATCCACCAAATACTGGTGCACCCAACTATAAAAAACAAATATTAATTGACCTTAAAAATCAAATAAGTACTAATACAATTGTAATAGGGTACCTCCAAAACCCCACTGTCACAAATAGACAGCTCAACTAGACAAAAAATCAACAAAAAAATATGAAAACTAAACTAAACCTATGAAAAAACAGACTTAATAGATGTCTACAAAGTGTTCCACCTCACAACATCAGAATATGCATTCTTCTCAGCTGCACAATGGGATGTTTTCCAAAATAGACCACATACTCACTCATAGAACATGTTTAAGTAAATGCAAATGAATCGAAATTATCCCATCTATATTAGCAGACCATAATGCAATGAAATTGGAAATCAATGGCAAAAGAAAAGACAGAAACTACATAAACATATGGAAATTAAAAAACACCCTTCTGAACAACCAATGTGTCACAAATAAAATTAAGAAAGAAATCGGACAGTTTCTACAATTAAATGATAGTACCAGAACTTATGTAACACAATGAAAGTAGTCCAATGAGGGGAATTTATAGCAATGAACTCTCACATCAGGAAAACAGAGTGAGCTCAAATAAACAACCTAATGCTGAACCTCAAACTTCCAGAAAAAGAAGAACAAGATAAGCTCAAAGCTCATATAAGTGAGAAAATTATAAAGATCGGAAAAGATATTAATGCATTTGAGACTAAGAAAACAATACAAATAATCAATAAATCAGAGTTGGTTCTTTGAAATATTAAATAAAACTGACAAACCTTCAGCCCACCTTGTCAAAAAAAGGAAAGACTCAAGTATATGAAATTAGGAAAGAAAAGGGCTAAATCACAACAGATTCTTCAAAAATCCAGAAGATCATCAATACCTTCTTTGAGAAGCTTTATTCTAACAAGATGGAAAACACAGAAGAGGTAAACAAATTCCTAGATATATATGAATTACTGAAGCTGAATAAGAAGATATAAAAATGTTAAAGAACTCTCTCTTAATCAGTGTTGGTTTGAAATCTACTTGATCTGCAAACAGGATAGCTACTCCTGCTTTTTTTTGGGTTCCTGTCACATGGAGTATTGTTTTCACACCACAGTGATATATGTGCAACCATGTTCACAGCAGCACAGTTTGTGATAGCTAAAACTTGGAAACAGCCCAAATGCCCATCAACTGGAGACTGGATAAAGAAAATGTGGGGTTTTTTTTAAATAAAATGGAGTACTACTCAGCCATAAAAAATGAGAAATTAGAGACATTTATAGCTACATGGATGCACATTGAGGCAACACTCTTAAACGAAATAAATAGGACACACATGTATAAATACCGAATAGTTTCTCTGGTGTGAGAAACTGAAAGTGTAAATAAGGACTAAAATGTATAATAGGTAATGTGAAATAGGAAGAAAAGGGGCAAAGGGGAAGGAAGTGGGAAGGGTAGGGGAAAGGAAAGAAGGGAATGGAATTAATATGAGAAAATTGAAAAATAGAAACAAAATCTTTGTAAATAGGGAGGAATGGAGGGGTTGAAGGGAGGGCTGGGCAAAGGTGAAAAGTAAGAACCAAGAGAGATTATGTAAAGGTGCAAATTTCCAATGATGAATGTCATTATATTGTATACCTAAAATGTACCAATGATTAGAATGAATAATCGATAATGTAAAATAGGAAGAAAAGGTCCAAAGGGGTAGGGGTAGTGGGAGGGGCAGGGGAAAGGAAAGAAGGGAAAGTAAAAATGATGAGAAATGGAAAAAATGGAAATAAAGTCTTTGTAAATAGGGAAGGGTGGAGGGGGTGAAGGGAGGGCTAGGAATGGGGAAAAAATAAGAACCAAGATGCATCATGTAAAGGTACAAGTTCCCAATGAGAAATGTAATTGTGTTGTATACCTGACATGTACCAATAAAAGAATTTAAGAAAAAAAAATCTTAAATAACTGAGTATCAGTCAATGATTGAAGATGTAATTAAAAACGTACCAACAAAGAAAAGCTCAGTTCCTTATGGATTCACTTCTGAATTCTACAAGAAATTTAAAGATCTAATGCCACTACTTCTCAAAATTTTTAATGAATTGAAAGGGAAGCAGTACTCCCAAAGTCATTCCTGGAAGCAAGTACTTTCTTGATTCCAAAACCAGAGAAAAATCTAACCAAAAAAGAAAACTACAGCCCAATCTCCCTAAAAACATAAATGTAAAAATCCTCAATAAGATACTGGCAAACAGAATGCAGCAAATCCAAATTATACATCATGATTAAGTATGATAAATTCCAGGGGTGCAGGGATGGTTCAACATATGCAAATTAAAAATGTAATCATATCAACAGAGTCAAGGACAAAATTCATATGATCATCTCAATAGATGCAGAAAAAGCACTGGATAAAGTCCAACACTTTTGATGATAAAAACCCTACAGAAAATGGGAATACATGATCTTTATCTCAATCTGATGAAAGCCAACTATGACAAACTAACAGCCAACATCATACTAAATGGTCAAAACCAGAAATGTTTCACTATAAAATCAGGCACAAGACAAGGATGTCCACTATCACCACTCTTATTTAATATAGTTCTGAAAAAGTTAGCCAGAGCAATTAGACAAGAGAAAGAAATAAAAGGAATAAAGATAGGAAAGGAAGAAGTTAAATTATCATTATTTGCAAATGACATGATACTCTATATAGAAGACCTCCAAAACTCCACCAAAAGACTCCTTGATTTAATAACCAAATTCAGTCTTGTAGCTGGACAAAAAGTCAACACTCAAAAATCAATAGCATTTCTGTATACAAATAACCAACTCACTGAGAGAGAAATTAGGGAAACCACACCTTTCACAATAGCATTGAAAAAAATGAAATACATAGGAATCAATCTAACAATGGAAGTAAAATATCTTTATACTGAAAACTATAATACTTTGAAAAAGGAGATCAAAGAGGATATTAGAAAATGGAAAGACACCTCTTGCTCATAGTAACATAGTGAAAATGGCCATACTTCCAAAATTGTTATACAGACTTAATGTAATCCCAATCAGTATGCCAATAAATAGCATACCTCACAGAACTAGAGAAAAATAATTCTGGGCAATAAAGACAAGGTAGGGAGCATCACAATCCCTGACTTGAAGTTATATCACAGAGCTACTGTGATAAAAACAGCATGGTACTGGCAAAAAGTAGACCTGAGTGTCAATGGAACAAATTAGAAAATGCAGAAACGACTCCTAACACACTCAGCCACCTTATCATTGATAAAGGGCCAAACAACTTCACTGGAAGAAAGATCTCTTTAATAAATGGTGCTGGAAATACTTGCTCTTCACATGGTGAAGAATAAAACTAACCCCATGTCTCTCACCATGCACTAAACTAAAATCAAAATGGATTAAAAGTCTAAATGTTAAAACATTAAATCTGCTAGAAGAGAGAATAGATAGAACTCTTGAAGACATAGGTGTATACAAAGACTTTATGAACAAAACTCTGATTGCATGGAAAATATTATAAGGAATCAACAACTGAGATTTTATCTTATTAAAAAGCTTTTCTCAGCAAAAGAAATTACCAACAGAGGGAAGAGAAAACCCACAGAATGGGAAACAATTTTTGCCAGCTATTCCTCGGAGAAAGGGCTAATATCTAAAGAACTCAAAAAAATCATATCCCCCAAATTTAAAGACCCAGTTAAAAAATGGGCATCTTAAATGAGTATATACTTCTCAGTTGAAGAAGTAGAAGTGGCAAATAAATATATGAATAAATGTTCAACATCACTGGTCATTTGAGAGATGCAGAATAAAACAATGCTGAGATTCCGTCTCACTCCAGAAAGAATGGCTATCATCAAGAAATCAACCAGCAACAAATGCTGGTGAGGCTGTGGGGAAAAAGCAACCCTTCTCCAGCATTGGTGAGAGTGTAGACTGGTGCAACTACTGTGGAAATCAGTATCAAGATTCTCAATAAAACTAGGATTAGAGGGCTGGGGATATAGCTCAGTGGTGCTGCGCCTGCCTGGCAAATGCAAGGTCCTAAGTTCAATTCCCAATACCACAAAAAAAGAAAAAAACTAAGAATAGAAGTTCCATTGACCCAGCTATTCCCCTTTCTCCAAATCTTCCTGAATTAAAAGTATTCTATGACAGTATTCTATACACATACCTGTGTTCATAGCAGCACAATTTGTAATAGCTAAATCTTGGAAACAACCCAAATGCCCATCAACTGATGAATGGTTAAAGAAGATGCGATTTTTTTATACAATGGAGTACTACTCAGCTATAAAGAAGGATAAACTTGAGATGATTACACCTAAATTAATGTACCTTGTGACCATATTCTTAAGTGAAATAAATCGAACACACATGAGTAAATATTGTATTGTTTCTCTGCTGTGACAAACTGAAACTGTAAAAAAGGACCAAAATATGTAATAAATAATGTGAAATAGGAAGAGAAGTTTCAAGTGGGAAGGAGCACTAGGGAGGGGGGAAGGAAGAAAGGAAAAGGGGGAAAAATGAGAAAAGAAAGACAAAATAGAAACAAACTTTGTAAATAAGGAGGCGAAGAAGGTTGAAGGGGGGGAAGGGGAATGGGGAAAAATAAGATTAAGATATATCATGTATAGGTACAAATTCCATATGATAAATGTCATCATTATGTATATCTATATTGTACAACAAACAAAAACACAAATGGCATTAAAGGTAGAAAGACACGGAGTGGAGCACCTATCTGGGAAATTCATCCTCACTGAAGCTATAGAAGATTGTGAATGTCCCCTCTCTTGTCCTTCTATTCCAAAACAGACATGTGGTGAGCATCTGCAGTAGGGTAAGTGCCCGCAACCTTGGGAGGTCTCCTTAGGCAGCAGTCTCAGCTGTTTTCATTGGTAATATGACAACAATCTTTGTGTGTGTGTGTGGCGCTGGGGATCGAACTTAGGACCTTGTGCTTGCAAGGCAGGCAGGGGAACCACTGAGCTAAATCCCCTGCCCAACAATCATTTTAATTTTGGAGGTGGTTAAAAGATAGATAATGTGTACTGAAAACACTTCAAGGTATTTCCTGGTAGCTCATAGACTCTTGGTTTATATTTGTTGAAAAGACATAACCCTTTCTTCTGTCAATGGGAAGTGTTAGACATCAACCTATCCGGATGAACCCCTGGGCGACATATCTAGACTCCACCCCCGTCAAATCACCAAAGACATCCTTTCCCCATTTCTTTTCTCCCTCCTTCTGCGCATCCATGCTGTTCCTTCCTTTGTTTTCTCTATTGACTTTGTTTCTTCCTAGATTCTCATATTGCTTCTGTTGAATCTGTAGCTGCAATTTTGTGAGAATATTTATCTCCTTTTCATTTTGTATTATATTTTCAATTTTTCTCAAGTTGTTTATAATGACTATGTATTACTTTTTATAAAGAAGATATTAGAAATAAGGCATAATTCCTACCCACAGGGAAGGCTACAAATGGTATCTTGGAGTCATATTGAATCTGTTATACTGTTGTTTTCTTTTTAAGTATATATAGTTTCCTATGTGTCATAGGAAATTTTAGTATTTCCTTGTCTGAGTGCCTTTCACTACCTTTTTCCAGGGAATGTAGAAAAAGTCAGAAATAGAATTATATTTCTCCCACTAAAACCAGCCCATAGGTGGTTGACCTAGTCCTATACACCCCTTTCTTCTTTCTTTATAAAGTTTTTTTGGGGTAGCTTCTCCTGTCCTTCAACTCGGGAGGTGTTAGTATAGCTGATGGATGGCTGGACAGGCTGCCCACCCTCAATGGGAACTGAGAGAAAATGAGTTATCCTCCATAGAACTCAGCCTGCCAGTTTGTCCAAGCTGTGTAAGATTCCTTTCTGCCTAGGGAGCTGGACCCCAGGGATGTCAGGGAAAAGCTGCCTTGGCTTTGGCTCCTCTGGTGAAGTCCAGTCTCTCGCTCCTGTGCATGTCTGCTACAAGGTCCAGGCTGAAGCAAACCAGCCCAGCTTTCCTTGGCTTCAATGGACCAGAGGAATCCCCACCTCCAAAGCTGTGTGGTTGTGCCCTTCTTTTCTCTTTCCTTTGCTTTGATGTGATGGGGTTTGATAAACATTTTGGGGGTAGGAGGGAAATAAAGGAGAAATGTGAATATATTAGACATCTTGGAGAAATTGTTGTCCAGGCTGCAGCAGGACTGAGAGCTAATCCATTAAGTAGGTTAAAAGAGAAAGGCTTAAATATCTCGGTTTACAGAGTCCTTCAGGGAACATCAGTAAGGTTGTGATTAAGAATTGAAAACCAGAAATCATGAAAAGAAAATATATATATGAATGTTGGTTCTACCTGGCAGTGGATAAATGTATCATGAGAGTATCAGAATTGGCTGGTATTGGTTCTTGTGCTCTCTTTGGCTCTGGTCCTGGCTTATCTATCCTTTGCCTCTCAAACATTAACCATGCATGGGAATTGTCTCCAGAGCTTGTTAAAATGTAGATTTTAATTCCAGTGTTTTGGGTGGGGATGACTGCATTTCTAACAAGTTCTAGAATTCTACTCCTCCAAGGGCCATACCTTGAATAATAAGGAGAGATAATCAAATTTGTGTCATGGTTTGTTCCACCTAGTAGGACACAGCAGAGTGAATACAGCAGGCCATCAGGGAAGCATGGAGAGAATCTCTTGACTAAGGGTCTTCCTAGCAGCCTTAGGCCTGGTCTCCTCCTCATCCTCCCAACAGAGCAGATATTGGGTTATAATGAGGCTACATAGATATGTAGAGGGGTTACCCTTGTGTAAAAGCTCCAAGCTCCATAGGAGTGATTGCATGTTATAAAACCTTCTGGGTCCCAACCTGTGGGAAGCCCAGATCTATTCCTTCTTACTCGATATTTATAGTTCATTCAAAGTTTACCTATCAGAGGTCATTTTCACAATTAACAATGTCATTCTACATTTATCAGGAAATAGTTTCCAAAGGATAGTGCATTTTCCCCCAGAGAAGGAGAGGACATTTTAAAAAAATCTTTACTCTTACTCTCTAATGTTTTGTTTTGTTCCCGAGCTGAGCACACAAGTCTCGCCAGAATGTCTACAATGACCCTTACCGTTAAGACAGGGCCATGTGTGAATTTGAGGTAAAGCAATCTGATAGGAAATTTTTTTTTTTTTTTTTGGTACTGGGGATCGAACTTGGGACCTTGCTCTTGTGAGGCAGGCGCTGGAACCACTGAGCTAAATCCCCGGCCCCAACAGGAAATTTTGAGTTGGGTGCTTCTGTGAGCAAATTCTCAGGTAACTAGCTAGTTGGGGATAGAGGATCCAGTAAAGGACTCCCAGGAAGATTTGAGGGGGAGGGTGAAGCCTCAAGGTGGAGGGAGAAAAAGCGCACGGACAGAGAAATGTCTGGTAAGACTTGCTAGATGTAGTGTGTGATACAATGAGTTTAAACTTAAAAATTGTTTAAATCAGGATGCCCAAAAGGCAAAGGGGGCTTTTTAAATAATTTCACTGAATTACACTGGAACGCTAGGAATAAATGGGAACTGTCCTAGCACAACCGTAACACGGAGGTTCACTCTAGATATGATCTATTTTGTTTTTCCCTAATAAACTTTTCAGTGAAAACAGCATAGCTTGTCATGGTTTAGAGCTGTGTGTGTAAGTGGGAGGGAGGGATGTAATGGAACATTAAGTCCAGCTTATGGGTAGGTATGGGGCAAAGTTAGGGACCATCCATCTTTAGGGTCCTCAGTAGCAAAGTACTTGATGCACAGATCCTCATAGATATTTTTTTAATTAGGGACATTTGCATCCTTTTTTGAATAGTACATGATTATGGATTCTAATTAATGTTCCGTAGAATAGACACCATGTGATATGAAGGTATTGCAGGGACACCAATCCAATTTGGGGACCTTGAAAACTTCCTGAAGCAAGTTATATTTGACTAGATATCTGGAGGATAATTTAGTGTTGTTAATAATGGACGATGTCAATGATGATGATGATGGTGGTATTGGTGGTGGTAGCATTCACTCAGACCTTACTATAAGCCAAGCTCTGTGTTGTTGGCTTTACATGTATTAGTCTCAATTATTTCTCACAACCACTCTATGATCTAGTTATTAATATTATCTTCTCTTCTTTTCTTTTCTTTTTTTTACAGAACTAGTTGGAGACAAGAGAGGTGCATCTTCTAGTGGAAAGGAGGAAATACAAAGGCTCTGTGGTTGGAAAGAATAGGACATATGACTCATTTGAGGAACAAAGGGAAAGTATTTGGAATCATATTGTGTAAAATGCTAAAGGGGAAAAATCTTGCTTCCCATCAAAGTATGAGTGCATTTAGGGAGAGAGGGAAAATGGAAGTATGGAAGTTTGTGCTTGGGTGTAACATTTGGCTAACTATAAAATACCCTTACCATGTAACATGACATTATGGAGAATTTGATTTAAAAGTTTGACATCTGGATGCCTCACAATGTTACTATCAGAGAAATGATGTGTTAAACCCCAAGACCTGGAGGAGGAGATTTGAGGTTTGGTGGTACTTTCCTTTTTTTGAAGATATAGAATTGAATATGGGCAGTTACAAAAACGTGGTAGAGAGTAGAGTTCAAGGCACAATACTTCCCCTTGATTTTATTTAAATTTTCTGTGTGGATTGAGAAAGATAATAATTTTGTATAATGCAGTGGTACCTTACCTAATCTGGTTCAGACTGTCTCCATATGAAGTTAATAAGAACAATCTTTTTCTTCTTTTTAGAAAATAGTTATTATTATTATTATTATTATTATTATTATTATTATTTTGGCAGTACTGGAGATTGAATCCAAAGCCTTTTCACTGAACTACATTCTCAACTTTTAAAATTTTTTTTATTTTGAGACAGGATCTTACTAAGTTGTTAAGTTGCCCAGGCTGGGTTGGAGATTCTCCAGCCTTAGTTTTCCAGAGGGCTCAGATTACAGCTCTGCACCACCACATGGGGGCTGATAGCTCCTTTTGAAGTTAAAATTTGATTCTCTGGAGTAGATAGCATTTTGTTTCATTGAATTGCAGTAGATGTGAAATGTTCTGGCATTTCTTACTTCCTCAGAAATTTATTCCTCTGAAGCTGAGATGTGTGTAATTATATGTATTACATACATAATAATGACACACAACGATGTCTCTGACAGGTATATATTTTTGCTATTTACCAGTAAGTATTTATTCAACATCTACTTTATGTTAAATTCTATGAACGCTTTCATACTCTCACAAAACAAGGTTCGTGTCTTCATGGCCATGTAAATGACACTCTGAAAAGCATTATAGACATGAAGCACAAAGATAAATATAGGAGTGAAATTTTTATTAAATACTAAAAAGAAAAAGAGCAAGCCAATAGGGACAGAATAACAAAAGGGTCGTCCTAGGAGGGATGTGTGCTGGGTAGCTGTTTGCCCGGCAACCCTTCCTCCCCATTTCCCCTAGCCCTGGGAGGCTGTGTGCGTGGGTTGCCTTCCAGGGTTCCTTTTTTTTTTTTTTGGGTACCAGGGATCAAACTCGGGTCCTTGAGCTTGCGCAACAGGCGGTGAAACCACTGAGCTAAATCCCCAGCCTATTGGGGACTGGGATCTGGGAGAAGAGCAAGGGTGGGGGTTCTTTCCTGCTCCTTCCTTATAGATCTTTCTGCTTCAGGTGGAATTTTACTGAAGGACATCAGTTCTTTAAGACCACCCTCTTCTTACATTTATGTCTCCAGGTCTGGAACATGTCCCTTGTCCTTCTGCTACAGGCCTCTCCCTGCTGTTCTAGCCATGGGACACTATATTACCCTCGGTGTCCTCAAGCCTTGCTTATACTTTGTACATAGCTTCTTTATGAACATTTACCCTGTTTGGTATATGACACCTATTTCCTGCCACTGCCCTGATGGATGTATATTCCAGAAGATCTCTTTGAGGATGTGGCAGCTCAAAATGTCAGAGGATGGGGCCCAGGCAATTAATGGGAGGAAGTAAATTCTAGAAATAAGGAAGAACATATATAAAGGCTCTAAGGCCAGACAGAATTTTGTCTGTTTAAGGAACATCTGGGGGACAGATGTGTACGTAGGAACAAGGATGAGGTAATGCTGGATGATGCCGGGGAAATTATGAGGACAATAGAAGCTGTTGGGGAGTTGGATTTAATCTGAGTACAATAAAAGCCATTGAAGGAGTTTAGGTAGGAGAGTGTCATGATCTGATTTGATCTATCAATTTATTAATTTTCTCAGAGTCACTAATTGGCACTGTGTATGTTGGGACACAGACAGAGCATGGAGGAGTGGGAGGTGGATACAGGGGCATATAAAGCATAACCCTTCCATCATGCAGCCTTCTGGAACCGTTCAGATGTAGCACATAGAATGCTAATACGAGGCAAGTGCAAGTGGTATAAGAGGCAGCTCCAGCCAAGGTGAACAGGGAAGCCTGGGGGTGGTGAGCACTCGACTGGTGCTTTAACAATTGGGAGATCTTCGGATTGGTCATGGAAGTGTTGCCAGTTCCTTCCCCAAGCTGGGTCCTTTATCCCTCTCAGAACTGTGGAACCAACAGAGAAGACTGAGGACCTATTGAGCAGTGAGGAGCCTTTTATTCTTGGCCGACAGTAAGAGAAGTAAAAGTTAAACTCACAAATCAATGTCTCAACCCACCAGGGGTTGGAAAGTTACAGTGTGAAAGATATGAGAGGGAGGGATAGGCTAATAAAAACGAGGCATATTCATGTCTTCTCTGGGAACAGGTAGAGGTTTTCTGGGTCAAGCACTGCCTGTTTTTGCTCTTTTGTGCTTCTTTCTGCTTCTCCTCAGTGTCCTTGGGGATGTGCAACTTACCACACAGATAGAATTAGGATGAAAATAGAGAATGCCTGATGGTCACCCTGGCAGCCAACTTAAATCCAGCCAGTTTCAGCTAACCCATCTGCGCAGGACTCTGGCTTATAGACCTTCTGTCCTCAAAGATGAGTAAATTTAAGGTGGAGTAAAAATTTGACGAGGTCAAGCAGGCAGTACAAGATTAGGGCTGGGTAAGAGAAAGGCATCCCAGAGAAAGAGAGCTTTTTAGGCAGTGCTATTCAAGTAGCTAATCTGTGTACTGATGAGATAGAATATAAATACATCCATCGTGCCCTTAGGCAACAAAACTTTCTGCTCATGCATATCTGCAATCCCAGCATTCTGGAAGGCTAAGGCAGGGGGATAATAAGATCAATGCTAAACAGGTCAACTTAAGGACTCAGTGAGACCCTGTGTCATGGTGAAAAATAAAAAAGGGCTGGGAATGTAGCTCTGTGTGAAGGCCCTAGGCTCAACCCCCAGTACAGAAAAAAAGAAAGAAGAAAGAAAAGGAAGAAAGAGGCCTTGCAATGGATCACTTAGCATTTAAAGGTAGGAGGTAGAGGAAAAAATGACAAAAGGGAAGATAGCAGTGGGTACGGCCAGATCAGACCACAGAAGATGTGAATTCTAGGATAGGAAGTTGAGACTTCATGCTGTGGGCAATGGTGGGGTACAGGACACTTCTGAGAAGAATAAGGGTTTAGAGATGCCGTTGGAAACTATGTAGAAGGACAGGGCTGGACAGACTCAAGGGAAAAAAGTAGGGGCCAGTGGTTAGAAAGCCACTGTGCAAGCCACTGTGGGGATTCAGTTCTTTCTCTTGTGGTTTCATTAACTTAACAGAGCTATTTTACCTCTGAAGTGCTGGCTGTGGTGTAAAATGTGCTACTATTTACCTCCCTTCCATGGTAATTTCTGGTGATGATGATTGGTTTTTCTTGTGGTACTGGGGATCGAACTCAGGACCTTTTCACTGAGCTATATCCCCAGACTTTTAAAAATTTTTTATTTTGAGGCAAAGTCTTTCTAAGTTTCTGAGTTGCCCAGGCTGGGTTTGAACTAGTGATCTTCCTCCCTTGGCCTACCAGAGTGCTGGGATTACTGCTATGTGCCACTCTGTTTGGCTTGGTGATGATAAGTTTTGATGAAGAAAGCCAGGAGAGTTCAATAAAACAAAGTCATGAGAACCGAAATGAATTAATGGCGTCTGCTCATGTTCAGTTTGATAATTTTTGGAGTGAGGTAGGGAGGAGTATTTATTCTGCAAAAAGTGTGAATTAGGGAAAATTACAAAATTTTACTAGGATACTGTAATGTCAAGGAGTTATGCAGAGGAATCCGGTAAGTGATGAGCACACTCTTCTGTAGTGGATAAAAGAGAGCATCATTTTATTAACGAAGGCCCCAGATAAGATGGGAAGTGGGAGGGGTAGGGGAAAGGAAAGAAGGGAAAGGAAGAAATATGAGAAAAGGAGAAAATGGAAACAAAGTCTTTGTAAATAGGGAGGGGTGGAGGGGTTGAAAGGAAGGCAGAGGAATGGGGAAAAAATAAGAACTAAGGTATATTATGTACAGGTACAAATTCCCAATGATGAATGTCATCATATTGGATACCTAAAATGTACCAATAAACTTAATGAATAAAAAAAGGAGAGGAAAAAAAACTACTGCAAGCCATCTAGGAGGAGTGACACTTGCACAACCATTCTCTAGGTCAATAGATTATCTGGCATCGAACAAACAGTTATTGTGGAGCCTATGTCCCTGAGAAGACAGGTCAAGGCAGCCTGACACTCAGGATAGGCACCTGATGTTGGGTGGAGGGAAGTCCTCAGTCTGTGAGATCTGAGGCTGACTGCAGGTAGAAAGTGTCAGGACCGAACTGAATTGGGGGACATCCAGCTGGTGTCTGGTGCTGTGGAATGGCTTTCTTGGTGCACAGGGGAAACTCACGTGGCTGGTGTCAGCAGTGGCCTGTGTCATACATGTACAGTAGGAGGAGAAACAGTCAGACTTGGAATCCCTCTGTATCTTCAGAGCCAGACTCCAAGATCATTCTGGAGTTACTTGCTTCCTGAAGCTATTTCTGATTTCTCTGCCTCACAGCATTCCTTTTTTAAATGCTTCCTAATAAATTTATCAACATATCTCATACATTTCATTCATTCATTCATTCATTCACTTACTTACAATAATGAGGATTGAACCCTGGGCCAGTCCTTGCACCAAGCTACATCCTTGCCCCTACCCTTCCCCCTCTTAATTTGTTTTATTTTGAGGCAGGGTCTCACTAAGTTGCTAAACTGCCTAGACTAGGCTTGAATTTACAATCTCTGCATCACCCTCCTGAAGTGCTGAAATTACAGGCCTGTGCCACCACATCCATCTTTTTAATTCATTTCCTAAGAATTTTTAAAAGTCTACTCTACTCTGTTATTTTAAAAGCCTGATGGCAGCTGGCAAGTAGGACTTTCCACGTGGGATTCTAGGGCATGGTGAGTGGTGACTGATCGCAGAGGGGAGGTGATGGGGGGAAGCCTGTGGTGACCACAGGACAGTAACGGAAGAGCCGCCCAGCACTTTGAGCCAGGAGCAGCCAGAGATGAAAGCACCTTATTCTTCCTCCTCAAGAGAGTGATGTGTACCTGCAGGGACTGCAAGCAAAGAATGAATTAGAAATGAGATACCAAGTACAAAACTCAGGAGACACAATTTTGCCTTTGGTAATGATAAAGTGTCAGAGGAGAATCTGTTTGACTGATACATTTTTCCATGGATTAAAAATGTATGTTGTAGTAATTGTTAGTTGTTTGATCTTACAACTATTTTTTAACTTCCCAAGATTCAGATGTCCCATCTATATAATGGGGCTATTAACAATAAGCACCTCACAGGATTTTTGCATGTATTGAATGAGGAAATCTGTCTACAGTACCTAGCATAAAGCTAGGTAAGATGAAAAATAATGAAACAATATAAGAGAAGGTTGAAAATGAGAAGTGTTTGCTAGGGATTCTTGACAGAGTGAAAGAAGAATGGATTTTGGAGTCCCAAGGACCTGGTTTTAAATTTTGGCTTGGCTCTGGTGATTTTGACCTTAGGTAATTTTTACCCCTTCCTCTGACTGTTATCCTGCCTGCAAGTTTGGGATGCTGGGGAAATTAGATAGGTCATGCAGACTCATTGCTTGGCACAGATGAACATATCAACAAATAGCAGCTATTATCATTATTATTATTATTATTATCATCCTAGAAGATTTGGGGTGACTGCTCCTTTGAGAATTCTACAGTTGGAGATTTTACCTGTGCTTTTAGCCAATCTTTGTGGCATGAAGTAGAGAGACAGCCTCAGGGCTGTCTATGATTACATTCTTTTTCTTTGTAACTAGTTAGAAGCTGGCGGGGGGGGGGGGCAGATCACGTGATTATACAAGGGATAATATTATGAAGAATCACTGAGTCCTCTGTAAATCTATAGAAGGGTTGGGTTGTGACTGGTCTAGGTGGTCTAGGAAGGCTTCTCAAATGAGGTGAATTTTTATGAGCTCTGAAAGGTGAGTGGCTGGGTAACTCTCAGAGTGGAGGACATCAGGGGCTTCCAGGCAGAGGGAACAGCATTTAGGGAAGTTCTGAGCCTGGATGGACCTTGCAAGACTAAGAATCTAAAAGATAGCTCTTGTGAGTGGAATGCTATTGTGGTTTAGATCTGAGGTCCCCCACAAGCCTCATGTATTTGGAAGGTGATTGGGTCATGGGCGCTATACCCATCAGTTGATTCCTAGATGACTTGCTCTTAGGAAGTGGGATCTGGTTAGAGGCGAGTCATGGGGGTGTGTCTCCCTCTCCGGCTCCTCTTGATGTCTCTCTCTGCTTCCTGGCTGCCATAATGTGAGCAGCTTTCCTCTGCCCAGGCCCTTCCACGATGTTGTTTCTGCCTTGGACATGTCTAGCTGTGGACTCAGTCTTCTAAAGCTGTGAAAGAAAATACATCTCTCCTCTTTTGAGTTGTGGTGTGAGGCATTTTGTCTTAGTGATGAGAAAGTGACTTAGAGAGGAGGGAAGGGATGGCTACAGCTTCTAGCTGTGACTCTGGACATTGCTACAGCAATGCCAGGATGTTGCTGCATCAACACCACCACAGCTTCTATCTGTGGAGCTCTCACTGCCTGCCAGGCACAGTAGTAGGCACTTTCCATGCATTGTCTTACAGAAAAATCCCAACACCCCTGGAAGTCTGGCATGATTATGTTATTTTACCAATGAGGTTGCTCTGGTTCACACAATCCTGCAACTTGCCCAAGGCATACAATTAGTAAGTAGCAGAGCTGGGTTGGAGTCCAGTTCCACCTTACTGCACAACCTATCTTGATGTTGTCTCTTCCTATGACCCTTCTTCCTCCTCCACTCCAGCACTCAGAAGAGTGAGAATTGGTATTAACTCAGCTTATGAATCATCTTAGTGGATGGCAGGTTTAGGGCATCGCTTCCCCCAGAAGTGGTAGAAACAAGAAATAAGAACAAAATCCTACAAACAACCCAGGTGCCCATCAACTGGAAACTGGATAAAGAAGATGTGGTATTTTTTGTTTTTTATAAAATGGAGTACTACTCAGCCATAAAGAATGAGAAACTAGAGACATTTATAGCTAAATGGATGCGTATTGAGGCCATACTCTTAAGTGAAATAAATAAGACACATGTGTAAATACCGAATAGTATCTCTAGTGTGAGAAACTGGAAGTGTAAATAAGGATGAAAATGATTAAAATGAATAATTGATAATTTGAGATAGGAAGAAAAGTCCCAAAGGGGTAGGGGTGGTGGGAGGGGAAGGGGAAAGGAAAGAATGGAAAGGAAAAATTATGACAAAAGAAAAAAAATGGAAATGAAGTCTATGTAAATAGGGAAGGGTGGAGGGGGTGAAGGGCGGACAGGTAATGGGGAAAAAATAAGAACCAAGATACATCATGTACAGGTACAAGGACCCAATGATAAATGTAAACATATTGTGTACTTAAAATGTACCAATAAAAGAATTTAAGGGGAAAAAAAAGAAACAGGAACCACTGGAATAAAATGTTCTGCATCCTAAATAGGAACCTACACTTAAATGAAATGGAATTAAGATAAGCCATTGGACGATGGATCCACATGAACTGTCCAAAATACTGAAGGAATACTCCAGGACAGATTGAACTACTAAGATAAGTGCAGTGCTTTTGAATGACATTGCCTTGGCCATTGGGTGTCACACGAAGAGTTTCACATACCCTAAATTCTGATTTACATGTCCCAGTGTTTAAGGGCCACTTCACTAACTTACTAATGGCCACTTCTCAATCATCTTCTCCCTACCTGGTTGGGAGGGGTAAATAGCACTCATGTGAAAACAAAATGTTTAAATAAGTCAATGAATTTTGCTGTACTATTGTAAGTAAACCAGTGGTTCTCAAAATGTGTCAAGGAATCCCTGAGGACCCCTCAAACCCTTTTACAGTGATTATGAGGTCAAAATTATTTTCATAACAATAACAAAAATACTCTGAGGTCTTTTATTGCTCATTTGCTTATGATACAAGTGGGAGTTTTTAGAAGCTTCAGAGTATGTGGTATTTGTAACAAAGAGAAGGAAAAACCAATGTGAGTATCTAGTTGTCTCATATTAAGCCAGACATTAAAAGAGAGTCTCAAAAATACCATCCTTCTTCATTATTTCTTCATAAAATATTCATTTTTGCTAATGTATAATGGGGTTCTTATCATTATTTTAAAATAAACGAATAAGTAAAGATTGTTAAATTGTCTCAGTTTTTATTGCTAATGATATTATAGATTAATCCACATATATGCAAGTTCTTTGGGGTTCTCAGTTTTTAGAAGGCTAAGAATTTTTGAGATCAAAATGACTGAGAACACTGACTACATTAATGTTTAGGGAACATTATTAATTCATTGCTGCCTAGTCCCAGTACAATAAAAATAATTTATAATTAATCCTAGTGATTCTGACAAGAAAATGCCAACAGCGATGATGTCGAAGCCTCCTGCTGCTTTTGATGGAAGTAAGAATTAATATGTAGAGCCGAAAGTGCTATTTCGCAAAAATAATTACATCTTTAACCCAAGGGCATAAATTGTAAAATGTAATTAGAACATATTTTCTCAAATATTAATTGCCATAAAGAACATAAAGTTCTACTTATAGAAGAAAGTAAGAAAGGAAATCTACCTGTCGGAATTTCACTGTCAGGCTCCTGTATGTAACAGCTTCTCCGCAGTCTGGAGGAGAGAGCATTGCCACACCAAATCAATGCAACTTGCATTGTGACCTTGATTCTGCCATCAGATTGCTGCGGGAAAATCACTTTCTTCTCTGAGGTCTGTTTTCCTCCTGGGGGTAGGGAGAAGCTGTCTCTCGGTCCCTATTTGAGAGACCTAAGACTGAAACAAAATGAGGAAGGGTGAGAACAGGGCATTCAGGGACCCATGAAGTGATGGCAAAGATCAAGACTTTGGATTTGGTCAAAAATGGCGAGTGAGAGCCCAGGAGAGATGATAGGTGATCTTATATCTGACCTGAAATTCCGCCAGGGATTAAGAGGAGGGAGCTGCAGGGGTAGGAGAGTTTACTGGAGAAAGTAAACAATAGTAACATGAAGCTTCCACATGGTTGACTCAAGAGTCTGATGGTGCAGTAACTTCTATTAGGTTGTGTTTTTGAATCTATTTTTATTCAAAAATCATGAAAGGAAGGAATTTACTCTGAATGTAGGTATTGAACCCATTTATGTTATTATCATGCAGTGATTTGGCATTGACTTTAGGTTACCAGTGCTTCTTCATCTTTTCCTTGCTGCCTTTGCTACCTTTTTCCTGAAGCTTCCACATCCACACACTCCCCTTCACTCCATGTCCGTTAAATCATGATGGCACTCCATCTCATATGTAGGCCTTGGCACCTGCTTGTCCTTGTGCCTAAGACATCCCTTCCTCCAAACTGGCTGGCTGGCTTTCAAGTTCTCACTTTAAGCGTCATTTTCTTGGAACCATCTTCTCTGAAAATGGAAATAAGTATAGCTTATCTACAAGCATTATTCCTTCATGACATCTGGCTTGGGGACTTCATGTCACCTACTATAATTTGTAATTTTGAGAGTGTACATTTTTGAAAATTCATTGCTACTTTGTCAAATATTACATATACATGGGTTTAAAACATGCTGGAGGTCTATAATGAAGACAGCAGTGTCCTGACTGTTAATCCCTGTCTCACGCACTCTTGCTTACCAGATACATCCTTTCTCTTTTAGCTATTTCTTCTCACTCGAGTCCCTTTATTGCTAACAAATATGCTTATACTGCTATGCGTTGATTTATCAGTGTTATATTTCTGCTAACATTCTGCTATAGTAGACACAAATTTAGATCTCTTAAACCTCTTTTCAATTTTCCTCTTCCTTACATACTTATATCACAATTCTTGGATAAATCAGAATCACTGTACATGTTTCGATGATCATGCAAATATTGTTCACTACGGAGTCCAAGGAGTACATACTATCATCATTTCTTTTGTTTTACAGCTTTTTATTTCCAGACTTAACAACTTCTTCTTTACTCCCCAGCTGACAGTGTTTTGTTTTACGTTTATTCTTATCTTTTTTCACCTATTCCAGCAGATCAGCACTTTTTTCCCTTTTTAAATCAGGGGTTGAAAAACTCTGTAAAGAATCGCATAGTAACCATTTCTAGGATTTTCAGTCCAGACAGTCCGTTGTAACTACTCAGCTCCACTGCTGTGGTGGGAAATCAGTCATGAACATGATATAACCTAGCTACACACAACATGGAAATGAATGGTGGTGGCTATGTTTCAATAAAGCTCTATTTACAAAAGCAGATGGCAGACAAAATTTGGTCCTTGGACTGTCATTTGCCAAACTCTAAATGATAAAATGGATCAGAATTAATTTTTTCTGTTTTTGTTTTTCTTTGCCCCAGCCCTTTCCTTGAGCTCTCTGTGAAGTTGCTCTGTCTGTACTGGTGGTTATTGCCTCCATGTCTTGTCCTGCTGGCTTTCTGGAACTTCCCTCTGTTGCTTTTCTGTGTTGAACTTGTTCTTTTTTAGCCTGTATATCTTCCTCTTTCTTGCTTTATTCCTTCGGTTAGCTGGAGGGTTTCTCAAGTAACTTCCTTAAAAAAGGGTGTGTATGAGAACTAGAAAGTCTAAAAATGTCTATATGTTCCCTTTATGTTTGTCCATAGCTCAGCTAAGTCATATATTCTAGATTAAAGATTTCTTCAGAATTTTAAAAACTTTCTCCAGTTTTTTCCAACTTCGCACATTTCTATTCTTTCTCCCCTCCTTTCCCCAAACTTTGGTACCAGTGATGGAACTTAGTGCTTTTACATTGAACTACAACCACAGCTCTTTTTAAACTTTTAATTAATTTTTTAAATTTTTTAGACAGAGACTTACTAAATTGCTAAGTTGCCCAGGCTGGGCTCGAACTTGTGTTCCTCCTGTCTCATCCTTTCAGAGGGCTGGGATTACAGGTGTGTAATACTACATCTGGCTTTGGAGTTCTGATAGAAGCCTGATTGACATTTTCATTCCTGCTTTCCTATAGTCTTGATCTTTCTCTCTGTTCTCACCTCTTAAGGTGCTCTCTTTACTCCTGGAGTCCTGAAATGCATGGTGATTCGCCTTCACATGGCCATTCTCAGCCCCACACTTCCCTTGTGCCGCTCCTTGCATCTGGGGTCTCTGCAAACAACAGCTTCAGACATCAGCTCTTGCAATCTAACTCTTCCCTCCTCACACATAAAAAGTCCTACTTGAGTATTAAGTTGAGTCTCAAAAACTGGTGGCTCATTAATAGAAATAGAGAAGAGTAGAAAGGATTTGGGAAAGATGAGGGAAGTAGTGTTATGGTTGAGATCTAAAATGTTCTTCAGGGAACGCTATTAAAAAAAGGAAAATAGCAGCCTAGGGCATTGATTCCCTGGGATTAATTCACAATACTCAGCAATCTAGTCGCTCAGAGGCCTGTAAAGCTGGGACTCAAGGAGGCCTGGCTACTGCTTGAGCTGGTGGCAGACCTTGGCATCATTCGCAGTATGCTGGTTTTACAGATATACAAAAGCAAGAGTTGTGGGGTCAGAGTGGCTTCCATCCAGATTTGAGAACACCCAGGAAGCCAGGCAGGATGCCCCTGAGAGGACAGTGCATGAAGCAGTGAGTGTAAAGCTGAAAGTGCAGTAGAGACCCAAGGAAGTTGAAAAAAGCCAAGTACATAGAACATCTGAAAAAAAACCTGCAAGCAGTGAGCAAAGCCAGCCCAAGAGAAAAGCCACAAGGGATATGGCCACCCACAATGCCGTAGGGCTGGGGCTGCCTAAGCTGTTTAGAATTCATATCTAACCATAACTTGCCCTGGGTGCTGAACATAGAGCTACAGGATTTAATGTTTCCCCTGCTGGGTTTCAGTCTAGCTTTGGTCCCATTCCTTTCTATCTCCTTGTATCTTCCTTTTGGAATGGGGATATTAACCTCATGTCTTTATGTCAGCAGTGTTTGGCTTTCTTTTTGAATTTTATAGGGTCTTGCAGCTAAGAATTTTCCTTAAATCTCAGAGGAGACTTTGGATTTAGACTTTTCAATAATGACACAACTGGTAGGACTGTGACAACTCTTACAGATGGACTAAATGAATTTTGCATAAAGAGTTGCACATGAATCTTCTGGGGGTCAGAGATGGAATGTTCTGATTTGGATCTAAAATGTCCCCCAAAGCCTCATGTTCCCAGAGATGAGACTTTTGGAAGGTGATTGGATTATGGGGCTTATAGCTGACTCGCAGTTAGCAGGTGGGATTTCACCAAAAGAGGTGGGTTACTATGGGCATGGCATGAAAGGGTTTATCTGTTCCCTGATTTTCCCTTCACTCTCTCTGCTTCTGCCACCATGCCATGGGCAGCTCTCTTCAGCCATGTGCCTTTGCCTCAGAACAAGCCAATTATGGACTATGAACCTCTCTTCCTGTAAGTTGCAGGTATTAGGTATTGTGTCTCAATGATGATTAAAAATGACTAAGACAAGAAGATAATGTCTGTCTTTGTTGTTGTTGTTACATTTGAGGCAATAAAAGAGCATCTAAGACATGTTTAGCAGGCAGTTGTCTATATTACAGGTAAAGAATGATAGTATAGATGGGGAAGCAGTTATCACAAAGAAGTTAAAGGAGAAAGGCATGAAGAGAGATGGCTACTTTCGCAAGGTTATATAGCAGATAATTGGTGGACTGAAACATTGAAGTCAGGTCTATCTAAATCCATGGCCAGCTGTCAACTACAAGAGTGTACTAACTCTAAAACTGTCAAAATGCAGCCCAGAAGAGAGGCTATGGATTGGCCTTGGGGAACCCCCATTACCAACACAAGTGACTTTTCAAGAATAAGGTGCAAAATACGATCGATTAATGAGCCATGAGGGAAGAATTCTGATTATAAGAGATTCCCCAGTGTCCGGACAGGAGCTGGGGTCTTGGGCTAGTTGACTCTGACAGGCAAGGGTGAGAGCTCCCAATGACCTCGCCTGCTTGCACTCTGAGGACTTCCCCAAAACACCGGCTGCACTTTCTTCTCTGACACTTTCTACCCTGCCCACTGCTATGGTTCAAGCCAGAGAAAACTGGGCAAGAAGCAATTCTCAGAACCTCAGTGAGGCCCACATCCTGCCTGGTTTCCTCCTCTCTCTCGATCAGCTAGATCAGCCCAGAGAGTTATTGTGAACATTTTAGAGATGTGCCTTGCAGGGAAGGGGTCCTGGACCCCAGACCCCTCCTGTAGCATGTCATCAGGCTCATAGCAAGGGCCAGGGGAGGAAGAGGAAGCAGACGCCATGGGAATTGGGGGGGGGTATGTAGGTTGTGAAACAATATGAGAAACCTCTGGAACCAGCAAAGAAAGTTTTGTTTCTAGAATTTGGAATTCAAAGTTTTTCACACTCAACATTTCTGTGACTAGAAGGCGAGATAAAATCTATGCCATTCCACTGGTTTTCACATTTGTTTTATATTATCTGATTTTAAACAGAAATTATTGTCAGCCTGATACTGTTTCCTTTTCTAGAATGTGGTTTAATTTCGTAAAGAGCTGAGCAGGATGGCAGAGCTGAGTCATAGGAAGTGTCAGCATGCAAGCTCTGCACCCAGGATTATGAAACTGTGAAGCTCTGCACTCAGGATTATGAAACTGTGGTCCAGTGACCTTCATGCTCTCCTTGAAAAAGTGTTCCTGAATCCTAGGTTTTTATCTTTAGCTTAGGCAGCATTTCCTCTTCCTTCTACCAGTATGGTCTCTTCCATTCATGTGAAAGAATAAAAGATGGGCTTGTATTTGAATCTCACCGGTTCGTTTTCCTTACTGGATAATCTTGGGACAATTACTTTATCTCTCTGAGCCTCAAGTATCTCACTATATATGAAGATAGAAGGATTATCGTTGCGCACACACACATTGTTGGCATTTCTCAGGTGCTGACGTCATGTTCATTACTACGTTGAACAATGCTGGATAAGTTGTGTTTTTTTTCCTATTGATGGTTACTGACTCACCAAAAAACAAAAAGAATCAATTTACTTATTGTTAATTCTGGGTGAGAATTGTGGGTGTTTATGTTTTGGGTTTTATTTTTAGACATTAAAAATACATTCCATCCACTGGATTTTGAAATTAAGAATGAGAAAACATTATTTATAACCGAATCATAAATTACAACAATTGAAAATATTACATGCGTGATTTCAGTTATACATTAATAGGTATTTAAAGGGAAGAGAGAGAGAGAAGGATAAGGAAGGTAAGGAGAGGAAAGGGAAGGTAGGAAACATGCAAAC
Organism: Heterocephalus glaber; assembly: GCF_000247695.1. The sequence continues at coordinate 20,222,588 of NW_004624760.1, read as the reverse complement.
TCTGCAGAGATATAGAGAACATGGCAAAGGTAAGAGACAGTGGACTTAAAAGCCAATATTTGCAGATTAGTGGTTTTGGATTTACCTGAATTGACATTTGATCTATGGGTGTTTGTGTCAGGTATTTGATGCTGTTACTCCCCTTTGAAACCCATCCACCATCCACCATCCATCATCCATCCATCCTTCCATCCATCCATCCATCCTTTAATTTATCTTTTGATTCAACAAACAACATTGAAAATACACCCTACGTGTTTGGTCCTGTCCAAGGTACTAGCAAAACATGACATCAAGCTGTCTCTGCCTTCTGAGAGCTCATAGTCTTGTGGGAGAGGTAGATGGATAAATAACTACTAGTAGAGAATAATAAGTGACTGGGATTTGGGGTGCTGGAAAGGCTACACAGAGTGTCCCTGTGCTGGGTCTCAGAGGAAATGGAGTGATTTGTTAGGCAGACAAGATTTCTAGGCATTGCAGTAGATTAGGAATGTGTCCTGGGCAGAGGAAAGTTCTGTTGAGCTTGAGGAGCAACCTAGTACTAGGAAAGAAGGGAATGGAATTAATATGAGAAAATTTAAAAAATGGAAACAAGGTCTTTGTATATAGGGAGGGGTTGAAGGGAGGAAAGGGGAATGGGGAGAAAAAAGAACCAAGAGAGATTATGTAGAGGTGCAAATTTCCGATGATGAATGTCATTATAGTGTATACCTAAAATGTACCAATAAAATTAATTAGAATAAAAACAGAAACTGGGATCCAGTTTATTTGAACAGTTCTTTGTATTCATGGAGCCAGCGTGGCAGGTGGTTAATATTAGAGGTGTTGCAGGCAGACAACTATGGGCATAATCCTGACTTGCTAGCATGGCCTTGGTCAGAGTGTCTAACCTCTGTATGTTTGAACTTGATTTTATTTAAAAGAAGGATAAAACTCAGAATGTTGCAAACTGTGAGTTGAAATAATACATACAAAATCTTTGTACATTGTTGAACACAAAGTAGATCCTCAAATTAAAATCATATCTTCATTTCAGTGCATAGGATCTGTGGTGTAGTAGGGTCTTAATGGCATCCTGAGTGAATTGGCAAGGGGATGAGGGAAGATAACCTTGTGAAAAGCCAGTCTATATCATTGATGACTTTTCAACCCTTCCACTGAACCTTTTGGAAATTTTTCTGAATCAGAGTAGCTCAAGTGACAATGTTAAAATTTTCCTATGGGGTGCATCTCCTTGTAGGCTTCCTAAGGCTAGAATGAAATCATACCAAGGATAAAGAATTCACCATCTTTATTGAAGGTGACCTGTCGGTGAAAAAATTTTGAAAAACAACTTTACAGCATTAACTTCTGAGAGCAGAGCTCTTTGGGTGACATTACAACACATTAAGCACAAAGCTGTTTTCAAGTCTGTAATTATGAATAGCAGCAATAGTACCAAGTGTTTCACATCTGGCTTGGCTTCTTGGAACATGCACTTATGTACAGAATACAGAGAGAACAGGAAAATCTAGTCAAGTCAAACATGAAAGGAGAGTCATTTTCACCATAGATCAATTTGAAGTTAGCTGTTTCTTCCATAGGAGTATTATTAATGACCAGGGGGTTGGAGTGTAATTCACACCTAATGACTGGGGGTGACTCTAGCTTTAATTTCTCCTTCTTAGGTCAAGGTCATTGTAGTGCTGCAGCCAGATTTGTTCTCCACCTCACTGTGCCCTTGGCTGGGGTTCAGCCTAAGGCAATGGCTGAAGCTTGAAAGTGAATCAGGATCTTGTTAGAATACAGACTGCTGGGTCCCACCCTCAGAGTGTAAGATGCATGGTCTTCTAGGATGATATCACTTGAGAAGTGGCATTTTCTTAAGATTCCAGATGATGCTGATGTGTTGGTTGAGATAGTGCACAGTGGGGCCACTGACTTGGAGCAAGTAACTGAGCTGTTTCAGTGTCTCCCAATGCACACACCTCCCCATGAACTCCTGCCTTCTGTGAGTTTGCCCATGGACTTCCTGTTGTCTACAGAGAAAATGATTTAATGCACACTGGAGGAGCTTGTCTGTGGCCTGGAGAAGAGAGGATCGAAGGGGGACATCAAGGTGTTCTCTCTAAAGGTCTGTTGTGTCAAAACGATGGGAAGTGAGCCTTTCTAAGATGCCAATTTGTTTCCAGCTCAGGAGTACATTTTTAGCATTTTAAAGTTGCCTAGACTGGGCTGGAATGTGTAATCCTCCTGCTTCAGCCTCTCAGAGTTCTGGGATTACAGACATGTGCTACCATACCTGGAAGCAATTTAAAACATCTGAGAATGGCAGCTACATGCTCACTTATCCCTACCGTCTCCTGAAATACCAATAAAGTGAAAATGACTGAAGTTTCAGCACAGAGTGTGGCATAAACTCTCAAGAACAAGAAAGGAAGCAGGGATGATCAGAACACTGGATGACAGAAAGGAGACAGGGAATTTCATAGACCAGAGCATGCTGATCCGTAAACTTGGAGAAACAAGATTTGTACCACAGATCCTCAGAAAGTGTCTGGATTCTGGAACTGCTGAGCAGTGTGAAGTTGAGCCTAAAAGAACCAGAGTTGTTGCAATCTGAATATGCAGCTGAGGAACTTCTAGATCTGTCCCTACTCTGCATGAGGTGATGCCCCTCCAATGACCTGGCAAGGAGTTGGCAGTTTGCCCTCTGAAGCCAGCAAATTGGAAGGGTTCTGGACTAGCGGACACTAGCAACAGTTGGAAAGGTGTTCCTTGTAGAAAATGGATGGGCGGATTAAATGAATATCAATATATGTGACCTTTATGCCCCTAGTCTTCTTCCTAGAATATTGCCTTCCAAGTACGCCTTCTGGATAGCAGCATAAATGTTCGGATTTAGATTGTGCTCTGGGGCCTGCAGCTGTTTATGGAAAGACTGGGAGAGGATTGAGGGGGTGGATGGTGCAGGACAGGCCTGTTGCGGACATCCAACCTGAGTGTGGAGTCAAAAATACTTTCTCAAGTAGCAAGCTGTGTGCTCCGACGATTCGACAGTAAGATTCAAGGTACCCATCCCACAGTGGGCCAGGCGGGAAGGCTGGGGGAGGAAGAGTGGGTACAAAGGCGACAGGGTGAAATGGCGTGCTGAGTCAGCGGAACAGCAAACAGCTCAGTACCTCTGGCGTGGGAAGGAAAGTGTAGAGGCAGAGAGCGTGTGGGAGGAGGGCAGGTCAGAGAGATGTTACTGGGCCTCGCTCGCTTTTTCTTTGCCTGTTTTCTATCAAAATACGTATAGTTTAAAATGCATATATCTCGAGTCTACAAACGCAATGTTTTGAGATCCATTTATGTTGCTATGAGAAAAATCGAGGCCATTTCTGTGACCATCACCTGTACATTCACCTACTTTTAGCTATTCATTATCCCAGGAATGGACATAAAAATTATTTTCCATCTTTCTTCCCCCAACTTCTATACCTCCACTTGTCCTCAAAGACAAATATGACAATAAACATACGTGGGACTGTCCTTTGATGAAACTTTTTGATCATTTCTCGTGTTACACACCTTGAAGGAAGAGTGATGGCTTTGTGCATAGGGAGAGGGACTAAATATGGACAATTTTCCCTCTATGATAGTTGCTCTCTAGTACAGCCCACCACTGGGACACAATGGACATTATATTCTCACATCTCTGCTAATCTTTATTTTTCACCTGGTTGTATAATTTCACCTGGTACAAATGTTTACAATTTTTTCTATGTCAAAAGTATTATTTGCATTCCACTAATTGCTAATGATTTTGAACCTATCTTTATAACTTATTAGTTTCTGAAGCTTTCACTTCTGAAAATTGTTCCTATCCTGCTACCCTATTTTCTTTGAGGCAGCTAGCTTTTTCTTCTTGATTGTAAGATTTTAAAAATATATTTTAGATATTAGTCTCTCATTGGCTTTAGACCTTATAGGTCTATCTTTTCCAAAGAGCCATGCCTTTGTTAAGTTTTTCTATGATCTTCATTAAACAGAAATTCTTAGTAACAATTAAATTTTTCAAAACTTTTTAATGGGTTGGGCATTTGAAATTTAAATTTTCCTACTTCTAGGTTAAAAAGGATATTTCTCTATATTTCATTCAATTTATTAACATTATAGCCGTCTTATTCAGATCTTAAATTATTGTACAGTGGGCCTTTTGCATGGGATGTTAGTCATGGATACAGATTTGTTTCTTTTTTTCATGTATTGAGTATATCAGTCAGAATAATCCAGGGAAATGATTGCTAGTGTTTACAACAGAAAAGATTTAATGTAGGGAATTGGTTATACAGAGAATGGCAGGCCTGTTAAGCTAACTAGGAGATGGTGAGGCAATTACTAACCGTAGAACATTAGCATCAGTAGGAAAGCCAGTATCACTCTCAAGCTGAATAATGAACAGAAGGAGGAGGCAAAATTATTGAAACCAGGGACTAGGGTCTGCTTGGTAGGAGCTGGAACCATTGCAGGTCTTTCTGGAAGGAACTGAAATGAACAAAGCTGTACAACCACTGCCAGAAATATCATTAAGTGCATGGAGGGTAAGAGAGAAGTACCCTGGTGTCTTTATTCTTCTTGTCCATTATCCTCCTTTGCCTTTCATAGGCCTCATCTGGATGGAAGGCAAGTAACAGACTCAAAATGCAGTCTGCACCGTGTAATATTATTTCTCCTAATAAATTTTAGAACAGGTTTAAACTTTTGAGTTCATTTTCTATACCTGTTATTATAATTTTGAACATTTACTCACAAATATCTTATGCAGTGGCTGAAAAAATGGGGAGTAGCAATGGCACACTCTCTCACAACTGACAAGGGTCTCTTTCACTCATATGCCTTGGCTGAAGTAAAGTACGTGCTTTTACGAAGATGGGGAAATGTAATCCTACCATGACTTTGTGAGAAGAATTAGAAATCTTTGGTGGACAGTATTAATGGTGACCACAGTCTACTGTTCTAGTCACTAAATCTTCTTTTCACTGAGCTTCTGACATGCAAAACACAGTCATGCCCCACCAAAGGGGATAATATAGCAGTCCATAGGTCTCTGAAATCCACTGGAAGTTCAAGATCTCTGAGGGATGCTGAGTGGCCTCTTTACCAGGCATGCATATGACTTCTCTCACTCTGGTAATTTGTAAAGTAAAAGGAAAAATATTTCTATGCTGTCCTTCCACATGCCTAATGTATAGAGAAATAATAAAACCAAAATCAATTTTCCCAATGGAAGTAACAATTGTTGGCCTACTGCAGTTTTGAAATTGAATGATACACATTTGGATGGACCATGCCTGCCTGGATTAGGGTTGAAGAATGCTGTCCATTTGTAGTCCTGCCTCATGACAAATCCACAGTCTCAAAGTCAGAAAGGTGAGCTTGAGACTTAGGTTAGCATAACCTGGCAGTAACCCTCTATGTGGCATGTACTAACTTATGGACCCAAGAACCATTGAAGTTAGATAATACCATTAAATTTTCCAGTATCTGACATCATTACTTCCTCCACCTGGGAATAATCATCTGTTCTAAATATTATAACATAAATATAGCATAAATGGAGCATAGAGATAAGCACTCCAGGTTAGACATATGAAACTGGGAACTTAGCCGGGTTAAAAAAATGTGCTTAAGAACATGCAGCTAGTAAGTGTCAGGAAGGGAATGAAATCCAGCATGTACAATAACTACTTTCTTTCTAGGCACAGAGACTGATTTGAAAGGTAATTCAATAATCTAGGTGAATGCGGAGCACATTTGGTGATGAGAAGTCAAAATGCCTGGCAAGCTGTATTCTTAATGCAGCAGCATTGCCTGGTGGCTGTCCCCAGGGACTTTCCCTGTGACTCATAGCCACTGGGGAATCCTGAGGGAGCTCAGCTTTTGCTTCTTGAAATTTAGAGGCCCGACAGGCTCTGCGTTGATTACAGAGATATGAGTCCCTGACAACTGAGAGATTAAAGGGGGACCTTGGGTAAGTCCCTTTCTCTCTGGACTTGTTTCTTTAACTGCATAGAATCAAGTGACCTCTGAAGTTTCTTCTCACTCTAACACTCAAGAATAATGCTGAGTGCCCGCTGCCAGGCTGAGTTCAAGGTGAAGGATTAGCAATGGCGTCAGCCTCTTACAGGAATTAAAACAATACAGTACTGTCTGGAACAGAACTAGTTGAAATATGCTGTGGGAATGAGCAGAAGATACGTGTGCTTAGTTACTCAACTTTTATGTATTTGCTAGGCTGTTATGCAGGTTACATGGCTGCTTATCTTACATCCTGCAGTCTATCACATTAGAGAGTGTCTCATGCGTAGGTGGCCATGCAGTTTTGTTGAGGGAAAGAATGAATAATGTAAAAAGGTTACTGTTCAACCAGAATTTTTTCTGCCTCAATAGTGCAGCACTAAAATTACCTGGACTCAGCACTTCAGGAAAATCCTTATTTCCTAGACTTCCTTGAAGCTAAATACAATCTCGGTATTAAAACTTTTAATATTTTCTCTGAGAATTCTTATATTCCTATTCTATAAGTGAGGTTGCTAATATAAAAGCAATTTACTTTTGTGAGTAGAATGAGGTAGGAATCTAACTTCAAAAAAGACTAGTCAATTGTTTCAAACCATTTATTTCATAGGATATATATTTTGCCATTTATTAAAAATACATCTATTGTGTATTAAATGCCCAGAAAGAGCAATAGCCAGTAATTTTACATGATTTAAAAATATACAGATCCAAGATGCTTAACAAGCCTCAAGTTAGAAAAACACAAAGTGACACAAAGAAACATAATAGATAAATTTCTGAAAACAAGTGGAGAGAGAAATATTAAAAACAGGAAAATTAATATCGAGAGGAACAAATGTATAAACCCAACTTCTCATCAGAAACTCTGCATTCCAGAAGAATGAAAAAAGTCTGTAGAGTGCTAAAAGGAAAAAGAAACTGTAAATGGAGAATTCTTCGTCTGATAAAAAAAATGCTTCAAAACTGAAGGCAGAATAATTTTTCAGAAAAAACAGAGAAAATTTGTGGTTAGAATACATGCATTATAAGAAATGTTAGAAAAAGAGGCTCTTAAGATGGAAGAAAATGGCAGTGGTCTGACGGGGAGGAGGGCGGTGCAGTCTTCCCCGGGCTGCGGAGACTTCCACCCAGGACAGTTCTCCCTTCCCAGGGCCTCTCTCCTGCCCTCGCGTGTCCTCGCCTCCCAGGCCTCTCTTACCTGATACTGTGGGGCAAGGTGAGAGCAGGCCCAGGGAGGGAGATCACGCCAAGGAGCCACAGTCTCTAGCAAGATGATAGAAGTCCTGACAACAACTGACTCCCAGAAACTGCTACACCAGCTGAATACCCTGTTGGAACAGGAGGCCAGATGTCAGCTAGAGGTCTGCGGCTTGAGACTAATTGAATCTGCACATGATGATGGCCTTAGAACGACTGCAAGACTGAGGGATTTTGAAGTGAAAGATCTTCTTAGTCTAACTCAGTTCTTTGGCTTTGATATGGAGACATTTTCTCTCGCTGTGAATTTACTGGACAGATTCCTGTCTAAAATGAAGGTACAGCCCAAGCACCTTGGGTGTGTTGGACTCAGCTGCTTTTATTTGGTTGTAAAATCAATAGAAGAGGAAAGAAATGTCCCATTGGCAACTTACTTGATCCAAATAAGTCAGTATTGGTTCACGGTTTCAGATTTGATGCGAATGGAAAAGATTGTATTGGAGAAGGTGTGTTGGAAAGTCGAAGCTACCCACTGCCTTTCAGTTTCTACAACTCTGTTATTCTCTCATTCAGGAGAGCTTGCCATTTGAAAGGAAAACTAGCTTAAATGTTGAAAGACTAGAAGCTCAGCTTAAGGCACGTCACTGCAGGATCCTATTTTCTAAAGCAAAGCCTTCTGTGTTGGCCTTATCTATCACTGCATGGGAGATCTAAGCACAGAAGTATGCAGAGTTAACAGAAGGAGTAGAATGTCTTCAGAAACATTCTAAGATAAATGGCAGAGATCTGACCTTCTGGCAAGAGCTTGTATCCAAGTGTTTAACTGAATATTCATCAAACAAGTGTTCCAAACCAAATGTTCAGAAGTTGAAGTGGATTGTTTCTGAGCATACTGCATGGCAACTGAAGCATAATTACTATAGAATAATTCACTTTCCAACAATTCCTGAAACGGCTTCTTAATTGGTAATTTTGGTTGTTATTCTCTGTATCGAGAAAATTGTATAATTTTCTTCTACAATTGTATTGAAATATTATCTTCAAAATAAACCAACTGGACTTGGAGTAGCAAAAGGGAAAAACTAGTATCACCAATCTAGTCAGCTAATATTTGAAGGCATTTGCTATATATAAAGTACAATACCCTAAGGGCCAGGCATGGTAGTGCATGCCTGTAATCCTAGCACTTGAGAGGCTGAGGCAGGAGGATCGTCATATGAATTTGAGGCCAGCCTGAGCGACATAGTGAGTTCAAGTTCAGCCTAAATTACATAGCGAGACCCTGTCTCAAAAAACTTTTAAAAAAACCCTTAGGAATTTCCGATCTCTGATATATATGTTAACCATTTCATTAAATTAGCAACTTAGAGAACAATGTCCTCTTTAATAATCTGAATTTGAAGGTAGTGCTGAAGTAATGCTTTTTTAATTGTGCATTTTGCTAAATGTAGCCCTAAGCTTTAGCTCATTTAAAGTTATAATAGGACCAAAAGTTTGATCCATATATGAACTAATTGGAGACTGTTAGCTTATAAGCAGAGAATCATTATGAACTTGAATGTTATACCTAAAGAAAAAGTAATACAAAGCAGATGAATGCTTTTGGGTTTCTGAAAATTGCTAGTATATCTCAACATACTGCTATTGCAATTATAGTAATAGAAAGTAATTATATTCACAAAAAACATAAATTCAGTCACTGCATATATTCTATATGTTCTTGCCATCTAAATTTATTAACTTACAGTAATGATTTATCTTTTCCTGCTCAAAACTGAATGTTAATATTTAATACATCCACATATGATTATGAAACGGGCATGAAAAATTTACTATTAACAGCTAGTAGTATTTAGATAAACCTTTGATAAGTTGGGGGTTTTTGTTTTTTACATAAATAGTATTATTGCAGCAACAAAAAAATTTCTTTGAAGCCTTTCTCCACAGTCCTGAACTATGGACTCCATAATGTTATAATTGATTTAAATTGTGAACCCTTGGGCCAGAGATTTAGCTCAGTGGTGCCACAGCCTGCCTCGCAAGCACAAGGGCCTGAGTTCGATCCCTGGTACCAAAAAACCAAAATAACAAAATAGCCAAAAAACAAAATATTGGGCCGGGGATTTAGCTCAGTGGTTTTGTCGCCTGCTGTGCACGCAAAAGGACCCAAGTTCGATCCCTGATACCAAACAAAAACAAAAACAAAATAAATTATGAACCCTCAACTAGATTAGTATGATGTTCTCCATCTTTGGAAAACTGTCTAATTAATATAATGCTGCAGTAAGATTGTTTAGATTCAAATTCATCTGTAAAGCTAAAGACATAAATGTGAAGCAATACAAGCCTGAAAGGGTGAACTGTGAATCTTCATTTCGAACATTAATTTAACTTTCTGTACTGGATCAATATATTATATTTAGGTGATTTGTAAAATGGTGACTTACTTAATTTACATGTTAAATTTTAAATTATGAGGTTTACATCAAAACCCACATTTCACACATGCACTTTTTAAAGGCATAATAAAGGTTATATTCTAGATAATGTAATGGTTTCTTGGCATCCATAATGCAAGTAATAGATAGTTCAGAGATGAGAATGTTATTGCTATATGGGAATTACATTTATATTTAAAAACATATTGTATTAAGCCAAAATGCAGACCTATTAAATTTGGCATATTCATTGAGCTATCTTTAATGTTTCTTCTAAAAAACAGGTGACATTTGTATCAATGATAAAAATTTCTATACAGAATCTACTTCCTCAGTCTTATCTAGTTCCATTTAAAAAAATATGTCCTATTATATTAAATAGTTAAGTCAAAATCAATTACCACTCTGAAAACTTGCTTTACCCTAAGTTCTGGCTAGATAAAGCACTCCAGGTTTTACCATCGACTGTTTCTATAAAACTGCCATTGCTTCCAGTTTTATTTTGTTTTGTTTTTTTAAGGAATAGAATATACTTTCACAAATTTCCATAATGTGTTTTAAGAAAAGTAAGGAGGCACCACCATAATTATGAGATTGCTGAGGTAGTGTTTGGAATTCTCCATATGAGCCAATCAGTATAAGGAAATGTACATATATTGTTAGTGTTGTAAACAGTTAGTGCAGCCTGAAGCCTGAGTCTATCCAGAATGGATGTAACCAATTTTGACATCATGTTAAAGATAACTAAGCATTGAAAAATAAACCAAAGAACCACAGTATATTCTACCTTTAAAAAAAAAAGATGGAAGAAAACAATGAAGAAAATT
>NW_004624760.1:20193351-20206711 GCF_000247695.1 Heterocephalus glaber | reverse complement strand
AAGTAAGGTTTTTTGAAAAATTTCCACATGAAGAAACAAAAATATTTTAAGGAGATAAATATTTGAAATCTGATTTAAGCCTTACAAAACATACATGGTATAACCAAAGAATGTACTCCTTAAGCATATATAAATTTTTATGTTGGTGTTTTACAATTAAAATGCATTTTAAAATTGACATCAATGGTAAATCTTACAATTTTCTCAAGCATAGTAAGTCAATGGTTTTTAGGAAAGAAGCTGATTTATACAGAGTAGAAAAATGAAAGAAAAATGCTACATTAGAGATGAAATCACATTTCTTATCCTACAGTAGAGAAAACTGATGCAAGTAGGAGAGAGCAGTTTTTCAGATTTTCTGTGTTTATTCCTATTTCTAAGTCTTCAAAGATCTCACATAGTGTCTCTGTTCAAAGCGTTGCCAGTGTCTCGTACAGTGACATCTCAATGCCCTGTATTGCTTAGCTTTCCCATCACGAGGGCACAATACCAGCATCTGAAAGGAGGAAAGGTTGTAAGTAGTTAGCTCATGCTTTCCAGGCTCCAGGGCCAAAACCTCCTGGCACAAGCATTTGGCAGAGCAAAGATATTTAATTCATAGCAGCTGGAAAGCAAACCAGGCACTACTTCCAGAGAAGCTTAGGTATGGGATCATAGAGAGTAGTGAGGTTATCCTCCATGACCCACACAGACACACCGTGGCAAGACTTACTTATCTACTAGTCATTTTCTAATCTGATGAAGTTGACAAATCAGATTAACACCATATACCCTAGGCATCGACCTTCAGAAGTGGGGCCTAGATATGGTTAGATCATAAGAGCTCTAACCACACTAGTGCATTAGTTAACGGATGAGTTCACAATTCAATAAACTTGTTAGGAAGTGGATTCTTATTGGATGAGACAAATCAGTACAGATGTGTTTTCTCGAGACCCAGCTAGTTCCAGGCTCTTGTTTGTTTTTGTACTGTCATGAAGCAAGCAGCTTTCCTCCAGAACCCCCTTCAACATGTTTCTGCCTTCACTGGAACGCTTCGTGGACTAAAAACTGAACTCATGAGGTAAAATAAATCTTTCCTCCATTAAGCTGTTATGCTCAGGTACTTGTCAGAGTAATGAAAAACTGACTAAAACAGCTTTCTACCACTAGATTAATATAAATTAAGAGATAAGTAGAAAAATTAAATATTTTGATATAAACATAACAGTTTGTATTTTTTCACATGCTCTTGCCCCTTCTTTTTATATATATCTTTAAGTTAGATTTATCAGATTTACACAATAACAACCTGGGATACATCTTTAAATTTCAAGGTTTGACATATTTTAAGTATGCTTCAAATATTGGAACAGTTATGCCCATAAATCATATAATTCATTAGCATAAAAATGTCCCAAAATGATATTTGGAATATATTTATACTTAAAACAGATATCTTATAATATAAACATTACTTCTAGTAAAATATATATACATAAAACTCTAAAATTACATATGAAAGTTACATTTATAAATGGCTCTACATTTAACCAAATATTTTATTTTATTAATCAATACTATAATTTTACAACCAATTTCTAACAGGCTCAATTTTAAATAATTGTTCAAACAATGAGAAATTTTAATGGTAAATGGGTATATTTTGCAATTGTTCCTCAAATTGGTATCTATTAAAAATTCTTGGTTGGGGCCAGGGGTTTAGCTCAGTGGTTTCGCCACCTGCTGCGCAAGCGCGAGGACCCGAGTTCGATCCCCTGTACCAAAAAAAATTTTTTTAATTAAAAAATTTAAAAAATGTTTGCACAAAGAGGCATGATGTTAATTGAAGGTAAAATGTGGTAAATCAAGGATGTACATTAAGAACCTGGTGAACAAACAAAGGAACACATAAGGAAATATAGCATATAACCCAAATACGTAGTGAAATTTAATGATAAATAGCTGGTCATGGGGGTCAAGCCTGTAATCCCATCTACTAAGGAGGCTGAAGCAAGAGGATAGCAAGGTAGAGCCTGACCTTGGCAACTTAATGACTTATTGAGAACTTGTCTCCAAACAAAAAATAAAAACAGAGCTGAGGATGCAGTTTGGTGTGAAGATCCTGGGTACCCAGGGTCCTGAGTACCCCCTCTCCCCACCAAAAGATAAAATCTCCAGTTAATCCAAATATAACTAGGGAAAAGAGAGAACAAGGAATATATGGGACAAATTCAAAACAAATAACCAGGTAAATTTAAAACCAATCGTACTGATAATTACATTGAATATAAATGACAAACATTTCCATTAAAAGTCAGAGATTGTGAGACTGGATTAAGATGCAAGATCAATTGTATGCTGGCCATAAGAAAATCACTTTATAAATAAATTCTAGATAGATTAAAAATGTTGAAAAATACAACATGTATATACTACTAATAAAAAAGTAAACTTGATACATTAATATTAAACAAATTAGTTTAAAATTTAAAATAAGGAGTATTACCTGAACTAAAGAGGAATGTTCTTTATAGGGAATTACTGAAGATGTAGGAGAATTGAACAACGTTATCAACCAGATTGCCCTAATTGACATTTATAGAATTCTCCACCCAACAATAGTAGGATTCACGTTCTATTGAATGGCTTGTGAAATATGGACTATTCACTGAAGGAGATTGTGTATGGGGTCATGGAAGTTCTCTAAATTTAAAAGGGCTTTGATCATATAGAATATATTATTTTCCACGAGCAAAATTAAATTATAAATCAATAACAAAGTGATAATTTCCAAATATTGAGAAATTAAATACCCTTCTGAACAACTCAAGAGTTCACAAAGACAATTCAAAGGAAACTAGAAACATTTTTAAAACCAGAATTTAAAAAGACATCTTATCTCTAAATGCTAAAATGAGAAAAGAAAATGGTTTTAAAATGAATGCTCTAAGCTTCTACCTCAAACCACTATGTTAGCTGTTCTCCATGAATTTTGATATGTTTTGTTATCATTCCATTTCCTATGGTTTGGATATGAAATGTCCCTCATAGGCTCATGGGTTGTTGAAGGCTTGGTCTCCATTACGATATGGTTCCAAGGTGAGACTTTTGGGAAATGATTGGATCATTAGGGCTTTGATTTTTCAGTAGATTCATCCATGGACAGATTCATAATTTGATGGGCTCCTGGGAGGTGGTGGAAATTTAGGAGCCTGGACCTAGTTGAAGGGAGTGGGTCCTTGGGGAGTGTCTTTGGGGACTATGTCTTATCCCCAGCCCCTTTCATTTGGGCTCTCTGTCTCATTCTGTCTCCCTCCCCCTTCCTCACTACCAAGTGATGAGTGACTATGTTCTACCATACCCTCTGCCACAATTATCTGCCTTACCACAGTCCCAGAAATAACACAGTCAAATAACCATGGACTGGAGCCTCTGAAACCATGAGCCAAAATAACCTTTTTCTCCTATAAGGTGTTTAGCACAGCAACAAAAAGCTAAGACACAATTCAACATGCTTTCTAGTTTTTCTTACATGATGACAATAATACAGTATGCTGTAAAGCATGATAGAAATCAATACCACTCTTAATACAGACCTATGGACACAGGTTGGTGATTTCCATCATATCTGCATTAATTCATCCATGTCTCCCCTACAAAGGTCAGATAGTTTCTGGGCCATGACAGAGGCTACTGAAAACTTAGCACAGCAGAAACCCAGCTGCAGCTATTATGCAAGGTATGGTGTGTTTCATATAATATATTAACAGTATTTCAAATACGTAGCATGTGGTCATTATGACAAATGTGTTCTTTTCTGTTTCTATCAGAAAAGGGAATGAGATAGTTTGTATTTAAATGGAACATACAACAGTATGTGTTTAGTCTTTTTCTTGGGCCATGTTAACTCTTCTGACTTCTGTCATTACCTAGTCTGAGGAATCCAGAACCCTCTGAACAGCAGGAAGAATGGCATACTTATATAATTGTGACATCCCCATAATTAAAACATGCAAGCAAGAACTGTTAAGTACAGTAGGGCTATGGGTAAGACATATACTCTAGGGGATAGGAGATTAACTCTGTGAAGATTCATGAGCCCTCTACCCCAATAAAATTCTTAAAAGTCTAATTATTTTGGTGCACTAATCAGTGGAGAATCATATTCCTAAAATTCATGACTTATGTAGTAAAGAATCATATTCCTAAAAATATAACTCTAGTCTGTTTTCCTACCTAATACCCAGGTAGACATGGAACCCTTTACATGAGTTAAATGACTTTGATGTCAACTTGCCTGTCATCAGTCACCTCAAGGGTGGCACAGTGAGCTCATGAAAGAGATAACCATGGTGGCAAACATGAAGGTTACATAAGACTAAACATGGGTTCCTGCTCACTAAGACCAATCAAGCTATGGCAACTGCTCACGGTCCACCTTGACAAAAATGGAGAATAATGCTGAGACCACACAGCTATGGTATCATCTCTCAATGATATCAGTTCTCCAGTGGGTAGAATAATGCCTCCAATGGATTTCTTTTATTTGGAAAGGGCAATGATTCATTTTAACCAGCATGACACACGTTATAGTTGTGGAGTTGTTTCTTTCTGGGCCTTACCTGCCTGGCAGCATTATCTGGCTATTTGGTCAATTGGCACAGGATGCTGCATAAATTGTGTCAGACCAAGGGACCTGCTTTATAGAAAAGGAGGGACAGGAAATTTACTTGTTACAACTTGTCTACAGCAACTTAAGAAAGTTATGAGATGACTTCTTGGAGAAACAGCTTAGACAAATATATAACAATAGTTTGTTATATTCAAGATGTAGTATATATATTCTACATCAGTGACATTTATATGCCACTGTATCTTCAATAGAATGTTTGGCATCCAGATGGATCCACTTTGGATTTCTTTCAGGTTCCTTTGTCTCATCTTGACAGTAAATGGACAAGTGTGACAATCACCTTCAAAGAAGGGTATTGTGACAGCAGCCTCAGACTCATTAGAAATAAGGAGCTAGGTCGTGCCTTCAGTTTAGCCACCAAGCATAGCAGATATTCTAGCTTAGGTTTGCATTTTCTAGAATGCATGATAGAGCTGGGCAGATAAGTATCACTTAAGGCTCCAAGATAAATTTGCAGTGTAGTAAGGGTTATTATTTTCCCATAAACCCTCTACCATCCTAAAGGAATACTCCCAGAGCTTATGTGAATAAGTGGATCCAAACAGCACAAGTGGCGGACTCCAGTGGACACTGATAGGCTGTCCAAAAGTCCTTTCAGGATGGAGGACTTCCTTCCCCAGCAGTGAAGAATCCTGATGAAGGAGAGTCCTCAGCAGTTTGTCACCTCACAGTTTGCTCCCTTGGACAGAGAAGCCTTATCCTAGATCACACACCCTTCCTAGTGGCTAGTTAAATAAGCCTGGCCTCCTGCTGCAATGCAGGTCAGCTCTACATCATTGTAGTTGTAGAGCTTGCCATGGGGTGGGCCAGGCCTTCTATTCAGTCCTGAGTCCCTGCCTTCTGTGAATGTTCAATCAAAAATTACTCCTAGTAGTTGTCCTTCATGTTAACCTCACTGTCTCAGAATCACTTTTGCAGTGGACCTAATTTTGAAAAGCAGCTCCAAGATTAATGCCCAAATGGACTAATTTGATATGAGTCCAGTTAGGTTGCTTACACCACCATTTTGTGGTATATCATCAAAACTGCTGAAAGTAAAAGAAAAAAATCTTGGAACCATCTAGGAAATAACAGGAAAGTTTCTTGGATGTATTAC
This sequence comes from Heterocephalus glaber, assembly GCF_000247695.1. Next base: position 20,200,940 of record NW_004624760.1, on the reverse strand, counting down.
ATTATATGAGATCATTTCACATGAATCATTTCCATGAGATACTTTCATTAGCAATTGCAATACAGAAAAGAATATACTTAGGCTATGTTCCTTGGTAAAGATGAGGAAGTCCTGTTACAAATAATTTTCTTGACACTTTTAATTTTTTAGCTGAATTTTTTTTCCATTTCGATTAGGTTCAAGTTTTTTTACCTTGTAATATATGGCTGTCAAAAAACTGGTGATTGGAATAGGAAAAAGAGTCAGTTCTGGGACAGCGTCCTGAGGTTATTTGTGTATAAAGTACTGGCATAACTGTAATCCATTGGTTTTTTAAACAGGAATATTTTAGGCTGCCTTATGATGGTTAGTGTAATTAAAACTAGATATTAACTTCTGTAAGCCACTTTAACTGGGTATAACAAATGACTGTAAGTTTTAGTTCTGAAAGCAAATGAATCCATGATGGTCTTGCTGCAATCCTTGGCTCTGTGGTGTCCCTGCCTTCCTCCAAATACTTCCTGGGACCCTGCTGTTCAAAGGGTGATGTGAACTATAGTTCATAATAGACAGTTGCACATTTTATGAACCCTTAGAAGAGAGGAGCCGGAAGGTTCCAAACACAAAGGAATGCTAAGGAGAGGATATTTGGTCAGTAACACTGCATACAGGCATTGAAATATGTACAATTGCTATGTGTTAATAAAATTTTTTTTAAACGTGTAAGGAGGTGGAAATGCAAATATTCTGGTCTGTTCATCGCATATTGTATATGTTTATCAAATTATTGTACTGAATCCCATAAACATGTACAATTAAAATAACAATAAAAATAAAAACTGCCAGGTTATTTTAAAAGAAAAAAAAAAAGTGATGTGAGGACCAGCAGCCACAGTATTTCTTGGGGCCTTGTTGGAACAGAGTCTCCTTATGCAGTTCAGCCCAGGCTTCAACTCACTATGTAGCCCAGGCTGGCTTTGAACTCTGGCAATCTCCCCCACTTCAGTCTCTGGAGTGGTGGAAATACAGGTGTCCACCACCATGCCCAGCTTAGAATGTAAAATCTTGAGCCTTATCCTAACACTACTGAGTAGTAGTTTTCATTTTATTTATTTATTTATTTATTTATTTATGTATTTATTTATTTATGCAACACTGGGAATTGGCTTTTGCACTGAGCTACAGCCTTACCTTTTGGTTATTTTATATTTTCAGTCAGCATCTTACCTAGTGGCTAAATTGTCCAGGCTGCAGTCAAATTAGCAATCTGCTTACCTCAGCCTCCCAGAGTGCTGGGATCACGGGCATGTGCTACCACAGCAGATGATAATTTTCATTTTAGCAAGTCCCCAGGTGATTCGTATATCCATCAAGGTTTAAGATGCATTGTTCTAAGCACCACATGATTATCTGGTGTCAGAATTCAGTAAGGGTACTGATACACTAAATACTTGCAAATCTGCCTTTCATGCATTATTAGATACAAATAAATGTAGGATGTCAGCTTTTTACTACTGTGAAAAAAATACATGGAAAAGTCAATTTAAAGTGAAGAAAGTCTTATTTTGGCTCATGGTTTCAGAGGTTTTGGGTCTTGTTACTTTGGGCATGTGGCAGCATAGTACATCCTGGCAGGAGCAGATCAGAGGAGGCTGGCTTACCTCATGGTGGCTAAGAAGCGAGAGAGAAGGAGTTGGGATGCCAACATCTCTATTGAGGGCACACCCTCAGGGACCTGTCTTCCTCCCATTGGACCCTGATTCTTAAAGTCCCCACCACCACCAGTGGTGCCACAGGCTGAAGACCAAGCCTTTAACACATGGGCTTTTAGGTGGGAATTTTAGCTGGGCATATGATTGCCCAGAACAAAACTGTTTCTCAGCCTTCTTGTAGGTATTTGTGGCTGCACAGTTCAGTACTGGCTAATGGAATTGAGCAGAAGAGGTGTACACTGCTGATGTATTGATTGCCTTGTACGAAGAAGCATGCCTGCTTTATTTGCACTGCCTGATAACTCGGAATATAGGCTTGATAGTGGGAGCTGGACTAGTCACTTTGGACCCTAAGGTGGAAACTATGTGTTAAGGAGTACAGAACCACACAGAAAGAATCTGCATGCAGGATGATTGCAGAGATGCCACACCAGCCCTGGAAATGGAGATAATGTGCTGTTTGGAGCCATTTTAAATTTAGGACTATTGTACAGATCTATAGTCTATTTAGAGCCGGCAATGGTGTTTTCATTTTAAGATGCCTTGAGATTGTATACAAGAGATGAGGGCGAGATCAGAGTCTTTCCAACATGAATGATCTCTGCACCAAAAGCCATTATTTCTTTTTGGTATCCTCAGTTAAATTTCCTATCAGAAGCGTTGTATATGGCTCAGGGCTCAGCCTGTGGCTTTTGTGTAGTGCTGTGCTAGATGTAACTCATTGTGGAAAAGGGAATGAAAAAGAACACATGCATATTTTCTCCCTACAAGTCCCAGTTTAAAAGTGATTGATCTTTTATGTTTCTTTGCTAAGAAAGTTTGAAATTATGTCCTAGCCAATAAATCCAGACTTGTTTCATTTGGGGTACATGTGATGTTACTTCCTTAAACTATTTCACACCACGAAATGACTCTTTGAGACACTGGAGCTTTTTATTATCACTCTGGTTGAAAGTAGAGAAATGGCAAGGTAGTTAATAAGAAAATTTTCGGAGATGTCAGCTTTTTTTACCCTTGGGAGGCCCTATGTAGAAAGAAGTTGGTTTTTGAGTTGTCATATCAGCCCGAGTTGTTTCTTTACTTGTGATATGGGATACTTAGAGGCAGGGCAAGAAAGATCTTCCCCATGACTTAGAGGAGTTGAGTGAATTGCTAATGATCACACACATGGAGGCATAACTTGAACCCAAGACTTTAGAGAGAAAGAGATGACTGAAAATAGATAAAGCTCATTGTTCTCATGTATTTAAGAAGGTATGCAGTTGTGTGATAATTCAAATCACTATGCTTTGTGCACTATATCCTAGGCCTTGTGCTAAGAGCTCGAAGAAAGGATGATGTAGTTTCTCCCCCATAGCAGGATTCAGTATGGGCTGCTGTGTATGGCAGTAAAGGTATACAGAAAGTTCTCCAGGAAATCAAAGAGGTGAATGAACTACTCTTTCTGGGGAAAGTAAGGTGGGCTTTTTGGGGAGGGGCAGTATATTTGAATATAACACTGAACTATATGCCCTATGTTTATTTATTTATTTACTTTGCAAAAAGGTCTTGCTAAGTCAGTAAGTTGCCCAGGCTGGGCTTGAACTCAAAATCCTTCTGCTTCAGCCTCTTGAGTTCTGGGACTGTAGTCATGCACCACCACACCTGGTTGGTGTGGTTGATTTTAAGGATGAACAGAAGTTTTCTAAGTTGAGAAAGATGACAAAGAGGATTCCAGCAGAATGAATAACATACATAGAAATCAGTGTAAAAGAGAGAGAAGGCTGAAAAGAAGGGTGAGGAATCTTGAATTGCGTGCTAACACAATTGGACCTATGCCGGTGTGTGTTTGATGTTCGGCTGTTCCTCTGACTTGTGATGGGATGAGGTCCAAGGATGACAGTACAGTGGGTTGGAGTGACTTTCCAGCATGCAGAGGCTGCTTGGCCCTTTACTGGGGACAGATCGGAGAGAGACAGCAACATGTCAGGGCCTTTGAAGGACTCTTTGATCTCTCCCATCCCCCAGAAATGGCTTCAGCCTAAGCTCTCCAGCGAGGCAGGCTTTTGTATTTCCCCCCTTGAAGGACACAGTCTGGAGCTCCTATATGTTTTTGCTTTGTAAGCTATTAAACTTTTAAATATCTTAATAGTTTATAACAGCTTAACAATATTCGCCGATGAAGTGTCTAAGTCCTTTTGGGCCCCAATAACAATAACATAGACTGGCTGTCTCAGAAACAGCACACAGGGATTTCTCATGGTTCCAGAGGCTGGGGAATCCAATGTCAGGGCAGCAGTGTATTTGCTGTCTAGTGAGGGACCACTTCCTGGTCCATAGATGACTGTCTTTAGCTTATGTCTCCACATAGCAGAAGTGGCAGGGAAGTTCTTTGGGGTCTCCTGTATATAGGGTCTTATCCCATCCACAGGGGCTCGGTCCTCATGACCGAATCGCCTCCCAAACACCCCCCTCCACACACCATAACAGTGGGAAATTGGCTTCATCATGTGAATGTGCAGGGGAGGAAAAACAAACATTTAATCTGTACCAGAAAGGATTTTTGTTATTCAGAAAGATCGCAAGACAAGCTGCTCTGAGTAACAGATAAGACTCCAAGAGGCTGTGACAGGGATTCAAACAAAAGAAAAAGTATGGCTAAGCTGTTCAGCCTGAGAATATAAGGGGAGTTTAGAGGGGTGTGACTCTATCTCCATAAGAATGAATAGGGCAGATCCCGGCCTAGGACAAGGGGGGACTAGAGAGATGGTCTATGAGTAAGGATACCACAGAGGAAAATTCCAACCAACATGGATGCTTATGCAGATGGTCATTGCTCAAGCTGGCTAACCCAGGGGTTGATGGGGGCTGCAGTGAGACCAGAGGTTCTGGCCTTCAAGTCATATTCACTGAGTCAGCCAGCACCCAGAATGGGTGCTTCTACAGCCCAGTGGTGATCTTGGATAAAGCAGCCCCTGTTGTTATGGACTGAATGTTGGTGTCCCCCCATAATTTATGTGTTGAAACATCAATTTCCAATGTGTTGGTATTTGAAGATAGAGCCTTTGTCTTGTTATTTAGGTGAGTTAGTGCCATGAGGTAAGGCCCTTCAAATGAGGTTAGTGCCCTTACGAAAAAGGAGAAAACACAGAATCTCTCCTTTTGCCATGTGGGGATATCAGGAGAAGACTGGTCTGCAAACCAGAACAGTGGCCCTGCATCTTGGTTTTGGGTTCCTAACCTTCAGAATTGTGAGAAAATGAATGTTTGATGTTTAAGCCATCAGTGCGGAAATTTGTTATGGCAGCTTGGGCAGACTAATTGGGTAGCTGAGGAAAGTTTCATACAGGGATACCTAGTGTTTGACTTGAATTTGGGATATAAGAATCTTTTTCTTATTTCCCACAGAAATCTAGAAGTGAGTGCATTATACTGCTTAGCTGTTTGTGGGAGATGTGCATATGTGCAGGTAGAAATTGTGGAAGGGCTAGATTCTGGGTTGTAGCAGTAAGGAGTAAGCAGCATTTGCAAAACCTTCAGGTTTTGATTTTTCCAGGGAGGCTGTGATTTTTACAGGCTCTGATCTTCCAAAGATCATGGAGCTGGTAGTTTGAGCCAGCTTTATCTGGATTTGAAGGGGAAGGGAGGGAGCAGGTGACATCAGGATAGGATTTCATTGTTTTGGTGCCTCCAGAGAGATGTCATTGCCAAGTTTATTTTACAGTTGCCTGTCTCTTGCTTAAGGAAGCTGCTATTGCATAATAAATAGGTTACACAAACCTTGTGAGCAACCCAAGATTCTTATCTGTAGAATCCAAAAGGGAAGAGTTTATTTATGTAGGCTATCTTCTGGAATGTACTCTGATAGACTCTGTAAGTTGGATAAGTTAGCTGAGTGGAACGCATGCTATGGGAGGATAAACAGAAGCTCTTAGCTCCTGTACTAAGTTGCTGTGTGAATTTAGGTAGTTTCTAGCCCTGTCTCATAAAAATTGTCCAATAGTAATATGTATTAAGAAAAAAAATTAGGGGCAGGGAATGTGGCTCAGTGGTAGAACAATTGCCTACCATGGATAAGGTCCTGGGTTCCACACTCCCCCCAGCATTGCTAAAAAATATTTAAAAACACTTAATTATTTTTATTAAATGATGACTAAACAGAATACAAATCTCCTTCTTTCTCCTGTAGAGACCTTGAATAAGCTATCAAATCCTCTACTCCAAGAAATCCTTAAGAGCCCAAGATCTTTTTGTCCTTTCCCAGAAAGTGGGTAACATACAGAATAATTTTAAAAAATATCATCTCTAACAGTCATTTATACACCCTGGAAGCTGCATGTGACAATTCATTCATATCTCATCTGTCACAACTTTGTAAGGCACCATATGGCATCACCTAATTTGCCAGGTAGATTGGGGCAGATCATAAGATGGTCTTTATTCTTAGCTGCTAGGTTGCCATGTAAAAATGGGTTCCATCACTGTGAGAAAAGTAGAATGAGTATTTTAGAACAATAACAAGTGTCTGCCACAGGTTCCTTCCAGACCTAACAACCTAGAATTCTTGGGGGAGTCAGCAGTTCGGATGATCAGCTATCAAGCCACTCTCTACCTCTAGGGCCCCATTTGCTGAATGATGCCCAAAATGTCTTGGCCACAGATTTAGCAACTAATTTAGACCAACACTGTCTGATAGAAATATAATATCAGCTACTCAGAACTTTAAAAATGTCTACTGGCCAAAGTAAAAAAACCAAAAAGAAATTTGTGAAAGAAATTTTAATAATTTACTGAACTTTTTCATGGCATCAGTATAAAAATTATTAATGAAATAGTTTACAGTCCTGTCTTTAAATGAAATCCTCAAAATTTAGTTTCTAGTTTATTCTTGCAGCACATTTTGATTTAAACCAGCTGCATTTCCAACACTCAGTAACCAGACTTTGAACACTGAGTAACCACACGAGTCTATCCCACTGGGCCACACAGTTACAAACTGGTCTGCTAGAGTATGAGCACCATTGTATACATCATAAACTATTTTGTTACAAAGGGACCCTGCTAATTAATTAAGCAGATTTAACACAGCATTATAATCTACATTAACATGAAAGAGAATGTTATTATCTCCCTGGGGCTTTCTTATGAGTGACTACAGAGTGTTCATTTTCTGATTTGTCAGAGATCTAACCAAATGCCCTTACCAACTCTTCAAGTCAGATGAGATTTGTTGGAATGTAGTTCTTCCACTCATCAGCTGTATCATGGGAAATAGCTGCTTAATTTCTCCACATCCAATTTCTTTATCTGTAAAAATATCACCTGTACTTATACTTTTGATATTGTTGTTGTTTATGTTATATTTTTGGAAGCTCGTCTGAGCTAAAATAGAGCTGGATGAAGAGTAAAGTATTAAGATTTCAGCTCTGACTTCCCCTGACTCTGAGACTAACAATCACATCCTGTCTTTGCATTTTGCTTTTCCTATTTTGACCTGTGGAGGCAGCGTATTAGATACTTGCCAATTCTTTCCAAATGGAATCACTGGACATAAAAGTAAAACTAGGCTCCTAGGGCAGAGAAGCTGAGCCGGTCCCAGCACCTGGAAGGAAGCTCCCCCATTGCCATCCCAAGCTCCTAGGGCAGAGCAGGTGAGCCGGACCCAGAACCCGGAAGGAAGTTCCCCTGCCACCATCCCAAGCTCCTAGGGCAGAGAAGGTGAGCCACACAGGCTCCAGAAGCACCTACCCCCCCCCATAGAAATGAGAAGACACGTAAACAAGTCTCAAAAACAGACTTCTGGATCACCTACAGCAACCCCAAAGGGAAACAAGATGGAACAATCTGATACTCAACCACCTGGACTCTCTGAACTGGGAACAAAAGAGGATCTGGGAAAAATGAAATCAGAAATAATTA
>NW_004624760.1:20161916-20190461 GCF_000247695.1 Heterocephalus glaber | reverse complement strand
GCAGGGGAAGGGGAAAAAAAAAGAACCAAGAGACTCATGTAATGGTACAAGATCCCAATGATGAATGTAACTGTATTTTATACTGAAAATGTACCAATAAACTTAATGGGGAAAAAAAGAAAGTAAAACTAAAATGATCATATTTCCAGAATATCATTAGGGAGATTACTGCTTTCTCATCTTCCATCTACTTCCAATTATTTCACAAATAGAAAAATACAAGCTAGGGAAGTAGGGCGATAGATCATTCTCAAATGGGAAGATCTAGAGATGGAGGGAGGCGTGTCAGAGAGGCTGAAAAAAGAAAGTGAGATGCGTTATGTCCATGTCCCAACTCCACACAAGGAACAGAGACATTGCACACTACACACATGTACTAAGAAAAAGAGAAGGCGAAAATTACAGAAGCAGAAAAGTAGGTCAATAAGGCAAAGGTCTGGGCATTCCTGCCTTTCAAAAAATAGATAATTCTCTCTCAGAAAAAAAAAGAAATCTTGAAGTTTAGTGATCCATAGTGGCTCAAAGTTTCTAAAGAAGGAGTGGGAACAATCACATGGAAAAAAGTCTCTTGTGCTAATGACTTATCCTTTAGCTTACAGTTTGAAAAACAAACCCAGGAACTCTCCATCATTGCTTGGTACAACTTGGCAAAATGTATCAAAAGGCATAAAATGTGCCCCCCCTGTCATGTAACAATTGTATGTCTAAGAATTTAAGGAAACAATCTGGTTCCACAAAGATCTAATTATATAAATGTTCATGGCTCTGCTGCTGACACCACTAGAAAATTAGAAATACACACACTGTAAAAAATAAGGAACTATTAAACAGTAGCTATGGTTCAGGCATACACACGGATATTATTAAATTATTAAAATCCACGTTTTCAGAGAATAATGATCTAAGCAGATGCTTTACTGCCTGGTTGAGTCATAGCAGATCATTGATCATACATGTGGTGTAATTGGACCATTCTCTCTTTTCTAAGTCGGCTCCTTTGCACAGGATGCCTTCATGGTTCCTGACTTGCTTTCTTGTCCTCCCCTTCCTCTAATGTCCTCAGAGTGGATCTTCATTTTCTTACAGGTCAGAGTTTCTAGACTGGGTAATTTTGCTATTTTGGGTTGGATAATTCTTTGTTGCAGGAGGGAGGAGATGTCTTGGGTTTTGCAAGAATTTGAGCAGCATCTTTAGCCTCTACCCCTGACATGCCAGTAGCACCATCTCCCAGTTGAGACTACCAAAAATGCCCCCAGATTACCCACTCCCTTCCTTAGTTCCCAAGTTTGATGATTATTTACGTTTGGTGAGTATTATTTGTGCCCCTGAGATGTGGAAAATGAAATTCTCTCTCCTCCCCTGGCACACATGCCCCCCTCAAACACATCCTCATACTCTCCTATTAGCTCAAATACTGATTCTCAAAATACAGCTAAGTGAAGGCACAGTTGGCCTGCATGTAATGATTTTTGCACAGGTTTCTGTCCTCTGTCCTCCATGGGAGTAGGACTCTTAGGTCAGTTAGGAGTCCTCTTGATTCAGGCTCCTGTTTCCAGGATGAGGGATGAGTGGAGATTTCTGTGCTCTTCACGTTCAGTGTCATGACTAGAAACTCAGGCCCAGCGTGACTTTACCATTTGTTCCAGAAAATCCTTTTTGCCCACAAAGACAAAGCTGTAAGAACAGTAAATAACTTCATTATTAACCCCAGGCACTTCCTGAAAATCCTTTCATTCTGCTCAGGGAAGTTGGCTACTCGGCTAGGTAAATATTATCCTTCCTAAAACAATGGATTACTCAGCTGGGAAAGCCTCTTTATTAAACAATTGTTTACTCATGAAAACTCTAGTCTTTCTGTATCTACTTACCCTAAACCATGAGGTGAAACACCTATCTGAAACACATCAATCCAGACCCCCAAAGCCGATAAATATCACATTTGACTTCCCTTTCTCAGATACACTAAGACTTTCAAAGGACTGTTTCCTCTTACTTTGTCAGTAAAATTTGGGCTTTTTCTGATAAACAGAGTTGTGTTTGGGATATTAGCAGTTTCCAGGGCCTGTCTACTTGTAGAGAAGGAGAAACCATCATAAAATCACCCACCCATTTATGCTCACAAAAAGACCAGGAGGAAATTCTGATACAGCAGCTTTTCTACATCTTAGGCCAGATAAGATTCCTATGCATGGTAGCCCCACACTGTGCTCTAAAGGAGAAAGAAGGTGATGTGAGAATTTACGATCCTCCTATCCACGGAGTGTGAGGATGAATAGAGAATAAAGTTGGGGCCAGTTTTAAAAGTGTGGAAAAAAGAAAAGCATAGAAATACACATGAATTCCTATCTGCATATATGTATAAGAATATATGCACACACACACTTGGACATGTATAAATATTCATATAGATAGAAATTATGGGCGACTTCATTGTTATACTTTTCCATGTTTAAAATTCTTTCTTTCTTTCCTTCTTTGTTTCTTTCTCTCTTACTCTTTCCTTCCCTCCTTTTTTCCTTTCCTCTCTCCCCCTCTCTCTCTCTTTTTCTCTGTATCTCTCTCTTCTTTCCCAAATCTTGCTACATACATTAGGCTGGGCTCCAAGTGTCAATCCTCCAGGCTCAGCCTCCTGGGTACTAGGATTAATTATTGGTGTGCACCACTGCACCCAGTTTAGAATCTTTTTCTTAATGAAGATGTTTTCCTGTGGAGCAAAGTAATTACTGCTATAATTTTAGGTGAAATAATATGTTGATATAATTCTGTCTCAATTCATACCAAGATTGTAATTGTCTATTCTTTTTTTAAGCTCACATTTTCTTCAGTAACCTCATGTTGCTAAGTGTATAACACAGTAGTGAGATGGATGGTTAAGCCATGGGATACAGAACAAGCAGCAATGTCCAGGCACTAAAATAAGTTGTACTTTTGGATACCCAGCTATATGGATGTACTCTAAGTTAAGGACACCTTGGATATGATAGGTCTCTATAACAACGAACCCACTGGCTTGCTTTTGACTCTATCACATACTAATTTTACGACCTTGAACACAATGCTTCCTCTTTTAACTGAAGTGTCTTTACCTGCAAAAGTGATATACGTGCTCCTCTGCAGTGAACTTCATGAGTCTGTTGTAAAGACTGAAAGAGATGCTCAGCATATATGTGCTTAGGAAATGGCTCAAATGCGGAGTTTCGTGGGACTACCTCTCCATTTTCAAAGTATCCCTTTGATTGATAACAACATGGATTAGGATAAGCAGTCCATATTCAGTTTTGATGCTGGGTTTGTTTAGCTCTATGGGCTTGGTTGAGGTAGAAGTATAGGCATTTGGAGATCTCCACTTTGTTTTGGAACAAATTGACCTGGGACAGTTCCAGGGAACTGGCTGGAGGCCATTGTAGCCGGCTTCTCCAAGGGCAGTTTGGGTGCTGTGTATACGTGCTAAGTGTGAGCCTAGGAGGAATGTTTAGAACTGCTTTTCACAGGTGCTCATCATTCCTCATTAGCATTTCATGCTTAGCATAAACCTCAAATTGAATTTTCTAGGGTGGAGTCAGAACAATGAGAGGAATGAGGAGGAGCATTGAGCCATAGTTTGTCAAGCACACCATTTTCTAGTAAATGTTATCTCCTATATTACTCAGAGCAACACTAGTATACAGTCTACGTGACAGTATCCACTCACAGTAATGTGACCCAGGTCACTGAGTCAAATAGCAGAACAAGAATTCACCTCAACTGCCTAAGTTCACTCTATTTTACTCCATCCAGCATGTGGGACTTGTAGATTAGCTAGGGTCGCGTAGGACAACACTGGTACTTGATTTCCTGTTGCACTTTATTCTTTATATCACCTGCAAGTAGCAAGAGGGCAGAGGACACAGAAGGCGAGATGGATTGGGAGCTTTAATGTGGAGTGCTCATATTTCTTCCCTGGATCAGAGTGAATTCATACTCAGCCATGCACAATGTTTAACCACATGAAACTGGATAGAAGTGGGCTACATTAATTTCAGGAAGTTTCCCCGGATAAAGGCTGTTTGTTTTCACTGCATCTGCCTACATTTTGATTCTCCAGAATGTTACAGTCCAAAGTTAACTGAGTAACGCATTCATGAAATTTCACCCAAATAAGCAAACATGCTTTGGACTTCATGGATAAATTGGCTCCTGTCTTGGTGAACCTCTTTGTATATCATTGATTTCTGGAAAGAGACAGCTTGGATGCAGTAATACAAGATATTTTTCCAGCTCTTTTTCCCCTACTGTGAGCATTACCTTGTATAATAACTTGAGGAGGCCACCAAAATGCTTTATCCAAGCGATTTCCTTTTCTGTATCTAAATAGAAGAGAGGCTAGCATACACTTTCAATTTATCCTTTCAACAGATACCTGTTTTGTTTTTTTTTTTGCTTAAATTCTTTTATTAGTACATTTTAGGTATACAATACATTTGCATTCATCTTTGGATGCTTGTACCTGTACATGATGTATCTTGGTTCTTATTTTTTCCCCATTACCGGTGCGCCCGTCACCCCTCCACCCTTCCCTATTTACATACTTCGTTTCCATTTTTTTAAATTTTCTCAAAATTTTTCCTTTCCATTCTTTCCTTTCCCCATCTCCTCCCACCACCCCTACCCTTTTGGACCTTTTCCTATTTCAAAGTATCAATTATTAGTTATTAATCCTTTTAGTCCTTATTTACACTCTCAGTTTCTCACACTAGAGAAACTATTTGGTATTTATACGTGTGTCTTATTTATTTCACTTAAGAGTATGGCCTCGATATGCATCCATTTAGTTATAAATGACTCTAGTTTCTTGTTCTTTATGGCTGAGTAGTACTCCATTTTATAAAAAAACCTGTATCTTCTTTATCCAGTTTCCAGTTGATGGGCACTTGGGCTGTTTCCAAGCTTTAGCTATTACAAACCAACAGATATTTGTTGATACTGTCATGGGTGTCTTATTGACAGTACTTCATATGATTTACTGACAAAATGTTTGGTGTTTACAGTCAGAGCAATGTCAACTTTGAAGTCTGCATTCCAGTCATCACTTGTGTCATTGTCATCTCAAAGAAGAATGGAACATCTTTGTCCTTGTCTTGATTCTGCTCCACCTACCAAACCTCCACACTCTAAGTAGAGAGATTTGTCTAAATCATAGTTCTGTGCAACACACTTAAAAAAATCCCCTTTTGTAAATTATATGTTTTCTATATTCGTCACACATTCCTTCTGTATTTTAGGAAGACATCAAGCATGGGAATTGATAAATAAACAAGATAGCATACACATACCTTACAGCAGTGAAAAATAATGAAGTAAGTCTATTACTCCACATACCAGAAAAGACAAATCCTGGAATCATTCTAAAGAATGACAAAACAAAACAAACAAACAAAAGCCCTAGCAAAGTATGTTGTAAACAGTTACTAACGATTCTACTTATGGTCATTGTAGGGCACACACACAAAATCATCAAATAAGCTATGATTGAAGGCTTATCATAGACAGCATCCCCTTTGCTAGCCAGACTTCTTCGAAACTATCAAACTCCACGGGCCAGGTCAAGTGCTGTGTGTACCTTCTTGAAGGGTCCTTCATATGGACTAACTTGGGAAAATTGCACCCCCCCTCAGTTATGTTGGGATTGGGGAGGGGGAAATTATGTGAATCGTGTTTCTGGACAGGCCTCCTGTTCTGCACTTCTTCATCCTCAGGGAGAAGAATGAGCTGCAAGCTCTTCCATAAAGCCTGCAGGGTGGTGATTAGAAGGATTTCTGTGCCTTACTGTATGAGGTACTTCATAGGTATTGCTGTGTTGGTGGTCTTTGGGGAGATTTCCGTAGGAGATGTTATTAGGATGATGCAAAGGTTTTGGCCTGCAAAATCGAGGCCACTTGGTTTCATGCAGTGTGTGTGTGCTTCTGTCCAGCAGTAACAAGGCCAGGTTCCTGGCTTTGGGGCCTCCACTGCTGGTGGCAATCATCATCCTAGTCCGTTCTCCACAGCTGTCCCCAACAGACAAGCGGGGCCTCAGGCACAGGGTGACTCACCAGGCTCACATCGTGTACTTGTGTACTTCCCCTCCTCGAAGGCTTTGCTACGCATTGCTCTGTGCTTGAGGTGACTTTGCTTCCTCTAGTGCGCACTTGCTCATCCTGAAACCAGGCACCTTTGATGATCCCCACTGCACCACATCCACCCTGACCATCCAACCCTTCTTTCTTGCACCACAGCTTTTCTCCCCTTCTGCCAGACATTTGTCTGAGGCTGGCATTTGTCTGACCCCACTTCCGTGGGAGCAAAGAGAGGACAAAGACCTCAGCTTGCTGCAGACTGCGTTTGTTGGGATGCATGACATCTAGGGGTACCACAGTACCAGGGGCATGTATGATCTGCAGTGCACATGGTTGCCTGTCTACTCTTCCCTCCTTGATTCCCAAGGATTCTCAGGAAATGAAGTTCTCCAATGTGCTGGAAAGAGGACAGAGCAAAGCATCAGGAGGCCGGGAGTTTCATCTCTGCCCTCCTAGCTTCCTAGATCAAGGGCAAGTCACTTTCCCTCTCCAATCCTCTGTATCTGCCTCTCAATTGGAGGCCTGCCACTCACAGCTCTGACTATATAAAAATCTATTGCTATTTGCTGTTTTTTTTTTTTTTTTTCAAATCAAACCTCCCCTGTCTTGGTCCTTCCTCTGAGGTGTATAATAAACCAAGAGTTTACAGTAAAAGCACAGGAAGAGCTGAATGATGTGTTCTCTTCAGGAAAGTACCTGGTTCCCCAGGGAGCTGGTGGCTGCCTCAGGAGCCCCTGCCTCCTGAACCGTGGCTCCTGAGGGCTTTCAGTGCAGACCTGGCAACTTACCCCAAACCTTTGATAAGGCTTTGATAGTGCTTAATGCAGAGTAGCCCTAATTCAGAGCTTTCTGCAAGGGACCCCAGAATGGGACAGTGAAGATTCTGGAACAACTAGAGGGTCCATCAGAGAAGTGGTGGAGAATATGGGCTCCGTCATCACATCCCGTTTGATACACAGATTTCAAGGAGGGTCCAGTCTTTACTTCCACCAAAGCTTTTTGCTCTTCAGAAGAGGAATCAGAAAGGCCCTTGTAATCACCCCGAGAAGCTACCTGATATCCAAAGGAAGTCCTTTGAGGGGCAACACCAACAGGACAATCAGCCAACTCCCGAATCTTAAAGAGATTCCTATGCTATTAAAAGAGGTGAGGAATTCACAATTTGTTCACATGTTGTTTCTCTGGGTAGAAATAATGGTGATGGATGATTCTGCAGATAGCTTTTCAATTCTTGGATTTTTTTTTGACTCATTTATTTATTTTTTCATTCACTAACTTAGCAAAGATTTGAGGACTGAAGTTATGCAAGGCACTGTGCTGGGCATCAGAGATACAGAGGCTTTATATAACTAGGAAAGTAGGCAGATCAATATGGACATGGAGTATGCATATAAATATAGATATAGATATGGATACAAGTAAATATGGCGATAGGTATAGATATAGACTGTCCTTCCAAAGCTCAGAGTCTGCTAGTAGATTCAGGCATTATACAAATAGTGGTACAAATAATGATGGTAATTGCTCCAAGGGAAAATGATGGTGAGCAACAAATTTATAAAACAGAGGAATCCTGATTCATTCTGTCAACCAGGACAGGCTTCCTGCATAGAACCATTTGAGTTGACTTCCAGTGGAAGGAGACCACTCTGTCTCCCAGTAGAACCAATACATGTTAAACTAGTTGTCACGTGGGTTCTGGAGTCAGTTTGCCTGGGATTCAATGTTCTAAAAAGCAGGTAATTCTTCAAAGTCATGGAGAATGAGGTTCCTTCCTTCTACAAAGTTATCATGCTCCCTACTCTAAAATATTCCTATCAGGTCCAGTAATCACGACTATTTTCACATGGAAGGAGGGGAAGAACCAAAAGTCAAAGGTTATGTTTTTTTCCAAAGAAGTTACCCAGGAGCTCCACTCATTGAGTTTTGCCTACCTGCCACTGGACAGAAGTGGGTCTTACAATTATCCTTGATGTGAGGAAGTCAGTTAGGGGAGGATAGAAGGAATTTTATAGTGAGTGCTGTGCTCTTTGGACCAAATCAGAGACTAGGTGGTAAATTGCTATGTGTGCCCAGGCTGGACCTGGTATTTACTTCCTCTTCATAACCTATGTCTTTCTCTGACTTTTGGCAACACTGTTCAAATTTTCTTTGGAAAGTGAACTTTCTCCCAGATAGAAGCTCTGGATATTGTTATGGTTTGTGTCTAGATGTTCCCCCAAAGCCTCATAGGTGGTCATAGGTGGTGCTTTTTCAGAGGTAGCTGGATCCAGAATGTATAATTCTGTGTGGCTACAAAATTAGTCCACTGATTGGTTTGGTACCCACCTTAAGCTGGGTAGCATAGATAGAATATAAAAGGGAGAGAAAGAAGCTGCTATTCTTGCTTGCTGGCTTGCTTTTATTGTTTCTCCTCTGTGATGCCCCTCTGCCATACCACCCTATCTTGAACTGTAACCTCTATAAACTGTAAGCCAAATAAACCTTTCCCTCTTTAACTTTGGGTATCAAATATTTTGTCCCAGCAATGAAAAATGTAACTAATGCAGATGTCCAGTCTTCTGGAAATCAAATAATAGATGTTCAAGGTTGTGAACCCTGAGCAGAAATAGGCTGACTAGTTGGAGATGTCCAGTCCAAGGTTTTGTCAAATTTATTTGTCATTTTCTGCTATCTGAATTCTTGCAAGTGCCCACCTTCTATTCTTTTCAGACTTGGCTTTCTAGCTTCCTCTAAGATCCCTAGAGCCAAGACAGCGTTAGAGTTCATTCTCAAGCCAGTTTGAACTGAAACTTGTGTTTCTACCTGCCCATCTCCCAGCTGCAGAGGCTGATGGGAAATGTTTGAGAGAGTGGAGACCCGCTCCAGCCACGCCCCAGCTCACTGGACCTCCTTCCGCAAGCTGCAGTGCCCACTGGTGCATGCTAACACTCTCACCCAGTGGCTTGTGTTTACTTCCATCTGCACCAAACCACCTTTCACACTGGTCTGTCTTCTTCCAACCCCACGTGCCTGACATTCTAACTGAATCCACCTGCTTGCCACCCTGAGTACTCTGTGCCCTCCTGAGCCCATTGTCTTTGCTATATATTTTCTCCATCTGAAACACTCTCCCTCAATCTGGCCGAGAACTTGTACCCTTTCCTGAAGGTCTATGTCAAGATGGAGGTGTTGAAACCTTTCTGGGGTTGTTCTTGCAAGCCTGAGCCTTTGTCTCCACTGAACTGCCATGGCACCTTTCTTTTAGGGGATTAACTATAGGCCCTTTGTTCTGAGTGACATTCTCAGACTTATTATTTTGTTATTTTGAGACAAGTTCTTGCTAAGTTGCCAAACTGCCCAGGCTCTAACAGAGTGCTGGGATTACAGGCGTGTGTCACCAAGCTTGGCTCCCACAAGCTTCTTGTGGTCTCAGGAAGCAATGCAGGGTAGGGACTAAGGCTTTGGAGACAGGTGCACTTCTTAAATCTCTTTCCAGGCCCTTGTTAGTTTTGTGACTTTAGGCAACTTATTTAGCTATTCTGAGCCTCTTGTTAGCTGTAAAAGGGTGAAGATAGTGTATACACTGTGGAAAAGAGAAAAAATTCACAAGCATGGATCTTACCCCTCCCCTCCACTGCCTACACCCCCTGCCACAAGGCTCAGATGCTAGGCAGCCACAGGCCTGACAGAGAACAGATCATCCTTAATGATAAGAGCCTTAGGAATGACATCATTTGCTGTCTCTCCTTCCTTCTTATCCAATAGTGTTTCCCTTGCCCTTATAGTCAGTGTCTTGGTGCCCCTGTACCTGGTGGGCAGCACTCTAGACACAAATATCTGTCCCAAGGATGGAAACTCTACCTCAATGCTACCTGGTACTGGTTTTTATTAATAGAGCTGATAAGGAACATTAAAGCCCTGTTTGGCTGTGTGTGTGTGTGTGTGTGTGTGTGTGCGTGTGTGTGTGTGTGTGTGTGTGTGTCTGCACCAGGAAGCAAAGCCATGAACCTGGCGCTATCTTCTTATGATTCTGTCCCGTCTCTCCTCTCTCTGGCTGCAGTTTCCCTTCTGTCAATGGAGCAGTGTGATCACTCCCTAAGCAGCTTCCACCGCATCGGCGTTAGGGTCTGCACATCTGCTTCTGGGGAAGCTTCCGGTGCCTCATGGTGTTAGGAAGGGTCCTTGTTGGTCATGTAAGTGACAGGAGTCTCAGCTGAGTGTGAGTGGGGACAGGGGGAATAGGACGCATGCAGGAGTCTGCTAAGGGGGTATGTGACATCTACCCAGGGTCAGTCACTGGGAATTCATTACCTTTGAAAGCTTTGAGCATATTCTTCTCTGCATGTATCCTAAAGGCAGCCAGTTAGCATTCACAGAGTGTCTATGCTATACCCTCATGATGCTATTAGGAGTTTTATGCTCTTATTTATATTCTATACAGAGAGTTGTGTAACTGATATGCTTTAGATCAGAGCACAATATTATCATTGGTCCAAATAGCCTCTCTTTCTGTGTTTCAATTTTATTAATATTCTTCTTCCCTAAATCTTTGGTTTCATTTTCTTCCACTTCATCATAAGAATACGTGCATATTTTAAAAACATGTAATATATGTCGCTAATGGGTGAGCTTTTCATTTACATAGAGGAGGATGTGATATATATCTCATTCAGCTTCTTACTCCTTCACTCAACGTTTTAGTCTGGGAATCCACTCACACCTGCGGGTGTCCTTCTGGCTGCCTTCCCTGACTTCTGTGTGATCTCAGTGTGCAGCCATCTCCCTGTCCTCTCCCTCCTCCTGGGATGGGCCCTGTATCACCTCCAACTCTTGGTGGTCAGAAGCAGGGATGCAAAACTGCTCCGTGTATGCTCCACATTCATTCTTTCCCCACTGGTTTTCAAACAGACACTTGTTTTTCAAAAACAAAGTAGCATGAAGTTCTATCCAGTGTTACCATTAGCAAAATGGAATCACACAGTGATTGTACCATGGAGATCTATCAGTTTGGTGCCAGGAAGCCATTACTGCTTCTCTGCTTGCTAAACTTCACTTTCTAATAGATAAGAACCAGGCTTCAGGCTAACGTATTTGCAGGCAGTGCACTCTAGCTGAAATTTAATTATGTTGAAAATTTAATTAAAAGATAATTTAACAAAATGTACTTATTTAAATGGTTTTTTCTATTATTAATAAGCAAAACTGCTCTTCTATTTAAAGAACTGACATTCCATATTTAATAGAATCTAAAATGCTACTGATTATAAAACATTGTTATTATATATTCCATTAAGAAAGAAAAATAATTTTAAATAAACCATCATATACCATTAGTTGTAAGAAGTATGCTGCTTTCAAAGCTGTTAAAAAAATGAAGCAATGTATGTCTGTTTCTGTTTCCCTTAACAAATAGAGTTATTTAAAGAAAAGAATTGATTTAATGGGGAAAAGGTAAACAAATGACAACTCAGTTTTAAGTGAGTTTGGCAGAAATGATGACATTGGCACAGGCATGATTGGAGTCTGAGAAATAGAATTATCTCCTGTAGTGGTCTTTACTCCAGCCTTGTCAAGGAAATGCTATTCCTTCTATTTAGCAAGCCAGAAAACCTGGGGCAGAGAGCAGTGGCCATCCTAGGGCCATAAGTTTAAGAGGAAACTTAGGGACCGGGGGATTTAGCTCAGTGGCCCCTCACCTGCCTCACAAATGCAAGGTCCTGAGTTTGATCTCTGGTAACAAAGAAAGAGAGGAAACTTAGGGCAGGTGGGCTCAGAAGTCTCCACGTTCAGATACTGACAGTCCATAGATATCACGACCTGATTCCCCATGTGGCCAGGGTTGGGCCCCTCCTCTCCCAGCGACTCTGACAATACTCAGAGAAAGGGCTCATTTCCCTCCAACCACGAGCTTGTTTTTCCAAACCATGTTTCTCAAGAAACAAAACACATGAATGGGTAATAACCATATGAAAAAATGCCCAGCCTCAGTAGCCACCAGGGAAATCTAATTCAAACTACAATGAGAAAGACACTCCTTCCTCCCCATTAGAAGGGTGATAATAAAAAAGACAGATGGTGACAAGTGTTGATGCAGATGTGGAGAAGCTGGAGTACTTTAGCTTGTGAAGCTTACGTACTGCAGGTGGGGATATGAAACATTCTAGGCATTTGGGAAACAATTTGGCAGTTTGTCAAGGGTTACAGAAAGAGTTATTATATGATTCAGCAATTCCAATCCCAGTTACATACTTAAGAGAATTGAAAACATATGTACGAAAAGTTTTGTGCTATTGCCTGCTCATTTCTTTTTTGTAAGAATCTTTTATGTCTATGTCTTATATGCTGAGTAACCACTTGAAAGATAATGATGTACACTGTGTTAACTATTCTTATTCTCCTCTTATTTTGTTATGAATTTTCACATAATATAAAAATAAATTTAAAATCAAAACATATGTCCACTCAAAAACTTGTACATGAATATTCATAGTAGCATTATCTCTAACAGCCTCAAAGTAGAAAAACTCAAGTTCTCAACATCGTGAATGGATAGATAAAATGGGATATATCCATAATGTAGACAATTATTTAGCAATAAAAAGAAGTATTAATGCATTCTACAATAATGTTGATTTTAAAAAAGTCAGAAAGGACCACGTACTTTATGGTATCTCTTATATGAAGTAGGAAAATCTATGGAGGCAGAAAGCGTATTACTGGTTGTTTTAGGCTCAGGAGATGGAGAGATTGGAGACTGGTAATAAAATGCTGTGGGGTTTCTTTCTGGGATAGTAAAAAGTTCTGAAATTGATTGTGGCAATGGATCCACAACTCTGAATGTTCCAAAGACCATGGGATTGTAGAGTTTAAGTGGAAGAATTGTATGGTATGTGAATCCTTTCTCAATATACCTGTGAAAAAAGAGAAGTAATACAGAGGGAATTTATGTTCCCTTTACCTGCTCTCTCTTGATGGTAATATTTTGTTGAACTATAGTACAATAGGAAATCGAGGGCAAGATATTGAAAGTGATTCAGCGCATTGGTCTTATTTAGAGTCCTCCAATTATACTCGTACTCATTTCTCTCTCCCCCTCTCTGCTACAATTCTTCCTGCTTTGTCACATGTGTAGGTCTATGAGACCACCTAGTGGTTAAGATGCTGAACAGGATATTCCTGTGTTACAGCTCAGCTCTCCCTAGATTCTGTTTAAAGAATCATGCTAGAAACCTTTAGTTTTTCTCACTGGTCATGATCATATGATCAACAAGGCAGCTGCTCCTGCCTCCTGAGCTTCCCACCAACCAGAGCATCCCCATCATTGTTGTCAAAGAGTAGAAATCACAGCGGGGTGTGACTCTCACCTACACAGAAGGAATGAAAGGTAGGAATAGAGGCACCACTCATCTAGATTCTAGAATCACCCACACTGCTGAAAGAGTAGAAAATTATCTTACCTATGTGAGGAAAATGAATTCTGGAATGGGGATACGCCCCCACTTTGCAGCCCACTTTGGCCTCCCACCAATTTCAGAAACGATTTCTGTAACTGCTGGTGGGTTGTCAGCATCTTTTGGAGATCAGGCATTTATTGGGTTTCTGCTAGCCAGGGTACTCAGGGAGAAGACTAGCCATGATTCATCTGTACTCATCCCTGTGTTTTCAACAGCCTTGTCTCAGTGCAAAGGGACAGCCCCATTCACTCTTCTACTTCATCATCACTTTGATTTCTCTCAAAATGTTTGCTCAGAAAAAGCCCAGAGTTTGGCCTCGATTTGCTTTGGGCTTCCAGGGGAATTTCCCATCCTCCTGGGACTCTAGGAGTGAAGCTAGTTTGCTTGCTTCTTCCCCGGCAGAGGAGGAGGTAAGACTGCCTGCAGAACAGGTATCTCTTTAGATCAAAGGCAAACCTGGCAGATTCACTTAAAATGGGCCAAGAGATAGGAGAAGGAATGGCACTCATTACTCCCTGTCTCTCACCTGGGGTCCCCGTGTGCCCAGGTCACCTTTCTGGTCACAGCATACTATGTGCTCATCCTACCTTTACCCCTGCCTGGGTCCTATAGCTCACCTAAGATTTGTCTAAATTTATTTCTGGCACGTAGACCCCCATTTGTGGCCTCTGACCTCTGTCCTCATCATCCCCACTGAAACCTTAAACTCCAACATTCATGATTCTGATTAAACTTAGCATTGTGACCAGTGCTTTGTAAAATCTCCAAATATGAGCACTAATACTAATGACAGCAACAGGATCTATGATTAACTGAGAACTTACTACACATCAGGCCAGATGTCAAGCCTTTTATAAGTGTAATTTCACTGAATTTTTACAACTTTGGGAAGCAAACAGAAGCTCAGAGATGTGAGAAGACCTGTCCAAGATCACAGAGTGTAATGATGATACAAATGTATAATGGTAAATTGAAATTTCTCCCCTTTAGTCATGGTTTCCTGGTGATCTCCTATCTCCCTGAAGGTCATTATTCCAGTGAAGAAGTAATTGACCTTCTTAACAAGAACATAGCTTTGCAAACTGGTTGTATGAAGAAGAAATAGGTTTGCTAAATTATTTCATCTCTTATTTATCACATCAAGACTTAATACAGACCTTTGTATACCATTAAAGCATGAAGTTGGATCAAGGTACATTAGTCAGGGTTCTCCTGAGAAAGCGTCAACTGGTGCTACACATTTATATATAAAGCCAATAGAAACAGAGCTAATAGGAGGGAGATGAGAGAGAGAGACATACAGAGAGAGAGAGAGAGAGAGGAGAGAGAGTGGGAGGGAGGGAGGGAGAGAGAGAGAGAGAGAGGCAGACAGAGAGACAGAGAGGATTTTGGAAGTGGAAAGACCCAAATCTGCAAAGTAGGCTGGCAGGAGGCCAAGGAAAGAGTTGATGGTGCACTTTGAGTCAGAAGACCATTTTCTGCCAGAATTCCCACTTCCGTCTGGGGAAAGCTAGTCTTTTCTTTAAGGCTGTCAATAGAGGCCCACCCAATTATGGAGGGAAAGCTGTTTTATTCACGTCTACTGATGTACATGTTAATCCAATATTTAAAAGACTTCCACAGTCACATCCAAACATGTACGGTCAAGTGTCTGTGAGTGCTGTGCATAGCCAGGTTGACACATGTAATGGACCATCACATGAGCCTAGGGTTTATGGACAAGAGAAGCAGAGAGGGAAGGAGAGGGGATGGAACCATTTTGTGTTCTAGTTTGTCACCTGGGCTTTAGTTCAGGAAAAGGGAAGTACTTTAGATAAATAGAAGAAACAGCTAGAGCTGAAGGCAGCTCTTGTTTCCACTTTGTACAGCCACAGCACAGGATGCTGTCCAAATGTCAGCAGAACCTCTGAATCAACATGGCAGGGCGCTGCTTGTCAGGTGGGGAGGCTGAGAGGTGTAAGCTTCACAAAGCATCCTCAGTTCCTGTGGGCTGTGGGCTGGACAGGACCAGCCAGTTGCTGGGAGCTGGGTAGATGTTTGGACTCACCATAGCATGGCTAAAGTGGTCCTGCAGAGAAGGCTGCAGAAACAACAAACCATCTGGCCAAGGGGGAGTGGATCCTCAGCCAGGGCTCAGCAAGATCAAGGACAGCCCAGTTAGTCATGGAGCACCTGGACTTGACCAAAAGGGGAGAAGGAGAGTGAGAGACAGCAGACCTCAAGATTCATCTACCGGTTTCAGTTGCAAACACCAGCAGGGATGTCTGCCCTGAGGTGGTTCAAGGGTGTCCACCAGGCCTCATGTGGCAGGGCATCCATGTTTCCAGGACAGGTACTACCTTTGAGAACTGCTGGGCCTACTAGAGCAATGCCTGCACACCCATGTTTAGAGCAGCACGACTCACAAGAGCTAAATTATGGAAGCAGCCTCTGACCCATCCACAGACGAATGGATAAAGACAGTGTGATATGTATCATATATGTATATATATATGTAAAACCCAGCCATAAAGAAGGGTACGTGTCAGTCATTTGCAGGGAAATAGATGGATTTTGAGACTATTGTGGTAAGTGAAATGAGTCAGTCACAAAAGGCTAAAATGGCAAAATAAAGAGCCATGTTCAGAAACAAGGAGGTAAACTGTAGAGATGGGAAGGGAACCTGGAGAAGGAGGGAGCAGGGAGAGTGGAGACGGGGGGGGGAAATGATCAGGGTGCTACATGTGTATGTACCAAACTCCCTCGCTGAACATAAAAACTATGTATCACAAGCATGTACTCCTAAAAACGAAATGAAAACATTTATTTTTTATTTAAAGGAGCTGGGTATGGCAGGCAGAAAATCACCATTTTAGTTTGGAGGTGTTTTTCTTAAGAGGGTGAAAAGTTTATAATTATTGGCTTTAACTGAATATAAATTACATAGAATGTCAAGTCCATGTTTTATCCACTAACTGGGGTGGAGACCTGCATTCCTGAGACACAGCTGTGTGTATCAGAGTTGAAGTGTGAGTCTAGGAGTGACCTTTGAGTGATCTTGGCACATTAGTTAAGTGGCGAAACCAGCAGTTTGAAAGCTAGGATTTTGTAGCTTCAAACCAGACTTTGGTGCTGTCTCCCAGACATTGTCAACATAAGCAACCAGCAGACCTTCGGAGTCCCTATCACTCCCGCTAACTCCCACTAGCCTGGGTCCTGCGGTGGGCGAAGGCTTTCTAAAGTTTACTCTAGGGCCAATGGAGGTCCACCGAGCTCGAGTGAAGGACATGCTCAGCACTTGTTTGCACAACCTGTTGCTATACTTTCACCACGTGTGTTTGGAGAAACCTGAAAAGTACAAAGAAGTTTAAAGAATAACTTCACACATCTTATCCCTATTCAAAATTAACAAGTGTTAAGATTTTATCCTATTATATACTAACTTTTCAAACCATCAATGAAGCATTGCAGATGATATTTGTGTTCCCTCTCTCAGAAGCCAAAGGTCCTAGCTCATTAACAGATAGATATTTAGATAGATAAACAGATAGATAGCACTGAGATTGAACTCAAGACCTCATACAGGCTATGCAAGGGATTTAACACTGAGCTATATCCCCAGCCTTCTTTAAAATTTTACTTTGACACGGGGTCTCTCAAGTTG
The DNA here is from genome assembly GCF_000247695.1 of Heterocephalus glaber. Next base: position 20,173,287 of record NW_004624760.1, on the reverse strand, counting down.
TTCAGGCTGGCCTCAAACTTGAGATTCTCCTGCCTCAGCCCCTTGAGTAGTTGAATAGAAAATATTTTTAGACATAGACATGCATCCATCCGTGAAAAATACGAAATATTTTGTTTTAAAAATTAATCAAATAGGGCTGGGGATTTAGTTCAGTTGTTTCGCCGCCTGCTGCGCAAGTGCAAGGACCTGAGTTCTATACTTGCTAACAAAAAAAAAAAAATAAAAGACATAAAAATTAATCAAATGGTGCCCAACAATGCATATAATTTGATCTGTGCATTTGCACTCAATCTTAGCTTTTATGATTACATGTTAACACCCCGAGGTGTTTATTATGTTTTGTTTGCTCTCCTATTCATGGACATGTAACTTTGTTCTGATTTTTAAGTTTGTGTCCAGAAATGCAAAAGTCATCTCTATGCATGTTTCCATGTGTTTATTTCTCCATGCCACGCTTCTAGAAGCAGAAAGTTTGGCCGTCTCACACTCGTCTGAGGTACTAGTCACATGAGGGGATCAATGACCTGATTACGTGCCTGTGTCTCCACCTAGATGCTGAGTTCCCAGTAGTTAAAGGCTATGATTTATTCAACTCTGAATTGCCAGTGTCTGAGTACACAAACAAATAAGATGCCTTTCTCTCTCTACTCTGAGTTTCTAGACAGGCTTAATTTCTCATTCTAGCCTGATAAAAATAAAGGGAATTTCCTGCCCCAATTTACCATGTGTGTTACTCATGTCATCTTAGCTGCTGCAACTTTCTAAGATGCACCACTTTACTAGTGTTCCTCCCATCATGCAGCCAGATAGAAGTGAAGGGGAGGTGTGGACCCAGCTCTGCCCAAATCCAGAGCCCATGGCCTTTCTACTCTCTCTTCTCCCACCACTCAGACAGTGAGATTTACTCTATGGAAATGGTCTGATCTTTTGCGGACATAAACATGACATCAGCTTCAATAATTATTTCCCCTCCAAGGAAATCTTTTCCCCCCTGTAGAGTCTGGGGAAATCACCTTCGTTAATTATCCCACAGCTCTGACTGACCTACATCCTTTGAGTTTATCTGTTAAACTCCCTATAAACTTAGCAGGACGCTTCGGTATCAGTGAGGTCAAATCCTTCATTCTAAAGATGGAACTGAGAAAATGTGCTCACGGTGACATAGCCAATGAGAAGCCAAGATACAATCTTTTGTGACCAGGTCTCAATTAGTCTTTTGGTTATCTGATAGGGCTGGCTCTGTTCCAACAGGAAGGAGAGTTGAGTGGTGTGCAGCTTGCCTTTCTTCCAGAGTTTAGGGGTAATAAAGGAGTGAGGCAAGGTCTGGGGTTTGGGAAGAGATATTACAGAAACCAAGGAAGGTGCTGGGAGTGAAATCCAGCTTTTAAAGCACCAGATGAAAATTCCAAAGGGTGCTGAATTTGCTGGACCAAGATCGGAGAAGAGAGGATACTGTGCTGTATTAGTCAAGGTAGGCTAACTGCTGTAACAAAGAGCTCCATGAGTTCAGTGGCAGAACACTGAAGAGCATTTATTTATTTTTTTTCCATTAAGTTTATTGGTACATTTTAGGTATAAAATACAGTTACATTCATCATTGGGATCTTGTACCATTACGAGAGTCTCTTGGTTCTTATTTTTCCCCATTACCCTCCCTCCCTTAACTCCCTCCACTCTTCCCTATTACAAAGACTTTGTTTCCGTTTTTTTCCTTTTCTCATGTTTTTTCTTTTCCCTTCTTTCCTTTCCCCTTCCCCTTCCACTACTATGAGCATTTATTCACTTCTTGCTCACATCATAGCCCAGTGCTACTGGTGAGTTTAATTTCTCTTCTGTGCAGTTCAGTGAGGCTATTTCTATCATCAGATTCTTTCCTCCAGCACACAGGTCTTAAAGTCAATGCCAGAGGGGCACAGGGAGCCCAAAGTGCACCATAGTGAGTCAGAAGCAGAACTTGGACTAGGTGGGGCATTCCTGGTCCCCTGCCCAGTGGCTGCTATTTCTACCATGCTGTCCAGCCTCTCCACATCTCTGCTCCTCAGTTTGCTCTTCTCTGAAATGAAAATGAGATAGTCACATCTGCTCACCCTCAGGATTGTGAGTTGAGGCACTGGACTAGGTTTTGTAAATGGCAATGCCCTACAGATATATGGATGGTGTGAGTTTTTTCCCTGTGTTACATGGAACCAAGGATCCTGCCCACCCCAACGTGAAGTCATTTCCCTTCTGCCTCTAAAGCTAATGACAGATCTGAAGAAAAGCCCCAAGAATGGAGAGGCAAGTACAATGCAACCTGTCATGACACAGACATTGTGGTCTGCAGCTGCCCCTTGGATGCTGGTGAGTCCCTGTTGAGTGTGCATTTTGACACCACTCAGAATCACTTCCTACTTCTTCCAGCCCCTCCACCCACTCCCATCAAGCTTACAACTTCAGGGTCAATGCTTAACCTTGAACCCTGGCTGCAGCACCATCAGACCTGGCCAGGTGTTTGGTTAAGAGCATGAACTTTGGAATCCAGTGAATCTGGATTTGAATCATAGTTCTAGGGCATAGTGGCCTCACCTTCTCCATCTGTACAAAGGGAGATGAACATATAGGTTGTTTTGAGGTCTAAATGAGCTCATTTTGAAAACTCCTTAGCAGACTGACTGTAAATAGCAGTGCTCAGGAAAGCTGTGGTTCTTTTCATGCCAGATCCAATACACTAGAGATGAGTTCTGGGCACTTATTTCCTAACAGCTCATTCAGACTTCCATCCTGTGACTCCCCTGTTGGCCCTATTTCTATGAGCAGCCTTTTGGCTGCTTGGCATCATTTCCTTGCTGGCTACAATTGTGTCCCTGAGTCTTTGGCAGCTCAGCAGCGGCCTCAATACCCCATGCACTCCTCTTGAGGACAGACTCGATGGCACATTTCTCACGCCTCTTGCCACCACTGCATGGAAGTTGTATCTGCCTCATTCCCAAGGGGGGAGGGGTGACTCCATCATAACAACTCAGGCACTGAGCTCTGAAATCTAACACTTTTCCATGGGACCTTCACTGCTTGATCCATTGGCTTTCCTGATTTGATTTTGGTTCTTATATGTTCCAACCACAATGAATTTCCTCATCAGCTAGCTAGGTCTAAAGCAGAGCCTGAGACAAGGATTTGGGCAGTGGTTCCAGAACACAGGAGTGAGGTAGTGGGTAGGGTGAGACAGGAAGGAAGGAAAAGCCACCATGTTTCTCTGCTGGGGAACTTTGGCTCAGTCTCATGTCTCTGAATTTTTGTGTTGCTGCAGCCCAGGAACCTGGGACATTCATCTCTTGTTCCTCTCCATTGCTGGTTGAGGGCCCACCAAAGATGATCTACTTTGAACCCTCAATCCAATCTGAGTAGGTTTCTATATTCTTTAGAAAGCCCCAAGGTAGAGAAGTAGAGAGACATAGAGGTACATGCTTGGAGGAGACACTGCTCACTTGTGATGTGACACAGATGCAGAAGCCTCTTCACATAGCAAGCTGTTTCCCACTGTAGTCTATTTGCATGAACTTCCCTGGGTCACTCTAAGGTCCATGTTCACATGTCTCCCTTCAAAGAGAACTTTCTTGACATTCTATCTGAAGATACCTACCTGCTGTTATTCCATTTGATGCTAATTTCCTTCCCATGGCCCTTTGCTGGCAGCCAGGCCAGTATAGTGGCTTAAAATCTAGCAGCCCACAAATGTGTGCAAGTCATGCCAGACCTGGCTTGGATCATTATGAAAGGAGAGGGATCAGATGCCACCACCAAGTTAGAAAACAGGTGTAAAAGGAGCTGTGGCTTCAGTTCATTATCAGGTGTAGGGTAGGAGGTGTCAGAAGGTAAGGGGAAGAAATTCTACAGTCAGAATCAGACACAGGACACTAAGGGAGCAACTTGCAGAAGATAGCACATAGCAGAAACAGGGACTCAGGCAGACACCAGGCAGGCCCAGGGTTATTTCTTCAGGCAGTGATGAGCTGACAGGAAGATCTCTTGAGAATGGACAAGATGTGTCTTCTGGTCCAGCTTTAGGTCAGTTTGACAGAATTCCTCTGTATCTGGGTTGCACTTCCTTTGTGTGGTCACATGGATGAGGCTGGGGAAAGTGACCACTTTCTTACACCTCTTGATGAAGATTCTCGACCATCTGTTACCATTCATCCTGAAGGTGATGTGAATCTAGCACCTGTAAATAAGCTTTTTTGAGTCTTGGTCCAAAGTAGCTTCTGAGGAAACACTTTGAGCTGCTTGCAGTGGGTCTTGGAGCTCTGGAGAGCCTGGCCTTGGAAGCAGTGGGGTGGAATCTCCCTCTGACCCTGCCTTTCTGGGCTGGAGGTCGTGAGCCACTTTTCCATCAGACCAGCCCAGCAGGACCAGCTCCTCTGAATCCAGTATGCACCTCCCTCTCCGACTCTCGTTGGGAGTTTAGGCTGCAGTTTCCCCTTACAGTAACTTTATGGTCTCTGTCTCAACTCTTCATGCTATAGGAAAACAGCTCCATTTTGCAGGAGGAGTCTACAGAATGATGTGCATTCCTTGTAAGCAGGCCAAACATTAGACTGTCTGTCTTTTTGCCTTATGGATTTTTATCCTATAAATAGAGTTACAACAATAAATCACCTCTTGGGTTTCATTGTTGCTACCCTTAGGTTCCATACTTTTAATAGTGAAATTTAGTGGTGGATGCAAAGTAGAGTTCATTCCATATTATTACCTTCTGTGTCTGAATTGTTTAGGCTGATGCTGTCATCACCATTAGAGGTGTATTAATAATGTTTATAGCCATCTTCTCTGTTTCCTGACAGTGAGGTTCTAAGTCAAAATGTTCCATTTAAATCATAATTGCATTAAGCAGAGTACTGGTTTAATGGTGTAATTTTCTAGTTATCTAAACTTTCCATGCCTTAGTTTCCTCCTTTATATAGTTGTATCAGTCAGCTTTCCCATTGCTGGGAAAAGATACCTGACAACTGCAGTTTAAAGGAAGGGAGATTTGTTTTGGTTCACAGTTTCAGTGGTGCCAGTCCATAGCCAACTTCAAGGCAGAAATGGCATGATTGAAAGGCATGGGAGAGGACAGCTGCTCATTACATGGTAGCCAGGAAGCGGAGAGACAGCAGACATGCTGGAGACTAGAAAACACACTTAGTTGGGCATGATGGTGCATTCCTGTAATTCCTGCACTCAGGATGCTGAAGTAGGGGGATTATTGTGAGTGTGAGGCCAGCATGGGCTACACAGTGAGTTTGAGGCCAGCCTAACCTATATAGTAAGACCCTCAAAAAATAAAATAAAACAAAACAAAACAAACAAAAAAGAGAAAACACAATTTCAAGTCTCACCTCCAGTGACCCACCTCCATCTAAGCCCCACCTCCTAATGGCACATTCAGCCATAAACTCATGAATGGATGAATACTCGGATGAGAACAGTGTCCCTCTGATCCAATCACCTTCCAAAAGCCCTGTCTCTGAATATGTGAGGCTTGTGGGGGACATTCTGCATCTAAATCATAACAATAGTGGGGACTCTGAAGCTATTTACTTCATAGGATTTTTGTGAAGATTAGATGAGTCTTTACATGGGAAGCACTCCTAATAGTGATAGGTATGCATCAGAAATTATTATAAATGTTTGATGTAATTTTTTAGCATCATCACTTGGCTGGTGAATCTTGAGGAAGGGGAGTTGGTTATATTTTCAAAGTGGGGATCGGTTTCATGTTTTTAATGTTCTTCTATCTTACCTTTTGGCAGAAGAATTTGAAATGGTTTCTGAGTAAAGAAAACCCAAAATTTGTCTATTGGGATGAAAAAGAGATTAGGGACCGGGAAGAAACTAAAGTGAACAGATTACACTGTAGACCAGAGCCACAATGAATGGAAAATGTGGTCAATGAATCTGTCCTTACTTTCTTTGCAGCTAAGGAAGCTGGTAAACATGTTGAATGACAAATATTTCTCTTCCTGGTCCAGCATCAAATGTACATTCATTTGCAGAAATAAACTCTTTGGAGGATCAGATGCAGTAGGAATGTATAATGTAGTTCCTTTAGTACAAATGACTGAGTGTAGTTTATTTCATCTATATATTCAGTTTTATTATGACAGGTTGTTAAAGGTGTGAGCCTTATATGATCCTCTAGTAGATTCAGGGATTTTGCTTTATGGAACTTGAAGACCAAAATAGAAATCATAATGGAAGTGAAAGATAAATACAAGTGTTGGCTGCCTCTCTTCCTTACAGAGATGTACTTGTGCTTTACTTCCTTTCCCTCCTTCTGCCTCAGACTCCTCTGATTCACAGTTGTGTGACCTGAGGCACTTGACCTGATGTGTTTCCTCCTAAATTAACTGAGAATGAGCACGTTAGTTCTATCTATTGACCAACCAGTCAAATGGATATTGATCCTTTACTTTGTGTGAGAGATGGCTGTAGGGAATAGAGAGAGTTACTATTGACTAAGCAACAACTTTAGGTCAGACACTCTCTGGGGCACTTTATACACATGGCTGCATTAGTTGCAATCATATGAGGTAGTTATAATTATGTCTGATTTATAGATGAAACAATTGGAGGCATAGAGGAGTTACATAACTTGCCGAAGATCCTGTGGCTAGTTCTGTATTGGAACCAAGACTAGAAACAATTGACCAATGGATTCATTCACTGAGTTAGCACGTTGCTTTTTTTTTTTTTGCCAGGAACTGCCCCTACAGAGGTGCTAAGACACGATTCCTCTTCCTAAGGTATCCAGGTCAAGGAGACAATTTTCTGGCCATGAGTTTTGTGATCCCCAGTCTCACACTGCAGTATTGAAAACTTGTGTTACATGATATGCAAGGGGTGATGGACAAACACAGTGAATGTTTACATTTTTAAAATTTATCACAATGAAAGACATATTGCCATTGTTCCTCCTCAAAATATCCCCCCTTGCTTTGAACACATTTATCCCATCATTCTTGTAACTTTCTGGAGCAGTTGTGGAAATCCACTTTCCTGTCTTTACAAGGTGTGATCAAAAATATGAATGAAGCTGCTGCATGCCATCCAACAGAAAGGCAGGATGATAAAAATATAAAGGTGTGTCCTCATCCACCTTATTCAATGGATCTACCTCCATCTGACTTCCAGCTCCTCCTCAAAGTCAAAATGACCACAAAAGGTAAAAGTTTGGAATCAGTTTAGGACACAGAGGCAGCCACAACAGTACAACTAAAGATACAAAACCCAACTTTCAGAAGTGGCAAGAATGATGGAAGTAAAGATGTTTGAAGCAAAGAGGAGAACTTTGAAGGGTGTTAATTGCAATGTTTCTTTTACTGTAATAAATTAAAAAAATTTAAACACACACAGCTTATTTCTTTTTTGATCATACCTTGTACATCAAGCCTTTAAAATTTAACCTGGATGTCCCAGAGAATTAACTGGAGAAGATAAAAGATTAAATGGTGATTGAGGTTGGGAGCTGGATGATAACACTGCATTTCTTTTTACATCAGGTATCTGTTTTAGGGAGACCAGATTTAGAGCAAGACTCTTGGAACTTAGAAGTGAAGTATAGACAGGCTCACCTAAAGGTGAAATTTGCACTGGGCCAATCTCTTGCAGAAGTTATCCTGACCCAGGAGGCTGTGACCTTCTTTTGCATTTGATCATGTCGGAGGCTATGGAATTCTTTTCTAGTAAGGAGCGTGCCTAGGAAAATTAAACTGAGAAGTTTGAGAGGCTTTAGGGCTTTATCAGCTTGCAAGTGTGCATCCTCCCCATTGTTCTCCATGGGGGAGGCTCTGGCTGTGCTGAGGAACTGGCAATATTTCTTTATATTCCCCCTGCTCTCCCCACAGGGTAGCTGCTTAAGAGTAACATCTGTGTTTCCTGGTGCCTTGACTTGACAACTGTCTTCCTTATGCTGCAGTTGGAATGCAGGCTAGAGACAGCAAACCTGGAGCAGAAGTGATTTCAACATCTCACAGACAGTAATGAAATGAACAGGAAGTGCAGAAGGAGTGCATTTGAGAACTGAAGGGGTCATTGCAATCTCAAGGATTCTTTCTTTTAAATTAATTACATTTATTGGTACATTTTAGATATACGTAATAATCACATTCATCCTAGAGAATTTGTACCTGTATGTGATATATTTTGATTCTTCTTTTTTTCCCTATTTCCCTCCCTTCCCTTCAACCCTTCTTCCCCTCCTTATTTACAAAACATTTGCTTCCATTTTTCCTTCTTTTCTCATTTTTTTCTTTTCCCTTCCTTCCTTTTCCCCACCCCTCCCTAGTTCTCCTTCCCATTTGAACATTTTCATCCTATTTCACAATATCTATTACATAATTTGCTCCTTATTTACACTTTCATTTTCTCATATCAGAGAAACAATGAGATATTTATACATGTGTGTCTGATTTATTTCACTTAAGAGTATAAAGGTGGAGTACTAAAGGTACATCTATTTAGAAATGTCTCAAGTTTCTCTTTATGGTTGAGTAGTACTCTAATGTATAAAAAAATCCACATCTTCTTTATCTGTTCATTGATTGATGGGAATTTGGACTGTTTTCAAATTTTGACTATTACAAACTGTGCTGCTATATACATGGATGTGCATATATCACTGTGGTATGATGCTTTTAATTCTTTTGGGAAGATACCAAGAAGGGGAATAGTGGGGTCAAATGTAACCTCTAGTTTTAGTTTTTGAGGCATCTCCACACTGATATCCACAGTGGTTGCACCAGTCTACACTCCCACCAACAGTGGAGAAGTATTCCTTTTTCCCCGTAGCCCTGCCAGGATTCGTTATTGGTTGATTTCTTGATGATAGCCATTCTTTCTGGAGTGAGATGGAATCTGAGTGTTGTTTTAATTTGCATCTCTCAAATAACCAGTGATGTGGAACATTTTTTCATATATTTATTTGCAATTTGTACTTCTTCATCTGAGAAGTGTGTATTCACTTAAGATCCCCAGTTTGAATTAGATCTTTAAATTTTGGGGGTATGATTTTTTTGAGTTCTTCATATATTCTAGATATTAGCCCTTTGTCTGAGGAACAGCTGGAAAAACTTTTTCTCACTTTGTGGGTTTTTTCTTCACTCTTTTTCTTCACTCTGTTGGTGATTTCTTGTGCAAAAGCCTTTTTAAATAAGATAAAATCTCAATTGTTGATTCTTTGTAATGTTTCTCATGCAATTGGGGTTTTGTTCATAAAGTCTTTGCTTATACCAATATCTTCAAGAGTTCTGCCTATTCTCTCTTCCAGCAGATTTAGTGTTTCCATTTTAATATTTAGATCTTTGATCTGTTTTCACTTTAGTTTAACGCATGGTGAGAGACATGAGTCTATGTCTATCTAATAAGATACTGACAGAGTGCAGCATATCATGAAAAAGATTATACAACATGACCAAGTAGATTTCATTCCAGAGATGCAGGAATGGCTCAACATACACAAATCAATAAATGTAATACACCCCATAGACAGAGGCAAGGATAAAAATCATATGATAATTTCAATAGACACAGGAGAAACATTTGACAAAATCCGAGAGCCATTCATGATAAAAATCCTACAGAAAACTGGAATAGAAAGACTTTATCTCAATCTGATAAAAGCCATTTATGACAAACAAACAGCCAACATCATACTAAATGATCAAAACCAAAAGCTTTCACTTTAAAATCAGGAACAAGACAAGAATGTCCATTATCACCATTCCTATTTGGTATAGTTCTGAAAATATTAGCCAGAACAATTAGACAAGAGAAAGAAATAATAGGAATAAAGGTAGAAAGGGAAGAAGTTTAACTATCATTATGTGAAGATGACATGATACTCTATATAGAAGACCCCAAAAACTCCACCAAAAGACTTCTAGATACAATAACCAAATTCAATTGCATAGTGGGATACAAAATCAACACTCAAAAATCAATAGCATTCCTGTACACAAATAACAGACCCAGTGAGAGACAAATTAAGGAAACCACACCTTTCACAATGGCATTTAAGAAAATGAAATATTAGTAATCAATCTAATAAAGGAAGTAAAAGACCTCTACACTGAAAACTACAGTATTCTGAAAAAGGAGATCAAAGAGGATATCAGAAAATGGAAAGCTCTCCTTAGCTTTTGGGTAGGAATTCCAAGGATTCTTTTGGTAGGGAGCCCTTGCTGCTGCGGTGACAGCTCATTCATTTATAGGTGGCTTTGGTCATTTGGCCAAAGGTTCTTTTGTGTGTGTGTGTGTGTGTGTGTGTGTGTGTGTGTGTCTGCAGTTTGTTTCCCTGTAGATTTCACCACCAGATCCTAGTTCTTCCCTCTTTCACTCAATAATAAGTCTGCTCTCTCCTTTGCATGACAGGCCTCTGTGAGACAGACTTCATGCCCTTGCTCTCTTTTCCATTTTTCTTTTTCTAAAGAGGTAATTTTTATTCTTTACACCATCCCAGTGGCCTAAATATGCTTCATTCTAAGGATGATTACTGTATTTATAAGCCATCTATTAACATCTTTTCTTACTCGGCCTGGTTGTAAACTCTGAATTAATCTCAATCACTTACAGGCAGTTATTATAAATTGACTTCTTAACAAAGACATCTCAATCGTGTGACTACCATGTCAGACGGTATGTGCTGGGATAAACGATTGTGGATGCAGCACTGTGGATGTAGCGGTGGGCGTACAGTGCTGAGCAAAGCAGAGAATCCACATCCTCGTGAATTTGTACCCTGCTCTGGAGATTCCTGATAGGGGCACTGAATTGAAGCCTCCTTCTACCTTAGCAGTGGGCTTTGGCTCCAGACAACTTTCCAAGCTGACTCTGATGCCCACATGAGAGGTGTCGCCTGAGGGAGTGCTCAGTTTCATGAACTGGCTCCACTGTGTGTGTCTCTCTCTTTCAGCCTCCTTTCACACATCTGGGGCCTGAACATCTTTGAAGCTGCTTTGAGAGCCTTCATTGCAGAGAAATATTTCAATTTTTTAAATTAGTACACATTTGCAGTACATAATGGTTACACTGATCGTGGGGAACTTATACATGTACACAACGCACCTCAGCACTTGTTTTTTGTCCCCTTCCCCTCCCATACCTACCTGCTCCTTCCAACTCTTCTCCTTCCCATTGGCAAAAACTCTATTTTTCTTCAACTCTCTCTTTCTTTAAAGTTAATTTTATTGGTACGTTTTAGGTATATAATATACTGACATTCATTATTGGAAATTTGCACCTTTAAATAATCTCTCTTGGTGCTTATTTTTTCCCCATTCCCCTGCCCTCCCTTCAACCCCTCCATCCCTCCCTATTTACAAAGACTTTGTTTCCATTTTTTCTCATATTAATTCCA
>NW_004624760.1:20038388-20149577 GCF_000247695.1 Heterocephalus glaber | reverse complement strand
AAATAAACATATGAAAAAATGTTCCACATCACTGGTCATTCGGGAGATGCAAATGAAAAAACAATACTGAGAATCCACCTCACCCCAAAAAGAATTGCTGCTATCATGAAATCAACCAATAACAAATGCTGCCGGGGCTGTGGGGAAAGAGGAACACTGCATCACTGCTTGTGGGAGTGTAGACTGGTGCAACCACTGTGGAAATCAGTATGGAGATACCTCCAAGAACTAGGACTGGAAGTCCCATTTGACCCAGCTATTCCTCTGCTGTGTATCTTCCCCAAAGAATTAAAAGAATCATACCACAGTGATATATGTGCACCATATTCATAGCAGCACAGTTTGTAATAGCTAAAGCTTGGAAGCAGCCCAAATGCCCATCAACTGGAGAATAGATAAAGAAAATTTTTTTTTATAAAATGGTGTAGTAGTCAGCCATAAAAAATGAATAATTAGAGCTATTTATAGCTAAATGGATGCACATGGAGGGGATACTCTTAAGTGAAATAAATAGGACACACATGTGTAAATACCAAGTAGTTTCTCTAGTGTAAGAAACTGAAAATGTAAATAAGGGCTAAAAGGTGTAATAGATAATGTGAAATAGGAAGAAAAGGGGTAAAGGGGAGGGGGAAGTGGGAGGGGTAGGGGAAAGGAAAGAAGGGAATGGAATTAATATGTGAAAATGAAAAAATGTAAACAAAGTCTTTGTAAATAGGGAGGGGTGGAGGGATTGAAGGGAGGGCAGGGGAAGGGGGAAAAATAAGAACCAAGAGAGATTATATAAAGGTACATATTTCCAACAATGAATGTCATTATACTGTACACTTAAAATGTACCAATAATGAAAAGAAATGTGTATATCTGATGGATTTTGCTTCACATATGGTCTCAAGGTGTATCCATTTACCTACCAACGCCTCAAGTTTATCCGTCTTTATTGCAGAATAGTACTCTATTGTATATAAACACCACATTTTCTTCATTCATTCATCTGTTGATGGTCATACAGTCTGTTTCCCAGATTTAGCTATTATAAATTGTTCTGCTATAAACATAAGCATGCATCTATCACTGTAATATGCTGAAAGATGCCTAGAAATGAAACCACTGGACCAAATGGAATTTCTTGTTCTGTTTTTTTTTTTTTGAGGAACCTCCATACTGATTTCCACAGAGCTGTACCAGCTTACACTGTCACAGCAATGAAGAAGTTTTCCTTTTCCCCCATTGCCTCCCCAGGATTTGGTTGTTTTAATTTGCATTTCTCCAATGACCAGAAATGTTGAATACTTTTTTGTGTGTATTTTCTGATCATTTGTACTTCTTTATCTGAGACATGTCTATTCATTTCAGATGTCCATTTCTTGATTGGATCTTTAAATTTGAAAGGTCTAAATTTTTTGAGTTCTTTATATATTCTAGATACTTGTCCCTTTGTCTGAAGAGTAGGTGGCAAAAATTCTTTCCTTTTCTGTAGGTTGTCTCTTCACTCTGTTGGTATCTTTCCTTTGTTGCACAGAAGTTTTAAAATTTGATGTGATTTCTTGATTCTTGGTATTATTTCTTGTGCAACTGGGGTTCTTTGCCTACACCTACATCTTCAAGAACTTTACTTATTTTATCTTCTGTTTTAATATTTAGATCTTTGGTCCATTTTGATTTTAGTTTAGTGTGTGGTGAGAGATATGGATCTACATTCAATCTTTGGCATGTGCATAGGCAGTTTTCCCAGCACCATTTGTTAAAGAGGCTATCTTTACTCCAGTGAAATTATTTGACTCTTTTATCAAAGATAAGGTAGTGGAGTTTGCCTGGAGCTTTTTTTGCATCCTCTACTCGCCTATCCACATATCTTTTTTTTGGCAATACCATGCTGTTTTTATCATGGTAGCTTTGTAGTATAACCTAAAGTCCAGGATTGTGGTACCTTCTGCCTTGACCCTCATTGCCCAGAACTGCTTTTGCAAGGAGTCTTCTGGTTCCATATAAATTTTCAGATTGCTTTTCCTAGTTTTGTGAGGAATGCTATTGCTACTTTCTTTGTGATTGCATTAAATAACAGTTTTGGAAGTATGGCCATTTTGACTGCATTGGTTCTGCCTAGCCAGGAACAGGGGATATCTTTCTATTTTCTGATATCCCCTTTGATCTCCTTTTTCATAGTTCTATAGTTTTCATTGTACTGTCTTTCAATTCTTTGGTTAGGTTAATTCCTGATTATTTAATTTTTCTTGATGCTATTATGAAAAATACTGTTTCTCTAATTTCTCAGTGAGTTTGTTATTGGGGTATAGGAACACTATTTTTTAAAAAATTCTGACTATATTATGCTATGCTACTGAACTTGGTTATTAATTTTATAGATCTTTTGATGAAGTTTTTGGGGTCTTCCTTTCTTATTTATATCTCTTTTATTTCATTCTGTTTTTGAATTGCTCTGACTAATGTTTCCAGAACTATATTGAATAGGAGTGATTACAATGGACATCCTTGTCTTGTTCCTGATTTTAGAGGGGGAGCTTTTTGCTTTCCTCCATTTAGTATAATGTTAGTCATTGATTTGTTATAGATAGCTTTCATCAGATTGAAATAAAGACACATTCTGATTGACTTCAGGGTTTTTATCATGAATGGATGTTAGATTTTGTCAAATGTTTTTTTCTGCGTCTATTGAGATGATCATGTGATTTTTATCCTTGCCTCTGTTTATGTGGAGTATGACATTTATTGATTTGTGTATGTTGAGCCATCCCGGCATCTCTGGAATGAAACCTACTTGGTCATGTTGTGTAATCTTTTTGATGATCTACTGCATTTTGTTTGCCAGTATCTTATTGAGGATTTTTGTATCTATGTTCATTAAAGAGATTGGTTGGTAGGTCTTTTTTTCTTTGGTCCTTTTCTGGTTTTGGAATCAGGGTAATGCTTGCTTCCAGGATAACTTTGGAAGTACTGCTTCCCTTTCAATTTCTTAACATAGAGTTTAAGGAGTATTAGCATTAGACCTTTAAAGTTCTTATACAATTCAGCAGTGAATCCTTCAGAACCTTGGCTTTTCTTAGTTGGAAGTTTTTAGAAAATTATTTCTTCTATTTCATTGACTGATATTGGATTATTCAGGATGTTTATATCTTCTTGGTTCAGCTTTGGTAGTTTATATGTGCTTAGAAATTTATACATTTCTTATGAGTTTTCCATTTTATTAGAGACAGCTTCTCAAAATAGCTACCAATGGTTTTCTGATTTCAGCAGAATTTGTTGTGAGTTTGGCTCATTTTTAATTGCTTGTCTTTGGGTCTTTTCTTATTTTGGTAAGATTGACTAAGTGTCTCTTTTGTTTAATCTTTCATATAGCCAACTACTTTGATTCATTGAGTCTTTTAATTTTTTTAGTCTCAATTTCATTAATTTCTGCTCTGATCTTTATAGTTTCCTTCCTCATACTAGCTTTAAGTTTGGATTGTTCTTGTTTTTCTAGGACCTTGAAGAATATCATTAGGTTATTTACTTGCACTTGCTCTGTTTTTCTGATGTGGGAGTTCACCGCTATGAACTTCCCGCTTGGAACTGTTTACATTGTGTCCCATAGGTTCAGGTATGTCCTTCTGACATGGTCATTTGATTGTGGGAAAAGTTTAATTTCTTCTTTAATTTAAGCTGCGGGCCATTGATTATTCAAGGGGGTTTTATTTAATTGACATGTTTGCATAGTTTTTGTGATGTCTTTTGCCATTTATTTCTAGTTTCATTGCACTATAATATGCACAGGATAATTTCAATTCTTTTGCATTTACTCAAGAATGCTTTATGGGCACATACATGGTCTGTTTTGGTGAAAGTCCCATGTTGCAGGGAAATATGCACAAAGAAAGCCGAATGCCTCTGTGGATAATCGTGACCTCATTAACACTGGGAAACAGATGTTTACTGAGAAGCTTTTGAACACATGACAAAGTGAAACTAGTTAGGGCTGTTCTACTGTACCTGGGAAACTCCCTCTCTCTCTCCTCTCATCTTCTTAGTAAACTCTTTAAGTTAAAGGGGGCAAATAAAAGGCTTAAGAGGCCAGTTAATTTCATCTGATGGCCCATGGATCCTTGATAAATGATGGTGCTTAGTGTGGCAAGTTGATAGAGGCCTTATGGAAAACTGAGAGGATGCTGTCCAAGAGATCACATGAAGGAAAGCCCTTGGAAAAGTTACTCTGGTTGGACTCTTTGAAATGCCTGATGTTTATGTATTTTTCTCTAAATATCCTGTTAGATCTCTCCACTGGAATCTGATCTATTTTTCAGTAGGGAAGACTGTCCCTAGGAGTTCTTGATAGAGAATTTTCTTTGTAGTGACTTCAAATCACTCTTCTAGGTTCCTTCCTGTTGAGGTAATGATGTGGGTGAACAGGAACTGAATTTGAATCCACGTTGACTACATCGTGGCTTTGGGAAAATCACTTTCTCTCTGTTTCAGCTGTAAAATGATGATCTGGGAATAATGAATACAGTCAGCAGCACGTAATAAATTGAACAGATGATAAGTGAGGCTAATAGGCCAGCTTGGCTCTCCTCTTGGGTGTGATCATATACTCAGTCAACAGGCAATGATTGGGAAATGACAAAATAGGCTTTGTTCTGGGTGCTGGGAAGAGAGTAGGGGAAGACAAGGAAAAAGTTCCTATTTGATTTCCAGAAATCAAGCACACAAATAAGTAGGCCAGGTGAAGAATAGGGCTGGGACGAGAGGCCGTGTTTGCACACGTGTGTGCATACACTATGTAGGACAATGAGGGAAGGTCTCACCTGAGGAGACCGCATTAGAAGATGCCTGAAAGAGGTGCGAGTGTGAGCCATGCGTGTGTCAAGGGGAGAGCACTACCTGCCAAGGTTGCAGATTGTACTTGTGGGGCTTGAAGGACCACGGGAAGGCCAGTGTGCGCAGAGCATCATGAGATAGGTTAAGGTCAGGGTACTATGGGCCTCAAAGTCACCAGGATGTCATGGGCTTTACTCTGAGGCAGGTGATAACCTCTGAGGATTCGGGCAGCAGAGCTCTGTGCCACAATGACTCTGAGTTTCGAGAGGATAATCCACAGCACCAGGGGTGTAGACAGGCTGTAGGAGGCAGGTGCTGAGGGCCCATAGCCCTTGACTTCGTTTCCACTGCTACTCCTGATGCTCAAAACTGAGCTTTTTGGATGAAGAGAAAATATATGTGATAGAGGCAGTGACTCAAGTGGGGCAAGTCCACTTTGTCCACTGTGCTCTGCTGTGCTTGGGGTTAGGGGTAGGGAAGGGGAGGAGAAACCTCACAGGTGAGGGGTCAGAGAGAGGTGGAAGGAAGAAGGAAGGAGCACAGGACCATGGGAAGTGTGTGAGCTTGGCTTTCACAACCAGAAGAATTGGTTAGTGAATAACAATAAGTTAGCGATGGGGCACGGTAAATGGAGCCATGGAACACCTTAGAGAAAGGTAGTGATTCTTGCAGAATCTGAATGGCGACTGGGGCCAAAACACTTCCTTCCTGGCTCTAATGTTCCTGTCCCCCACCTCAGAATATATTTGCAAGAGGTGACAGGTAGGGAGGTTTTGGGTTTTCTGTAGCAGGTGTGGATCTGCCGTGTTCCTTAATTTCTGGGCAAGGTCCCCACGAGAGGATCTGTGACAAAGTAGAGTTGTTTACCTGAAGGTGTCTGTGAGCCTGGGAGCCCAGCTGACTGGAGCTCCTTCCACACCTACAGTGTTCAAGGAGTGGCCGGCCTTTGCTCCCCAAAGCTGGGAGGAGGCTGCCATCTGCTGGTTGAATTAAGTAGTTCATCCCAATGCTCAGTTTATTTCTGAATTTTAGGGACAGAGCTTGGGTAGACAGCTTACTCTTCAGGCAAAGCACTGTCCATTTTCATATATATATATATATACACATATATATATACATTTTTTGGTACTGGGGATCGAACTCGGGACCTTGCGCTTTTGAGGCAGGCGCCGCCGGAACCACTGAGCTAAATCCCCGGCCCCCATTTTCTTATATTACAAAAAATTCTTATCAGGGAAGGTGTTCTTCATTCTTATTTTAACTCAGAAAACTGAAATGACTAATCTAAGATGACTCGAGAAAACTTGGGATGTGGGCTTGGTTCTTTCTACTGGCTTTGCAAACAGTGCCATGAGGGACTGTTTAAATAGAACATGTTCGAATGTCTTGAATGGAAGAATGGATAAACCACATTCTTCAAGGAGCTGAAGCCTAAACGGACAGAGGACCCAGGTTTTGAGTCCCAGCTGCAGCATCTAGAGGAGGGAAAACTTGGGGAAAGTCATTTAGTAATTTTGAGACACAGTTTCTCAATCTGTAGTTCTACTTGTGCTGGGAAAATGTGGGAGATATGTATTTTTGACTGTGTGTGTTTTGTGTATTGAACTCATTTCTCTTAGAACCATATGCTCCATCTGCATGATGCACTTAGCCACATTCCACCTCCTTCCCCTGCACTCTCTGGACACTTTGAGCAGCCTCTCCATGGGTGTCTCTCCGTCTTGCAGCGCCCCAGCCAAGATCCAGCAAAAAAGATGCCTGTTAACAAACAGGACCATAATACTCTCCTGCTTCAAACCCCTTTATAGTCTTCCACTGTGTATAGGCAGACAGATCAGAATCTCATCCTGAACCAGACAGATCTACAGGATGAATTCCTACTGCCTGTGGCAGCCTCATCTTCCCAAGGTTCTCCTGAGTTTGCTGCTGGCCTTCTCCCTGCACAGCCTGGCAGCTGGGCCTATTGGGATTCTCTGCCCTCTGCTCTCTGCCCTCTGCCTCCCCTGTTCCTTCACCTGGCCCACTCCTGCTCATTTGGATCTGTGTTCAAATGCCCCATCCCCCTCTACCTCCTTTTTGCATGTGCTTCCTAAGCACTTCCCTCAGTTTGCAGTGATTCATTTACTAGTCTGATCCAATGGCTGTTGCCAGCCTTTCACACATGGAGGCTGCACAAAGAGAGACAGTGGTTATTTTGCCCACTTAGTGTGGGGATTATGAGGGAAGTTGTTGCACAATAGTGAATTTTAAATTAAAAGAGACATGAGAGTCTTGGGAGAAGAAGGTCCATCAGCACAGCCCGTAAGGAGCTCCTGACTTCAATGGAGTAGGTGTGTTGGGAAGGGGAAACGTGTAGGTGGGTGTCATAGTTACTTTTCTCACTGTTGAGACAAAAATATTCAACACCCAAAGTTAAAGGAGGAAAGGTTTATTTTGGTTCACAGTTCGTACAGTTTGTAGTGGCTTCATTTCATAATTGGCTGGCTCCAAGGCAGGGTGGCATTCAGACAGGGCATCCCAGAGGAGAAATAGTGAATGGTAGGTCAGGCAGGAGGCAGCAGCAGCAGCAAGCAGCAAGGCTCCATTTCTCTCTTTTTCCCAGCTAGGCTACACCCTTAAACTCAATATCACACACCCTAGATCCAGCCAGTTTGGAAAAGCCCAACCCACGAGTGCACGAGGTTTTAAGGGGACATCTAGATATAAGCCATAACAGTGGGGCAGGCTGAGAAGTGAGGAGGTGGAATGGCTGTCACAAAGAACTGGCTGTGCAGGGAGATGTTTGAGAGCATTCATCCAGGGAGGCTCAGTGAGGAGAGTCCTGTGACTGCCATGCTGCAATGCAGGATTACCATCAGAATCCAGTGCCAACTTGCCATGGGCAATCCCTAGCTTTCTCTGAATGGTGCTTTACTGGCTTTAAAAGGAGGAAGATGATCACTGACTCAGTGTGACAGATAGTCATTGAATGCATCATATGTTCCTCTCTTGACTCTCAACAAAACCTGTCCCGACTACCCCACTTTAACACTGCAATGTCCCCTGTTCTGGGGCCCCTACCTCTTATCCTAGTCCTGTTCTGTTTTCCCATGGCACTTGTTACCTTTTAATATGCTATTTAATTTGGTCATATATTAAAGTTTCTTGTTGGGAAGCAAGTTGCATGGATCTTTTCTCTTTTTTTCACTCAGGTGTCTTTTCCATATGCAGCGTACTCAATAAACATTTGTGCAATGAATAAAATATTGTTCTCAGTTTAGTATGATTTATTGAAATGAGTAAGATAGCTTCCCTACAAAGACCTTGGATTTTTCGATCAGGCATCCTACCTTTAAATTGTAGTCTGATACCTGCCTTTACATCTTGGAGTATTTGCACAAGTCACCTGACTTCTGTGAGGGTTAGTTTCCTAGAGAAAATAGAATAGTCTTGACTGTCTACAGGTCACTGTTATTATCAAATAACTTCAAGTATTTCAAGTGTGGAGCACAGTACTGGGCCCACAAGAGAGACAATTAAAAAAAGGGTTCAAAGGCTAGGGAGATGCATATCAGTCAAAGCATTTGGCTACAAGCATCAGAAATAATCTTGGGACTACTTAAGCAGAAAAGGAACTATCTAGAACGATCTCAGGAAACTCATAAAATTAATGGGAAGTTTGGAGAAGTATGCTCTGAAAACCACCAGTAACCAAAGGATGCCAGCTATCAGGAACCATCAGCCAGTATGTCTTTGTCACTATGAGGAATGGCCCATGCCCATCACCATTAGAGGAAGACACTGTTGCACCTGATGCTGGTCTCAGATCTCACTGAGAAGAAGTCCTATTGCTAGACTCTGTAGGGAAGCTAGTCTCAGAGGCTTTTTGCCTGTATTCCTTACTCAAATTTAATTCCTTCTCTGGATAGCCAATTTTCAAGACCCATGTTTTACTCTCATGTTCTAGCTAACAGGATAGGAGTACAGTGTATTTCTCTTGTGGCCTCCATGGTAGAAGGCAGGGTTCCCACCCACTGGGAAATTCTCTAAAACTAGAAAGAAATTTGGATGCTAGGAAGCTATTAAATGACCAGTGACCACTGTGGAAGAGAACTGTGAGAAGGAAAAAATAATGGATAAGATAAGCAGTTTCTTCTAACAGTGGTACCAAGTGCCCAGGTATTCCTGAGAGTAAGTGAGCCTGTCAGGATCCCCAAGGAGAGCTTGAGTGGAGGGACTATTTCCAAAGTAGTAGACAGAGCAGAGAAGAACCAAAGGTCCAGCACAGTTTCCCAGCTCTGGCAAAAGCAAGGCACTGTGACCATCCCTAGGCCTGAAGGGGCAAGTCAGGGGAACAGGATCTGAAACAGAGAGAGAGAGAGAGAGAGAGAGAGAGAGAGAGAGAGAGAGAGAGAGAGAGAGAGTGGGAGGACGAGTAGTTTTCTTGATGTGTGAGATTCATGAGGGAAGCTGTCAGTTCACAGTAGTGCTATAGAGAGAGCTGAAAAATAAGTACCCTGACTCACTCTCATCCTGACACCTTTCTTCAGTATTCTGCTAGTACATCCCTTTCTGTGCCCATCTGGAAGCTAGAGGACATTGACAGAGTTCACATGGGTGCCTTGAAGGGCATAAGGCAGAGGAAAGGAGGAGAGCAGATGAGGGGAAGAGCAAAGGGTAAACTGAACATCCTGGGAATGGATTTGCAGACAACAAATTTCAACTGCTTCATGGGGGTGGAGTGGAGGCTGGACCATGAGGGTAGAGTACAATTTTAAGAGATTTTTCAAGTTGAAGGTATGTTATGGCTTAGATCTAAAATGTCTATCAAAAGTCAAATGTTCAAAGGTAGGACTTTTGGAAAATTACTGGATCATGGAGATGCTGTACTTGTTAGTGGTTTAATCCATTGATGAGTTCATAGCTGAATGTGGTGATGGGCGGTGGGGCCTTGCTGAAGGAGGTGGGTCACTGGGTGTGACCTGGAAGGGTGTGCTTTTGTTTCTGGTTCCTCCCTTTTTTCTCTCTGTTTCCTGGCTACCAAAGGGTGAACAGCCATCCTGTGCCATGTCCTTCCACCATGATGTTTCTACTTTGGAGCCAATCAACCATTGACTGAAGCCTCTGAAACCACAAAGTGAAAGAAATCTCTCCTCAAGTTGTGGGTATCAGGTATTTTGTCCCAGTGAAAGGAAACTGACTAATTCAAGGCATTTGTCTGAAAAAGCTACAAAGTCAAAGACTTTGTATTGAGAAATGGTGGGTTTTGAATGTTGTGGCCTCAGATGCTTCTGGTCCCCTGGTCCTTATTTGGGGGCATCCATAACTTCCCAAGGCTGTGATTAAGGGTGCCTGTTTGATATGACTTCGTCACCAATCAGGATTTGATTCTTGTGGGGCTTTGGGTAAATGCCTTAGCAGCTTAGTTACAGCTACAGTGCTGAAGATGGGGTTGGATGTTGACACTCCCAAGTCAGCAGCCAGTGGAGAGTCAAGCCTCCTACTTAAGGTCTGGTTGTTGAGGACCCTGTTTGTTTGGGTTTGTGCAGCCAGCAGAGTGTTGCTATGGCTGAATTACAGGCAACAGGTCTTATGATCTGGAGAAGCAAATTGTGTATATAACGTGACAGCATTTATTAAAGCAAGATAAACTCAACAGCAAAGGATCTGGCTGGGGCCATAAATTCCTCTGATCCCGGCATGGCATCTGAGCCATCACATTCCATTTGAATGAGGCCTATCAGCCCAAGTGTTTTTGTTAACTAAGTCAATTTGCTGAAGATCTCTGAGAGAATGAACTGGGACTTAGCCCCCTCCCTTGTTTAAGAGAGATGTGTCCTGCATTGTGTGGTTCTTACTCACTGCACTGCTCAGTGTGAACAGATCTGCTGGGCTGGGCAGTGAGTGCCCATCAGTACAAGTGTTTGGACTAAGGCTGGGGACTCTGGGCTCTCTTCCTTTCTGGGGATTTGGAGAAGGGGAGAAAAAGATATTCCAAACAGACATGTTTTCTAGTTCTAAAAATTCGAGACTGAAGGAACTTGATGTAGGATCTAATTGAAATTCCCTCATGTCTCCAATTGCAACCTGCTCTGTCTCTCATCATAAAATTCCATGGCCTAGTGATGGAGAGATTTTTATCAGGAGCCAAGGAGAGAGCAGACAAACACTGGAGCCACAGGGCCTGGGTTTAAATATCAGTTCTATTATTAATTGAATATGTCACAACAGCTAAGTCTATGGACCCTAGTTGTTATGGCTTGTGTGTAAATATCCCCCCAAAGCCTCATGTGAGGAGCTTTTCAGAGGTAGCTGCATCTGGAGTGTGTAATGCTGGGATTAAGTGTGTGATGTTGGGATTAAGGATGTGTGATTATTAAATCAGTCCATTAACTGGTTTGGCATAGTTTTGGGTGTGGATAATAGTAAGGCTCTTCTTGGGTGTGACTGCTACCCACCCTAAGGGATGGTGGCCTGGATAAAATGAATGTAAGGGACAGAAAGAGGATTGCTGCTGACTGCTTGCTACTTCACTTCTTTGCTGCCTTCTGCCTGCCATGAACTGTTTCTCCTCTGCCATGCCCCTCTGCCATGCCACTCTTGGAGCCAGCTGACTATGGACTGAAACCTCTGGAAACTGTGAACTAAAATAAACCTTTCTTCCTCTACTTTGGATGTTGGATATTTTGTCTCAGCAACAAGAAAAAGTAACTAAGACACCAGTATACCCCTTATAAAAAGTGATAGTACAGAGAGCTAACACTTATTAGCATTTCATATATGTCGTGCGTATGCTAAGGATTTGTAAGGATGACATAATTTACTCCTCACAGAAATCCTGTGAAATAAGAGGTATGAGTGTTCTCACTTTACAGAAAAGGAAACTGAGGCAGGGAGAGTTTAGGGATCTTGGAAATGGTAGAACTCAGGGACTCTGCCTCTGAAGATTTTAAATTTGCATAATAATGATCCTCACCTCATCTACATTACAGAATTTATAGCTTAGACTAGAAAGCTTTTACATCATAAATGATTAGTTGTGGAAAGTAGAAAGGTGGAGCAAGAAGCTGAATCTTAAGTTGCTAGTTTTCCCATTTTTGTTCATTTTTGTTCAAAAAAGCATATTTTTCCCTCTCATCCCTTGTCTCTCTTTTCTTCCTCCCTCCCCATCTCTCCTTACCTTTCCTTTCTAAATCCCTCCCTTTGTCCAAATACATTGGCTTTAATGGAATTCAGACTAGATAAGGAAATGCAAAATAACAATCAAACTCAAAAGTACTTGTGCTTTTATTAAAAAAAATACAGTCAGATACTGTCCAGATGTGTTTGGGAAAGAAAAAACTCTAGAAAGTCCTTAGTTTTCATCATCATCATCATCATCATTATCACCACCATTATCATTATTATATTAATAATATTAATCATCTCCTTTAAAGGGAAACAGTATTGCTCTTCTGATTTCAGCTGTAGGAAATGTAAAAAAAAAGGGGGGGTCGAATTCCAATGACACACACTTTGCCATTGTTAACCAAAATTATGACAATTAATTAGATAGCTTTGTTTAAAATACAGCTGGCTCTAAAACTACCACTGTACAGTCCTCCCTTCTCCCATTCCCAGAGCCACCCAAAAGAAGTAAAAACTATCATGTTGTTGTCACTGGAAAGATTTTGCTGAGTCAAAGAACAAAACAGAAGCCTGCTGTCTTTGGCGTGAAGGAAGTGGCCACAGAGTTTGTGATGCAGATCCCACGGCCCGGGGTCAGTCTTGACTCTTGCCCAATGTCCAAGTGAGACCAGGTGGCTGGACTGGGTAGACTGATGCTTTGGTAAAATCCTTTCCTTTCTCTGGGGCCTTCTGCTCTCTCACCCAGTTGTCCCTGGAGTTTATGCCCGTTTGCGTCTGCTTTCTAGATTTCTGAAGTTGCTGGGTCTTAGCTTCATCTCTGCAAACTGGATCGAGTATTCGTGGCCCTTCCAGTGGAACCAGTTAACTCCCTGTAAGAAAGAAAAGACCCTAGAGTTAGTTTCCATTAAGCAAGGTGCTCATTGATCCTCTCTGTTTCGCTGTTTCGTTGTTCAAACAAAAAGAGCTTTGTTTCAACTTGCCCGTGTCATATACCACAGCAGCTCCCTCTTGCCTCTCTGTCAGTTGGTCTGTGGTGTGAAACTTTCGAAGGGGCTGGGTGACTCTGACTCAATATCTTACCACTGGTCAGAAGTAACTGGAGTTTGCATTGAGCTTTGGGCTGCCATCTTGAAACAAAATGGTGGCAGATGAGCTTGGCTTTCTTAGGACTAGTTTCTACAGAAGCTCTGGTCATGACCAGAAGGCACAGAAGTGAGTAGCTAAGTGCAAGGTATGGATGTGCATGTGCATGCATTTGTGGGTGTGTATGTGTGTATCTATAATGTATAGGATTCCTAGGAAGCATTCTAAAAAAGTGTTGGTATGGAATAGCAGAAAAACCAGAGGTGAAACACAAGCTTAGCAAAGTGACAGACAGGGGTGAATATCAGTGCTTTTATTTGAGAGATAAATGATCTCGAACAAGTTATCAAATTGTTTTGGGCCTCAGTTTCACTATCGTTTTCTCCCTTCTTTTTAAATGTGTAATAATGTCAACCTTGAAAGATGCTATGAAGATTGACAAAGTAGAGATGTTATCACAGTGTTGGGCACTTTGTAGGGGGCTCAGTAAATACTACTCTGTAATCTCAAAGAGGGAGAGAGATCCTTGAAATTTTGGCCAAGAAAAAGAAAAGATTATGGGCTTCTTGGTTCCATGAGTCGCTCTTGAATGGGGTCTACAGATGGCACAGTCTGCCCAGCTAGGGTATGTGATCCTCACCCAGGGTAGGGGAGGATGAGGGTGGGTAACTGCAGCTTGCAGCACTGCTCCTGGCCCACTCCCCAGCAGTGACTCCTCTGCTTTGTAGGGATGTGGGACACATGTGCACAGACAAGTTTATGGTAGTGAAATGAGGGAAAAATAGACATGATTTGGCTCTTTTGCCATTCACTGGTCTGTGAGTCTGCCAGGGAGGTGAGATTTAGGAAGAGCTGGTTCATTTCATGGGCAAATGTGCTTGTAATCACTCAGCTACAGTGAAGCAGTGCAGCCCACCTGCTTGGTCCATATGCTTTCTTCCCCTCCCCTCCCTCTTTCCTTTCATAATCATTCAGGTTTGGAAGCCAAGCCTCCTTGTACTTTGGTGAAGACTAAAGCCAGAGTGGGAAGAGACATTATAGAGCTCACACAGCAGCCTGGGCAGAACCAGAGCTGGATCTGAGATCTTTGTGCCCTCCTACATTATTTCTTTCTTCTTTTAAAATTGGATGCAAAAAGAGGTTTCATTTTTGACATGTAGCCTTTTGTTTTGCTTGATTTGTTTTCAGGAAAATCTTTGCTTTACACTGGTGTTAGGGGACAGGACAATCAAGGGGATAGAACAATGCTCAGGGTGGAAATGCTACTGAGGCAGTGAAATAAGATGGAAAGAACCCTGGAGGTGGGTTCTTAGGTCTCCTTCAAAGGCTTTCTTGGTAACACAGCATGAAAAGTCAGGTCCTGATTCCCTCACAGGGCAAAGCTGATATGCACATGAGATTGAGAAAGGGAAAGTCCTTTGAAAAGCTTTGTCAAGGTGAGATGTATATTTAAGGTCGCAAGTATCATTTGCCAGTAGTTAACGTAGTATACTCACAGGTATCAGAATTGCTGACAGCGGAGTACAACAATTCCCAACCCCACTGCCCACCAAGAAAAACCATCTCCCCAAGTCGACAACAACAGAAGCACAATAAGCAAAAAGCTGACATGCTGTACTGCTCCTGGGTCATCAGATTCAAATTCCCAGAGTTGGGATGTGTGACTGGGGCCACTTCTATTTTACAAAGACCCTGGGATTCCACTGAGCAGATCTGGCAAGAATCTTCAAGGTCCAGGGAGCAGGGTGGGGTGGCTCTGTGAGAACACCTGTCTCTCCATCCTGGCACAAGGCTGAGCCTCTAAGCAGGGCCAGGGAAGGAGCTGGTTAGGACTAACGTGCTGCCCCTCCCAATACTCACTTCCCAGGCACACACTGGTGCAGGCAGGCCTCAGGGTAAGGGAGACTCTTGTGTTTGTTTTGCTCACCTGTTTCTAAAAGGGATCTCACAAACCTGCTCCTGTGATTGCAAAGGTGGTGCTAGAGTTGCAGATGGTGCAGAAGAAACACTGGGGCCTCGAAGTGGGGAAGTTTGTGACTGACTCCAACTTAATTCCATGACCTCAGAAAAGCCACCTTTCTCTGGCCTTTGGTCCCATCATAAAGTGAAGGGATTAAAGGTGTGTGACCTCATTCCAAGGTGTTACTAAGGCTTTGGGGCTTTCAACTCTGCTTCCTCTAAATGGTCTCCATTTTATCTGCTTTACATTTGAGGTGCACACAGAGATTGTGTCTGAGGAAAGCTTTCTAAGCCTGGAATCCACATGGCCAATGGTTCTCCTCAGGATCTTCAAAGGTTAACACATGCCCTTTCGATTTTATCTGATTTGTGCTGGTACTGAGATTTCCTTGCTGTGCTGGAGAAAAAACATATCATCCCATCCCATCTCTGCTGTTGCTGCTCCTAGTGTCCCCTAGCATGAGAGCCGCGATGTCTTTCCCTCACACCTACCCAGGGCCCCAAGCCCTGCCTGGCCCCGGTCATCACAGTCTGCTCACCTGACTGTGGTTGTTGTCCCCATATCTCCCCATCAAGTTGACACGGTGACAGTTCTTATACCAGAAAGCTCCTTTGTAGGACAGGGCACAGTTGGTGATGGCTGAGTCTGTGTCCTTGTCATAGGTGGAGAAAGATCTGCCATTGTGGTAGGCCATGGAGTCACCTAAGAGAAAAATAAGGACCTGAAATCTCAGCTGGCATTTCTTTCTGAGCTGTGAAGGGCAGAAGCAGAGGTAACAGCTGTATGGTCCTGGGGTGAGCTGGCCTTGAACTTCAGACCCAGAGTCAGGACTGAAAGTGGGACTGAGGGGACACAAGTGCACATGGCTCATTTCTCACAGCAGTGGCATGACAGGTAGGACAAATGCTGTAGGTGACTGTGGAGGGTTCAGCTTCAAGTTCCACCTCCCTCTCTAGCTGTGAATCAAGCCTCTTGCTGACCCTCTGTGTTTCATCTGGAAAGTGGAGCCACCCCACTGATTCCCTCTACCTCACATTGTTGTGTGACAACGGATAAGAAGGTGTGCTCTGAACAGGTAGAAAGGTATGCAGACAGGTATATATGATTATTTTGTTTATGATTTTTAATATAATTTTATTGGGGAGTGTAGTTTGTAATTTAATATATTGAACTTTGGAAGCATTTTGATGGCATTTCTTTTTGCGGTGTACAAAAATTTCAAGATGCCTGAAGGTTGTGCACTGATATTTGGAGCTTCAAGTTATCAGAGAGGTTCGTGTGGTTTGCTAACTGATGATGTTACCCAGCGTATGAAGATGGAAGGTAGATACGAATATAATGGTATGCTCTCGTGTAGGGGTCTGACTGCTACCAAAGTATGGGAAAATACAACCTTACCAAGGTTATCATACTAAAGAGAAATACGGTGCATTTTCTCATTGCAAATGCAAAGAGAAATACAGAGGCTGCATTCTTGTTGCTTGGTGGATTTTTTTTTTTTTTTTTTTTTTTTTTTGCCATGTAACAATATCCTTCTTGCCTGAAGCCATCACAACCAAAGAGCTATTCATTGTCAGGCAATAAGATGTCAGAATTATTTAAGGCATGCAAGAACTAAAACAAGTTTCTCTCCTGGCTGTCCTTCTTCATTACCACCAAACCTCCATCTTGAAAGAGCTTTGTGCCTCCTTAGACTGAAGCCAGACTTTTGGCATCCCTTTGTCTGCAGACTTTCTCCTGTCTGGATGTTTTCTTTCAGAGCTCAGAGGGACTGGAAGTGTGCTGTAGCATCTGTCTCTTCTGTTTTCATAAGCATAAAAGGAAGCATCCGAAGTGGGCATGGCTTGTGTGGGGTGGTCTGCTTTCTCAGCCTGATCCTCCTCGATACCAAGAAAACCACTGGCCACATTTCTCTGCAGCCACTTGCCTCTTCTTCTAACTGCTGTTTCACCCTGGGTAAATCCCTCAGCTCTTTTGAGCCCGTTTCCTCATGTTTATAACCACATTTTCCTGAAAGGGTTTTGTGAGGACTAAGTGGGGATAACACAAGTAATATGTTTACAAAAGACAGTGCTACCCAGCAGACCTTAATATATATTGTTTCCTTATTTATTTTTTCTCTAATGTACAGCCAGAAAACTGTACAAAGGCCATGTCAAGTCAAAGGAGTTTTCAAAACTAGAACCAGGATCATGGTCCACACCAGGAATGAAAGTGCCACTTGAGGGGTAGCACAGCAAGTGTCTAGTCATGTGGGCATGCAGGGTGAGGCTCAGGCTGGACGACCAGGTGGCAGGGCTATCTCACAAGACATGTTAACAGCTGGTCAGATGGAGTACATTGTTACTCAAACTGAAGTCTATAGGCCAGCAACACCAGTCACCAGGGAGCTTGTAAGAAAGGCATTCTCAGTCCTACCCAGACTTCCTGTGTCAGCATCTACACATTAGCAGGATCCCCAGAGGGTCTTATAACCATAGTAACAAAGTACTGGGTTAGATGAGGACTAAGAGCTTTGGGCAACCATTTTTTTCTGTCAGTGTACAGCTGATAGCCAAAAATGGATGAGAAAGACATACGTGGGATAATCAAAACTATAATGCATGTTTCAATTAAAAAGTTATTACAATGAAAGACACATTGCTACTAATCCCCTAAAATACTACGTACTCCCTCTCCTTTGAACATACTTATCCCGTCCTTCTTGGCAATGTGTCTTTTATTGTAATAAGTTTAAAATCTTTTTCAAAATTCACTATATTTTGGATCACCCCTTCTATCTTCTGAATGAGGAGTTATAAATCAATACTGATTGTCTGATTCTCAACCTACTCCATGGTTCAGGGACCAAAATATTTACTCAACCCATTCAATTGTAGCTCTTCTGGATTAGTACCTTGCCTAGTATTCAAGTATTGATTGATTCAGTAAATAGAGGAAGGAAGGAAGGAGGGAAGGAAGGAAGGAAGGAGGGAAGGAAGGAGGGAGGGAAGGAAGGAAGGAAGGAAGGAGGGAAGGAAGGAAGGGGGAAATTAGCTGAGAACAACAAGGAAGGTCCTGTAGGCTCCCAGTGTGGCTGTCCCATACCTGCGGTCCCACTGTATCCTTCCACCTTCAGCCTGTATCTAGTCTTGGCGTCTCCCACACTGAACTTGTCGTAAACAGCGTAGGCTGTCTCCCCATGGTCTTGCAGATCCACACGGAGCTCATATTGTCCTTGGGCTGTGATTTTGCTTAGGTTATCCAGCCCTGCAGAGGATAGGCAAAGGTTGCAGAGGAAGCGCAAGTGACCGAGGCTATCATTTTCTATTTTACCCAGTAAAAGCATCAACTGCGTACACTCGAAAGAGTGCATGTCACCGAGACACGCTGGAAACTTGTTCTGCTGATACAACACCAGGCAAAATATATGATGTTTCTGAGCCTCAGGTAAAATCAGGTTGCCATCACTGCCTCTCTAATCCCCTAGCATATTGTTAATATCAAAGACAGTAAGGGGGCAGGCACCCTTTAAATTCTGAAAATCCTTACACATGTAAGGCAACCGGCAGCATTGGGATGGATATTGCCAGGTTCAGGCAATGGTGCAGAACAATGCTCTGTGCAAGTAGGTTAGAAAGTGTGAGGGGCGTGGATAGATGGATGGATGAGTGGATGAAGGCAAGGTAGTATAGACTTGGGAGATTTTAAATTGTAGTTCAATAGCTCACTGGGTAGATCACCATGGGCAAGCCACAGCCAGCCTGTCCGAGGATCTGCTTCCTCACATGTATGAAGGGCAGTTTGCATTTTACAGGGGTGCTCAGAGGATCAGAGGTTATGGTAATGAGGGACAGATCTCAGTAACTAGGGCACAGGAGGACTCTGTCAGTATTACCAGGGAGTACAATTCTGTGAATGTTTTAGTGACTGACTTAAGGCTACATTAATTCATAAGGCTGGCTGTTGGCCCTCAAGTTTTTATTTTTAGTGACCCAAAGCTTTAAAAAGTCTTTTGCATTGGGATTTAGCTAGTCAGTGCCTATCACCAGAGCTCCGAGCAGCAGTGCTTATTTCTGAATCTTTTCCTCTCCCTTTGGATCACTGTAGTTAGAACAAATGCCAAGGCAGACAGAAGTAGGCATTTTGGACACAAACATTATTACCAAGCCAGAATTCTTCTCTGTGGTCCCCAAATCCGGCAGCATAGGCTCTCCAGTTTCGATAGAAGTCCTCACGCCCATTTTTGCGTCTCAGGAACACCTATAAACATAATAAATGCATCTGGGTGCACTTGAATTTGGAGGACAGAAAGAACTTCTTTCTGAGAGGAAGAAACTGCAGACTAGGGAAAGAGTACCCATCCTTGCTCTGTCCATCAATCATGTTCCATGTGATCTTGGGCAGGTCAGCTCCCCTCTCTGGCCCTGAACCATGCATGGTATTTTCACCTGAGAAGTAGGGACCAAAAACATTATCCAGCTTGGTGTGATAATGGTGTGTCAGTGTGGGTTCATCAGTTTTAACAAATACATCACACTGGAATAGGATATTGATGATAACAAGGTGGTGGTAGACATTGTGAAGATGGTGTAGATATATGGGAACTCTACTTTCCTATTAATTTTTCCATGAACCTAAAATTTCCCTAAAAATAAAGTTTATTACTAAGCAGCATACTTGGTAGTAAGGTTAAATAATTCCTGTTAAACTCTTAGAACAGTGCCTGGTAGACAGCAAGGGCTTAGCCACTGCTAATAACTAATGGGTTTGATGATCACTGTCATTTATGCAGAGTTGTTTGGGAAGGATCAGATGAGATTCATTAGGAGATAATTATTTCTCATCTTATTTTTTCGTCCACATCTTCTTTCCATTTCTTTGTTTAAGGAGGTCATTCCTATGTTCCTCTGTGTGATAGGCACTCCTTGCAAAGCCGCATGTATATCAGTGTCAGAGTGCACAGGGAGGGGAATATTCCCGCTCCCTCCCCCGGAGTGCCTACTCTCCATTTCTGAGAACTCTGGGATCCACCATGGTACTCACAATCCAGCCACCCCCATCAGCGGTCATGTCACAGAAGACTTCCAGAGCCTGGGCCTTATCATTGTTCAGGTAAATGGTGTAGAGGCCAGAGGTCGTGTCTCCATTCAGCATTGCTTGGGAGCAATCCTTGGGGAATGGGTACAGGAGCCCAACTGCAGGAAAAAGAGAAGTAGTGAATCTTGGAGCTGGAGGACCAGGCTAGGAGCTTCCAGACTGCAGTTCAACTGTTTATTGGCTTGATTCCTATGGGGCAAGCAGAGTGACCTCTCTGAGTCTCTATTGCCTCTCAGACAAGATGGGGATGAAACCCACTTCACAGGGAGGCTCTGTGGCCTAAAAGTCTTGACATGAAGGACCCCAGTCCCTCATACTGATAGACACTGTGAGTGATAGCAGTGGGAGGCTGTTAGAGCTGCTGTGAAGATAACGTGTCAGGGACATGCAGGTGCCAGCTGTGGTGGTTGCATTTCTAGCACCCAGTGGGTGGCTCACTGTGGAGCAAGCATTGTATTGAGGTACAGGCTGCTCTGAGATGGTGATAAAAGTTTGGAGCTCTGAGCTCTCTGGATAAATACATTTCAAACCACAGTCTCCATGTATCTCAGGCTCTTCAGAGAACTCTGAGACAAGGGCCCAAGTTCTGAGCCTACCACTTGCTTACTGTATGGCATTGAAGGAGCCATTTGACTGCTGTGAGTCTAGAAATCTTGGCTAAATCAAGAATGCCTGGGGAATGTTCAAGTGTAATTAAATGACACAAAAATTAAAAACTTCATAAAAATGGACAATTTGGGCCTACACTTAATAGGTGTCCAGAGAACTGACAGTCATAGCAATTCTTTTTTTCTCATCTGACAACACCTTCTCACTATACTTTACCTACATTAGCTGTTTTCCTGTTTATTTCACAGCCCTAGTCTGAAAGCATCTTTGGGGTACACTCGTAGTTCATGTTCCCTAAGATCTGGAGAAAAGGAAGCACACTCCTTGGCAGATACGTGCAGAATGAGTGTTGAGGAAATCATGAAGGGCAGGAGGCAGCTCTGAGGGCCACGCTTCCCCTCCTTATGGATGGATACAGCTTCTAACTCACCCATGGAACCACCTGCCTATCGACCACCCACAGAAGATGCCTGGTGGTGGGAGGAGGGGGGACTCCAGGGCCCTGAGCCCAACTCTGACTCGAAGTGGCCTTGAACAGGTCATTTAGTCTCTGGAAGCCTCATTTCCCCACTAGGAAATTAGGCATAATAATTACTGTTCACTGTTCCAGTTTGGTAGGAGGGACATTTGTTATTTTGAACATGGATAGGCTTTGTAAACACTGATGTGCTGAAGGAGATGGGAAGAGATATGGAGTACATATTGAGCCTGACTATAGAAGGGTCACTCCCTTATAACTCCCCTAAGAGTTCAAATACAATATCTCATTAGCCCTCACTAGGTTCTTGTGAAGAGAAGATGTTTTCAATCCCTTTGTGTAGTTGAAGAAACTGAGGAGGCTTATAGAACTCTTCTAGCAAGTTGCAGAGATGAACACTGAATCCAGGTGGGCTCCCCATCTGTCTTCCTTTCTTTTCTCCAGGATACCCATCTCCTCCTACATCCACTGTCCTCAGGCTTCCAAGGAGTAGCAGAGAACTGATACTTTTCAGAGACTTGTTTAGAAAATATAAAATAGAAGTCAAAGAGAAAGTAGAAGGCTGATTCCATTTCACAAAGTTAGACCTCAGGTCCCTAATGCTTCCTGGACCTCCTTACTTGTGGTGAAGACGGTTTGGATCAGCTTGCTCCTCAGGGCTCCACTCAGTGCCTGGATCCTGGCTGTGTAGTGGGTGGATGGACTCAGGTCTGCCAGGCTGTAGGAGGTGGTGTCTGGGCCCAGGATGACTTCCTAGGAACAAGAAAAAGTATAGGAGTTTGACCACAGCTATTCTCAGGGTGTGTGTAGGTGATGCATTCATTTATTCATCCAGCAAGATGCCACAGAACACCCATTCTGATCCAGGCTCTGTGTGCGTGACTGGAACATCAGAGATAGAGAGAATGCATCATAAACAAAGGCCCTGGGACCAGAAGGGGAAGAATAAGTTAAAACAATGTGAAGAAGCAATACTCTAAGTGTACTTGGTTTCAGGTGGAGGAGCAATGAAGAAGGTAGAAAAAGACTAGAGTGTGAAGGACCTTAAATATCAAGCTATAAAATTGGAAGCTTATCATTATAAGGAATGAAAGGTCTGAAAGGTCTGAAAGGTTGTTGAACAGCTCTGCTTTAAAAAATTTAAGTTGGTGGCAAGATGAATGGTACAAGGGTCAAAGGACTTTGTGTCCAGTCAAGTCAGTGGTCCCTAAATATGGCTCCTTATCACAGCCCTCTTGGGAAGCTATAAAACACCATGATGCCTGGGCCCCGTCCCAGACTAACTGAGCCATCATGGAGAGAAGTGGGACCTGGCCGGGTGTGTATTTAAGAAGCTCTCCAGAGGATTCTGATGCAAAGTCAGGTTGGGAACATCTTGAGTCAGGAGGTGATTACAGTTGCTCAATTGGTGGGGCAGGATGAAGGTTTGAGCTGATCCAGCGTGACTTTTCCAGAAAGGATCTATCCAGCAGAGACAGACATAGGACCCACTCTAACTATGTGGATGGCCCCTGGGCTGCTGTCTGGAAGGAAGGGATCAGATTCCATTTTCAGGACATTTTCTTTGTTTTCCAGTCTTCTCCCTTGTTTCCAGTTCTTTTTAGCAGATGACCTAGGTATCTGGGATTGGAATTCAACCTATGTCCTGGTAAACCCGACAATACAACACGGCTCTCTATAACCTGCTCTTCCTTACTAGGTTGATTTTCTTGAGAGAGAAATCTAAAGCTGGGGATGGGACATGCAAGAAAAGTAAACCAGGATGAGTTTCCATTTAATACCAGTGACCTTTTTGTGCCTTTCAGATCTGGTCCCTGGGGAAAGATCAATTGTTAGGTAAAGCGGGGCTCACTGCAGTACTTGAGGATACAATTACTTATCAGCTTTCTAGGCTGCAGTGCAAAGGTGTCTTCTAGGCAATCAGGGTAGCTTGGAAGAGACTTACAATTGAGGTAGACACAGTCCTAGATGCCTGAGAGGGGACCATGGCATCTGTGAGCAGAATGTCTGAACACCACTGACACTGAGAAGACAAGGGACCTGCTTCAGGTTACTGAGTTAGTTCATTGCCAAGCAACTCCAGGAATGGCCATGACAGTAACTAGAAACAAGTGTCCACTTCTGCTTAAACATGATATACTGAATGGGCCTCTTTATTTCTTCTTGCTTCTGATGTCTACTAAAGCAAGAGTAATGACACGTAGGGTATAAATACACAAGGAAGAGGGGACTGAGACAGCAACAGGTGTGTCATGCCAAGAGAACCTTGGTAGATGCAAAGTGGGTGGTGGAGCAAACCCTGAGGGGTCAGATAACAAGAGCTGAGGCCTATCACAGGCAGAACTAGCACAAGCTGGCTGATGTCTAGCAAGTTCATACTGGGTGTGTACAAAATCAAAGAGGCCTTTCAAGGCAGTGTAGCATGTGGCTGAACTAAGGTTTGGTATATTTAAAAGCTTTGTGTAAGAAACAGATTCCCCAATCTTCCCCACCCCTTCTTGTTCAGATGGAAGGCTCAGGTTCATTCTTTGGAGGGGCTGGGATAGAGAGGAGGCTCAGAATTCAAATTCACCAGGTTCAACTGCCAGGGAGGCTGGGTGTTACACTGGAATCGTAAGATGAAGTGACACTCTGCATACAGTGAGAGCCCAGGCTTTGTGATACTGATATTTGGCATGCCCAGCAAAATTGCTAGGTACTTGCCTGGTCTCTCTAGAGTGAGTCCTTCAGTTGGCGAGCCCTGCTGGACAATTGGAGCACCCAATCAATTCTTTCATTCTTGGATCAAATGCAAAAGGATAAACTAGGACTAATGGATAATGGTTGGAGACTCCAACTTGAAAAAGGGAGACAAAATTAAAAAAAGAAAAGCCAAACCAAAACAATAAAACAGAGAAGAGAAACTGAAAAAATGCCATTCTAGAGTGAAATGCCAATAATATATTTTAGAGATAAAGAGCAGGTGATACATGGAATGCAAATAAGATGCTAGAAAAAGAAGTATGTACAGAGAATAAGTAAAAGACCTTGGAAATACAAGGTAAGATAACCAAAATGAAAAATCCAATAATGCCTTTGGAAGGTAAGCTTTCAAATGTCTTTTTCAATTGTTCGAAGGTCTAAAGTTATTGCAAATTAGAGGAGATAAGGCGCAATTAGGGTGGTATGGCTGTAGACTGTTATTGCAGATTAAAAAGTAAAAGAAAAGAAAGTTCACAGGGGGAGAGAATATAAGTAATATTAACATGGATATAAACAGTATTAACAGTCACTTGGTGAAATATGTTATAGTAAGTAATGTAATGATGCCAACTGTGAGATAATACATATGCCAAATGTGCAGCAAGCTCTTGGTCTTTGCTCAATTTAACATTAAAGAATAAGGAATCTAGCTCATAAAACATCCTCAAAGTCTTTTACGTAGTGGTTCTTGAAATTGGCTGGCTATAGAACTGGGAGCTGGTTAAAATGAGAGAGACTGGAGGGTATGACTCAAAATGTTGGGCATCGCATCCAGTTCCTACTAATTTTTTTGTTTCAGCTCTCTGTGGCACCAGACTGGAGAAATGGCATCAGGTAATTCTTCCTTACTTTGAGAGTCACACATATATTTCAACCAGCAGTGGGGAGTTGTTTGTGTACTTTAAGATACCTTGACTGTACCATCCAGGGATTCATAAACCAGGAGGTAGCCAGTGACTGATGCCCGGGGAGGTCGCCAGGTGAGGAGGGCAGTTTCTGATTGAACCTCAGCAGCAGTCAAATCTCTTGGAGAATCCAGGTCTGGAGAAGACAACATCAAATAAGTCAACTGGTGCAGGACAGAGAGAATCAACAGGACTGGGCTCAAGTTCCTTCTCTTCCACCATCTGGTGTAATCTTGGACAAGAACTTTCCCTGTCTATAGATGAAGAGGTTGAACACTGGATCTTTAAAGACAGATTCTCCGTGGTTCACCTCTTCCTAAGGGCTGTATTTCAATGTGCCCAACACAACCCTGGTTGGCTTTGGGTAGACTTTGGGGAGAAAGATACAGCTGTGATGATCATTACCAACCACCTTGTTTATAAATAAGAGGACAGATGAGTGCTAATATCAGTGCTCACCCCCACAGAGAAGATGTTCCCTGTATTTCTCTGATTGCTGAAATTTGTAAAAAAGATCTCAATGCATAAAAGCCCACTGGACATCTAGGAAAAGTTGCCTGAAAAATCTTTCTTTTCAAATATAGTTCCGTCCCTGGAACATGGATCATTACATTTTGAGTTTAGGGCCAATGGGGACTGGTTTTCCACTTAAAAATCTCTTCTCTTAAAATCCTTTCCTCATCTGTGGGGAGGACAAGGTCATTTCAGTTGAAAAGGAAATGGTGTGTTTCTTCAGGTCCTGACTGAGTGGGCACTGCTGTCATCACATTGCAAGGGGCTGACTTAAGAAGGGGAGCTGGACTGCCTTTTCAGATGCAGGCTGTGGGTGGGCATCTCAGTGGGGAGAGCTTTCAACTCTCTGTCTTTGTACCTGTAGTGAACCTGGTAGTGATGGTGGAGCTCTTCAGGGGTCCTTTCTCTGCAAAGATTCTCAGGGTGTATTCCGTAGCAGGCTCAAGGTCAGTCAAAGCATACTCCACTGTGTTCCCGGACACTGTGCGTGTAATTTCTGGCACTAAACATGAAGCACACATACCAGGGCCATTACCTATTGCTGTCCAAGTCATCAAAAGACTTGGCAGTGTACACACTTCCTTCTCACACAGAAACTTTCAGTGACTCTGCAGAGAAGCAGGTTTGATTTCTGAAATGACTCAGATCCTTTTCTCTCTCTTGAGCACTCACTTTATATACAAAAGATTGATCCTACAGGACTGGATTTTCCAGGCACCACATCAGAAGGAAGAGGAGCTGGAGGTCAGGAGATGTTTTTCCACATAGTGTCCTGGCTGGAACAGCTTTGTGGTTCAGATACAGTACTGAGTTAGAGGAGGGTTGCAGGTAACACCCCCAAGCCTCAGGATACCTGAATTTAATTTGTCTTACTATTTTCCCCCTTCTTTTCACATATGCATTTTTTAATAAATTACCATATGTTGTCAAATCAAGGATCACAAAATCCTTAAGGCTGAGGAGGGGTCACAATAATGATAGCTACCCTGGAGTCTGGTACAGCCTCTTGGGCCCACTGGGGTCAGGCATTCGTGTCCAGTGGTAGAAACCAAACCACCATGCCTTGGTGAATGTATTTATTTTCTAATCATAGGAGACAAACCGTCCTGGTTCGTCAAGGACAGAAGGGCTTCCCAGGTGTAGAACTTATAGTGCTGTAACTGAGGAAGTCCCTGGCAAACTGGGACAAGTTGGTGTTATGGTTTGGATCTTAAATGTTCCCCCAAAGCTCATGTATAAAAGGCTTGGTACTCAGCTAATGGAACTATTGGAAAGTGGTGGAAACTTTAGGAGGTGGGGCCCAGTTGGAGGGAGTAGTCGTGGTAGTAGCTGGAGGTATGTCCTTGGAGTGTATATTAGGGTGCTGGCCCCAACCTCTCTCTCTCTCTCTCTCTCTCTCTCTCTGCTTCCTGGTCACCATATGATGAGCAGCTCTACTTTATCATGTGCTTCCCACCATGCTGTTCTTCCTTGCCAAAGGCCTAAAGCAATGGGACCAGGTGACCACAGATTGAAAACTTTGAGCCAAAATAGGCCTTTCCTCCTTTTAATTTGAGTTTTCAGGTATTTTGTCATAGCAGTGGAAAGCTGACTAAAGCAATTGGTTACCTTACCTCATCATCTACAAGCGCCTTTCCTCCTTTCTGGCCCAGGCCTTTCCTTAGTTCTGAGTCCACAATTTCTCTGATTCTCATGAACCATACCCTGATTTACTTTAGGCAACAGTATCTTTCTGTCTCTGAAGAGTTTGTCCATAGAGATGAGAATTAAAAAGTAAAAAGAATAAATCCAAATTTCCCTGCCCTGACCCCATCTCGACCCTATCCTCACAAGGAACTCTCTCAGACCCATGCTAGTACTCAGTTAAAATTTTCAGAGGCCCTGGGCAAAAACTATGATGTCATTTCATATTGTCACTGAAAGGAAAACAAGATGGAGCCATAAAACACAAGACCTACATATTCTTGGAAATTGAAACAACAAAATTCTTTACATTGTAGCTCATTACTAAATTCTGGATAGGTTCATTGAAGAGGACTCTTTTTCTCCTCTTCTTTGTATTAGGTTTTACCTGCCTGTGCCCATGTCTGGCAGGTGCCATTAGCAAGTATTTAATCTGCCACCTGGGTAAATGAGCACAGGTGGTTGCAAAAACAAAGAAAAATAAATTCAGATTTTTCAATGAAATTTGCTTCCACTGGTCTCTCTGGCTTCTGAGGAGCCAGCACCCCCAGTACCACCAGATGTCATTTAAGATTTTAGATTCTGGACTCCTGTATAAGAGCTGCTTCCTAGTGAGGGAATTTCATACTGATGGTAAAAAAGACTAACAGGACAGGAGGAAAGGGCCAGGAAAACACATGGGGGTAAGAGATATGCCTCTTGTTTTTTGCATTGCCTACCATTCTCTGTTAAAATTGCAAGTGAGGACCACAGGGACATTGCTGGCCTTTCCACCTACCCATGCATTTTTGTCATCCTGCACCCAAATGCGGCATGGAGAAGGGAGAATGGAAAAAGTTAGCAGTGAGAACCACACCCCTTGGAGTGAGAAGAGTCTTGGGTCAAACCTTACCTCTCTCCCCTGTGTAGGAGATGATGTAACTATCCACAGTGGCTATGGCTGGCTGCCACATGGCCAAGGCTTCAGTGTCCGTGATGTTAGCTGTCACCAGGCTGGAAGGGCCATCCAGAGCTGCAAAGAAAGATGGTGGGGGAAGGGCTGGTCAGGGTGGGGGAGAGCATCAGACCAGAGCTGCTCTGCTGTCTGTACTCCTGATACTACTTCACACTGTCAAGTGTGTGGAAGGGTTCCGAGTCCTGAGCCTAGCTTTGAGGTACGATTCCATCCCTTGTTGACTGGGTTCCTGTTGGGTCTCTAGTCCCTCACCTCTAAAATGGAGATGATGAATCTGGCTGGTTTTTCCTGTGTTGTTTTGATTTTCACATATTTTGGATGGAAAAGTGCTGTGTAAAGTCAAAAGTGCTGAACATGTGAGAAAGATTATCATCAGGGTTCATACTCCCTTTCCCATAGAAGAAACTTACACAAATAGAGGATACTTGCAGAGTTGAGACTGCCCCAGGCTGTTTGGGGCTTTAGTGAGCTCTCTGGTTAGGTGTTTTACAGGTAATAGGGAGCCAGCCTCCAGAGGCTAAAGGTCATGGGTTCTACTGTGGCTTTCTTGCCTAGTGCTTCTGGGGCCTCAGGAAGGTCATTTCCCTTCTTTTGACTTCAGTTTCTTCAGTTGTCAAAGGGAGGCTGCAATAAGGATTAACTGGGTAGTGTGTGTAAAATATGCTAGGGAAGCTCTCAGGAACAACAATCATCATTAACATGTCTCTTAAAGTTATTTGGAGTCTTAAGTGGGATTTTCAAATGATGCGTACTGAGAAAGGATATCAAAGCGGGTATTCATCCCTGACTTCTTCCAAGTGGCCCCTTTCCATACCCAGTATCCCTTTCTTGGAATCCAACCAGGATATGGCTACTTCTCTCCTGCCTTTGCTCTTACTATTCAATTACCCTATGGCAGCCTTGGAAGTTGAGAGCAGCCGTCATCAGCTCATATCACAGGTGAGGGACCTGAGCCTCATGAGAAGAAATAAGTGGCTTGGGAGTCAGGGTGGGATAGAACATTTTGGTAGCTCCCATTGTCTGCTGTGTGTTCCTTCCTGTTTGATCACACATGTACAGAATCCACTTTAATTGAGGACAGCAATGGACAATGTGGACTTGGGAGGAAACACACCCGGCTTTTGGGATCTGTTACTGTGGGAGAATTCATGAATAAAAGACTTCTTTAGAAGAATAAAGGCCTGTGTGGCAGGGTGGACAGGACTCTGGGTTCAGATGGGACATTTTAATTGTGTATTATCAACTCTTTCAGGCAATTAGGATATTTTTAACATTTCCTATGAGACCCATTCTTTGGATCCTTTAATGGATTGGACTGGATAATTGCTCATATTTCAAAGGATAAATTGTTTAGAGACATAGCTGTCTGAAGAGACATTTTCCACTTTATTCTCCTTCAATGAGATTCATTATTTCCCCCCTCAACAGTCTACTGAACAATTCAGATCTCAATAGGGAAATGATGCTTCATTTTGGAAGAACACAGCAGTTGTAGGCAGAATGACCTGTGTTCAGATTTGGTTCTAACATTACGTAAATACCAATTATGTAGCTTAGTAATTTCCCCAAATCTCAGTTGTTTCCTCTGTAAAATGAGAATCATAGTAACTATAGGGATTAGAGAGTGTAGCAGCAGTGCTCAGAATGCAGGAGCTGCCAAATAGAGAGTAGCTATTCTATACCTGCCCCTGTCATAGGTCTGTGTGAAGCACCCGCTTGGAGGCTCCTCACAGTGCTTCCAGGCACTGGAGGAAGGAAGGAGGTGGCAGGTGAACTTGCACTACCACTCACATTTACAGATTCTTAGAACTCTACGAGGGAAGGAGAATTGTACCCATTTTACAGAGAATGAAACTGGATGCAAAGGAATTATCAGATGCCTTATAAAGCTAGCAGACTGCATAGATGGGATTTCAAACCAGGTCAGGATTAGCATCATTTGATTCCCACAACAGTGGAAGAAGTAGAGGCCCTAGGAGGTTAAGGTGGTTAAGGTTCCTCAGCTCATCTGAGACCAGGGATGGGTCAGAATGAGAACTTTTGGCACTTGAAATCCAATTCTCCTTCCACTAAGATTTCAGAAATAAACTTTCCTCCCTGCTGCTGAAAATGAGAAATAAAATAGCCAAAGGAAGAGAATCTCTGAAAAACCAGGCCCCAACTCAACACACCTGTGGTGAGAGACCCTGACACAGGTTCGCTCTCCTCAAAGCCCTTCATGGCAATGGCACTGACGAGGTACTCCATCCCGGGGATGAGCTGCCCCAGCCTGGCCTCCGTTGTGGTTCCATCTACTGTCACCATGGAGGGCGTCCCTGGAACACAGAGAAAGCACAGTTGGCGACAGCAAACCTCATGGATGCTCATTTTCAGGGCTCCAAGGACGTGTGTGCTCCACTTATAAATGAAATGATATCATTCCCCAATACCATTTCCTTGACTTTCTCTCATTTTACCCCACCTTCTGACACGAGGGAAGAGGCCTTACTGTTTGTATAATGCTTTTTCCATTGGTGTGGATGCCAAAAACCAAGCCAGGAGAGGAAAAAAAATGAAGTCACAACATACTAAAAATGGCAAGTTTCCGTCCAGTAGAGAGTTGGCATGTTGTGCAAATTTTATTTTCTTTATCATTTTTCCCCCACAGAGTATATGGAAAGCTCACTATGTGTAATGTACATCTGAACCTCTTACCCATTATCTCGGTTTAGGATTATACAGACTTTCTTACTAGCAGAAATTCTATTTATAATAAAAAGATGATTATAGTCAAGTTTGTTGCCTTTATATTTTTCAGCAAGTCCAGAATTTATATACTTTAGAATTTCAGGGGTGGCAAAAGGCTGGTGCATCAGCTAGCCAAACTCTCCACGGAGATGCATCAGCATTTCTGTCACCAACTAGCCTCTGTTTACACACTTCAAGTGACAGAGAGCTTACCTCCTGCTAGAATATCGCTGGACAGATTTCACTGTGCCTTTTCCCTGAGATCTCTACCACAGCCCTGCATTCTGAACTAGAATTCACAACTCTGTTAAGGTACCAATTTCCCGTTCTATAATGAGACAGATAGATTTTGGTATCTAAGAGCAAAATCTCATACATAGTCAAGACTAGCTTTTAAGATCGGTGTACTCAGGGAGAAAAGGACACTGTATATAGACTCTTTTGTAAATGTGTTAAAAAAACCCCACTGTGGATGAACTCCTCATAGAACTTTAGAATTTCAAGGCTGGGAAGGATCCTCATAAAATGATCCCTCCTGAGGACGGTTCTTTCAAGGATCTTATAGAACTTTACACATGGGATCACTTCAGATGGTCTCC
This sequence comes from Heterocephalus glaber, assembly GCF_000247695.1. The sequence continues at coordinate 20,118,325 of NW_004624760.1, read as the reverse complement.
AAAATAAGGAAGTGGTTTTTTTTAGCCATGATGTTTGGGTATAATCGTGATCTCTTTCACTCCATGGTCAAACCTTCCAGGATCCCTGCCCACACTCCACAACTATCTGAGTCCCCTACCTCCACTCATGGGCACATAGGTAATCCGGAAGCTCTCCACCTGCGAAGTGGGTGCCTTCCAGCTGACAGTGGCTGCATTCTCAGTGATGTCTGAGAAAATGAGTTCCTTTGGAGAGCCCATGGCTGTCAGGGAGAAAACACAAGAGAAACCCAGATATGGTTAATTGTCTTTTCCATCAATGGTTTTTCCTGGATCCTTCATCCAAGAAAATTTAGTGCCTAGAGTTGATGACTGAGCCAAGCCTTTAGGATGGAGAAGGAAGGTGTGACCTGTGGCCAAGGTGTGGCTCGACAGAGACACCCACCATTTCATTCCAGGTACAGGGCTCAGTGCTGTGCAGTCATTTGGTCCGGCCAAGTGGAGTGTTAACACCTCAGTTGGCTTCCAAGGAGGTAAGAGAGAGTGGTTTCACAGATCCAAATGTGTCGCTTTTTAATTTTTATTTTGTGCACTTTTTCAAATCCTTGAGTTCTATTTCCTTTTACTAAATAATGCAAAGACTTGCCACATGTATAGCTAATACGCAATATAGAAAGCAGAATCCTCATATGGAAACCCCTTAGAAGAAAGTGTGATTGTGGCCTTGGAATAGAGGACCAAGGTGAGGCTCTGTTCTTCAAGCAACATTCTTGTGATGTGAGCTTTCTAGGTCCCAGGACAGGACAGCTGAGTATATCCCGGGCTCATGGACATAATGGGCACACAGACAAGGACCTTGACAACCTACTGCTGGGACTGAAAGGAGGTCCAAAGCCAGGGAGCAACCCCAAGCCATCACCAAAGTCAACACCCACTGGACAGTGGGTCTACGTGTGAGGAAACTCATGCCCAAAGGGAATTTCCTGCTCCTGATGGTCCCCACCCCAAGCCAGTTTTCTCTGGGGTGAGTATGTGTGTGTGTGTGTGTGTGTGTGCGTGTGTGTGTACTTTTTGGCTTAGGTTTTTGCCCACTTCAGCCAATCATGCTTAGACAGGGAATTCAGGAAACAATTTTCAGGCTCTAGAGAGCTAATTTCCTCATCTTTTCCTTTCTTCAACCCACGTTGGTCATTAAGTTAGGAAACCCACAGAAATTTGGGGACAGTGGTTATTTTTCCCTACCCATTTCTATCTTTTTCTCTCATTCAAGACATTTATTTCCTCCCACAGCTTTCTTCTGTGACCTGCGAACCACCCCCAGACTCTGTGGCTGCCTGTTTTTTTTCCCTTCTGTCCATGGAAAGCTCTGGAAACCACAAGGTCCCAGGAGCCTACAAGATCTTGATGGTCCGAATACCACTGGGAGGCTGGGCAGCCTGGGGCAAGTCTCTTCACTTCTGTGAACTTCAGTTGCTCCATCTGTCCAGTGGGGAAAGCAGTATGCACCCACAGGAATGTTTTGAGATTAGCAGAGATAATGGAAGTAAAACCCTTAGCATGACATCTGACACACAGTAAGAATTCAGTTAATATGAATGCGCTCCTTCTCTGTTTTCTTTCCTATGTGACTCTTTCTTCTGTTAAGGTATACTTCAGAAAGATCTAGATGAGTCCAGCTGAGTGAAGAACCCATGAGGTCAATAAACTCAGGCCCAGAGGATCACCTCTGCCAGCCTGGCTCACTCTGACTGAAAACCTTGCTGGTGTAGGACTTAGCACATTTTAGATATTGTGTCTTATAGCCAATGCTTTCTTTATCAAGACCCCAATTTTCTTACTTATAAGATGGCAATAATAACTGTCCTGTCTTCCACATCATAAGAACTAATGGCCCCATCCATTACCCACTCCAGGGATTTGCATGGTAAAAGCGGAAGTAGGAAGATGGCTGTGTAGAACTTAGACAAACAGCATAGTTGTGGTAGAAGTCCAGCAACAATGGGCTTGCTGTTTTGGGGGGTGCAGAGCTTTCTAGGTGATTCTAGCCTGCTTCTTTTTGCCACAAATGGGGTCCAAAAGTCTCCATCCCTATAGCATATGGCAGTGCAAAGAACAACTAAATCACATGTATTGAAAAAAAACTGGGGGGACCAAGGCAATGCTTCTTGTCTCTCTTTCCAAAAGACTGTTTTTTTAAACCTTCTCTTAGGGAAATATCTGGAATTCCTAAAAACTTTCAAGGAGGTTGCAAAGGGCTTCTATCTTCTCTCTGCATAAATTTGCCACCTCAAATATACTGCAAATGTTTTTCACTATTTAGCAATTGACAATTTTTAAAATTTCTCCTTTCAATATAGTTTTATTGAACATTTAATATGCATTAGTTCCTGTGCTGAATTAAGGGGATGGCTGCTATATGCAGTATGGTTTAAAGCAAGAATTTTGGAGTTGAACCAACTTGGGTGTGGCTTCCACTCAGACATTACTATCTAAAAGTGCCTCAGCCTCCTGGGTCTGAGTTTTCACATCTGTTAGGTGAGCTTAATGTGGTACTTCCTTTGTCTGCCTGTGTCTTGGAGATTCAAGGAGGTCCCCGGCTGCATGTGGCACAAAGTATATGCTCTGTAGTTGGTGGCATCATCTTTATGGTACCCGGGGGAAAGTATGAGTCTGAGTCAGCTGTATTGAGCACCAAGAGCCTGCCGTATGGAAGGGAGGGTTGCCAAGCAGCTGTTTCTTCAGACTCACTGACCAGGGCCCCAAGACAATGTACGTGCAACTCTGGTGCATGGCTTCAAGTTCCTCTGAACTGGACTGGAACAGAGAGTTGAAAGGGTGGGGCAAGGTGGGAGTACAGGCGTGTTCCGGGAACAAGGAGAGGAGGTTCTGCCTTCCCTATTGGCCTTAGGGATGGAAGAGAGTTCCAGGGGTGCGTGTGTGAGATGGGCATGAGGATAGGATAGGGGAACGTTTCTGGGTCCCACTCACAGCACCCTCTGTGAGCTATAGAAACCTCCAGAAGAGAATGGCAAAGTCATCTTACCCAGTTGCTGGGATTTCTTTCCTATTTTCTGCAGACTCTGGGGACCCTCAAGATGGTACCAAGAGATAGGATGGCATTTAACTTCCTGTAGGAGAAAAGAGCTTCTCTCCAAGGGAGACCAAGACTATTGCAAGGAAGTGGGTACAACCACTGAGGGGAAAGAAATCATTGCAAGCACAGGAACTGGAGATAGAAGCAATAACAAAAGTAAAAGTAATAGCCTAGGTGCCAATCAGTAGGGAGATGGCCAAACAAGTAATAAGCTCTGTTAATACGTAGAACACACACACACACACACACACACACACACAAGCTTGAAAGAATGAAAATACATTAAACACTGTGCTCTTCAAAAGAGTTAAAAAAGAATTATCTTACTTTTATCTACTTCTGGAGAGACGTGAAGTGCCAACATTAGCCACCCCTACTCAAAGCCACTGGGTACAGCAACACAGCTGAACAGAGACTCCAGTGTGAATGCTTTTTAACTTCTGAGTACCGTCCCATAAAACCTATCGAACATAAAATTTACACCAACTCCACACACATGATAACAGCTAACATTGGTACTGTGGACAGGGAAATTCTGTTGGATGCTTGACATTCACTACCTTATTTCAACCTTGTGGCTGATCTTCAGTTAAATTCTGTTTTCCAAATGAGGGAACTGAGGTTCAGAGAGGAAGAGAACTGCTTAAGAGTGGGAGGGATAGTAACATATTCACTGCCAACAATTCACCCAGAGACCGCTGGTTAACTAACCACTGGGATACACTCTTCTCTCTGCTACTCTGGGCACTCAGAGTGGGCAGCTTGTGCTTGGGAGAAATGTCCTTTAAGGAGGAGTTTCAGCAGGTCTTTATCAGAAGGAAGAGGGACGGAGGATCACAGAGGAAGGTGAACAATGGTGTGGGAGAGGACGGGTGAAAGGATGAACAAATACAAAGGAAACCACTGAGCTGATGAGGTGAGGCTGGATGCTAGATGTCTGTTGTGCTTGGAGCATTTCTCCTGGCCTCTCCCAGTCCTGGAGCATAGGAATGCAGGTGCACATGGACACGCATGTGCATGCACATACATACACACACACACACACACAGCAACGCACTTGTCCATGTGCACATTGACATACGCACACTTTCTCTTTTCTTTGGCTGTGAACCCAAAGGCCCCAGAGAGGGTAGATCTCAGAGAGGGCCTTGCCAAAGAGCAGACTGTGCCTTTTCTTTTGTTCTTAAAAACAAAACAAAGCGAGCAGCTCATGATTATTCATTCTCTTTTTTTGCTGTAGAACTAGAGGGTTTGTAGGAAAAATATCAGCAAAACAAAATTAAGGATCAGAAGTAAACTTTAAAGAGCAGTGTTTATAAACTGAGCTCAAAATTGGCCTCTGTCTCTTCTGATCTGGAGTTGTTTTATGGGCAACCATGGGAGGTGGAGACTCAAACTTGCAGCCTGGAATGGGTAACCGTGTGCATAAGGAGCGGATTTTTTTCTTCTCACTAAGTTGCTGCCTGGTTTCTGAATTTTCTCTACATCTACAAATAGTGATTACAATTTCTGTGGGTCACTTCTTGGAACTTATTAGGTTCTGAAACTTAACATAACAAAAATGCATCTTCACACAAAGATTAGGGAGTTTCGGCTAATGTTGGGCTTTATGTCTGCCCGAGACGGCACATATATACAAACACTGGTCATCCATCTTCTTTGTTTATATTTAGTAGGGATAAAATTTGCACTCATTTGGATTCTACCTGAAATCTATCTGTGTGATTTTGAGCAAGTTATATCACCTTTCTGGGCATCAGATTCTGCACACACAAACAGAAAAGGTTGAGCGACAGCCTTTTCAGGTCTCTAGTTCCTCTGTGATTTTGTGATTTTTTTTTCCCCCTCTCTGGTTTCTCTTTGAAGCAGCTGTTCCTGAGGGTGCTGTTTCTGGATCTCTCTTTTTCCTGAAAGTAATGACCCATCTGTTTGGGCCTTCACTTTTTCTCTCTAAAGAGTCGCTTAAATACTAAGTTTAGTATTACAAGTCATGTTTTTAACCATCTTCTTTCCCTTTCTGACTCAGCTCATATGGAAAAGGTTTTATTTCCTACTCTAGATGCTCTTTAGGGTGCCCAGAAGTCTCTAAGAGAGTTAATAAGTGTCTCGTCAGCCTGGCCAGCTTGCTTTTCCTTCCTTACTGATCACCGTACTGTTTATTCATATGAGCATTTATAAATATTAATCCTTATAGGTACAGGTGAAACTTTTCCATTTAATGTAGGGTGACCTAAAGTGTTGGCCAAAGAACCAGACACTGTATCACTAGGCAAAATACCATCAGGTAACAGGTAAGAAGGAGTCTTTGGAATTGAAAACAAAAATAGGACACTTGCAATGAGAATGATGCAGTAGAGACCACCATGTGACCAGCTCTCACTTGCAGAAGCCTTGTATGTGCCAGACCCTCTGCTATGGGCTTTACAGGAGTTATCCCAGTGAACCTCAGCAGCCTTATCAGGTGATAAGCATCATGCTCTTTTATGTAAAGACTTAGCACATTGTCCAAGGTAGGCCAGGATCTGCTGGAAGCCTGTATGTGTCTAAAACTCCTGTGATTACCCAGTGTGTGAGAATTGCCTAAGTGCAGGACTTTTCTCTGTACTCTCCTGTTTGTTTACAGTACCTGTTGTTGCTATGGCACTGACTGGCTGGGATCGCCTTCCATTGCGTATTCCGTAGAGTTCAATTTTGTATTCAGTGGCCTCTCTGAGATTTGTTATGTCCTTGGTACGTTCTGGGGAATGGAGGATTATTTCCTGTGGTTCAGACTGCTTTTTGGTATCTCTGATTTTGAGAACAAAACTGTCGAACATCCCTTCATCAGCTGTCCAGGACAGACGGAAGCTGTCTGGGGTGGCATCTGAAACCAGAAGGTTGTCAACTTCCGGTTCAGCTTCTAGAGGGAGAGAAAGTGGTAGAAGAAGGAGGAATGAGAAAATCACTTAGCAGCCTGTGCAATCTTGTCTCCAGCGGGGGTATCAATATGCAGTGATGCCCCAGACTTCACAGACAGAAGTGTCCTGAGATACAGAAATAAAATCATTCAGTGTTAACAAGTCTAGTAGGGCTAGGAGAGGGGAAAGGTGGAGTTGATACATTCAATAGAAGCCAAGCACTATGCTTCCATCTGTGAGTTTTGTCTAAAAGCAATTCTATAAATCCACATCTGGAATTAACATTGGCCCCTCCCATGTATTATTAAATAAGTTCAAAGCCAGTAACTTGTTTACATTAGCTCTTCCAGTGGCTGAGTGCCCATCTGCTGCGAGACCTTTTAATTTTTTTTTGTAAAGATAAATAAACCAGTATTAATTATCTGTAGAACTGCCCATGATGATTCTGCTGATTATACTTCCCTGGAGCCCCAGAAAAAGGGCTTTTAAAATGTTATGGTCTTTTTGCTTTGTTCTTGGAGCTGACTTACTAAAGAAGGCTCCTACTCTTGACTTTCTCTTTTGACTTTCTTTTCATGCTATTTTAACTATTAGGTAAGGGTTCAGATGATGGAACTGAGGCTTGGAACCTCTTGAGGTATATACTTAGGATCCAGGGGTTCATCTTGGACTGTCTTAACTAGACAAAACTCAACGTGAAGGTAAATCTGGAGCTGAGTTTCCCAAAGTGTGGTCAAAGCATAGGAAGATCTTTCTTCAAAGCTATTCATTGTCAAAGAAATTTGGGAAATAATTCCCTGTTGGAAATACCCAATGCACAATAAGATGTTCCAAAAAGCCCTGTGGTTAAGGATCCTGTTTAACACAAGACTTCTAAATTTATTTGAATGTGGAACTTCTTCATCAAGTGGGATCTTCGATAGAGCTGGTACTCTCTAGAAAGACTTTGGGAAACACAGATTTTTTTACTATTAAAGTTGTTAATGTTGTATTTCTCTAGGAATTATTAGTCTTGAGAAAATAATGGATTTAGTTTCTGTTTCAGGATCTCTCAGATATTAGTGTTTACCAATTTAAAAAGTACCAATAACAAGCCCATGGGGTAAGTTTGTTAAGATCATGGATGAGACTTTGAGATGGTAAAAGTTTTAAATCCCATTTTTCCAAATATACTCATTGGTATATTTCTTCTGAGAAGGCTGAAATGTAGCTGGGATCAGCTAGGATGAAGACAAGGGAAGGCAATATGGAAAAAGCACATGGGAACTATGGACAAGACATGAACTAAAGAATTTGGGGCACCAAGTGGAAACATTTCGACCTTCTCATTTCTGGGGTGGGAGTGGGGAGTGCTCATTAGATAACATAAGACAAAAGGATTGTGGGGATAACATGAAAGAGCAGGTCACATCTATGGAGAAAGCAGGGAAGATTCTTGGACAAAGATGTTAAAATCATGGTGATCCTGGACACAGACCACATGGAAGGGGGCCAGCAAGAGGGGAGAATGGCTCACTTGAATTGAAATACCTGTAATAATCTCAGCCCTCAAGGGCTTGGTTTGGTGCCCTTGGGTGAAGCCAGAGACCATAACCTCATAGCCAATGCCAGTTATGAGCCCTCTAAGCTCCAGCTTCCTCTGGGTTCCTGAAAGTGTGAATTCCTGGGGGTCCAGCAGCTTCCCAGAATCCACCACCGCTACTAGAAAGCTGTCAAAGGCATTCTCCGATGCCATCCAGGAAACTGTGAACCCGTAGGGATTAATGTTGAAAATGGTTAAATTTTCCAGAAGGGGCAAGGCCTCTGAAAGAAGGGAAGGTAAAAATAACTCAGGTTAGCCGAGCTGACTTTGCTAGGATACCACGAGTTTCCAAGAACACTGATGGATTCCCAATAAATTGCCCAATGTGTTATATATTTAGAGAATGAGTTTTGATTCAGAGCTTATTAGATGCCAGATACTGTCCTTAGTATATTTCTCTTAGCACACCGAAGGGATAGGTGCTATTCCCATTTTATAGGTGAGAAAATTGAGTTTCAAAAAGTTGATTGACTTGGCAAAAGTCCCAAACTAGTGTGTGATGGATCAAAGTTTTTAGCTGAGTCTGACTGTGGAACCCACCTATTTCTCCCCATACAGAAAGGATGTCTTGTGTTGGGTTTGGACACCTCTATCTACTTTGGTTTTTGAAGCACATTGCTTTTTTTTTTTCACGCACACTTTCCTTTAGCATACTTCATATCTCACTTCTAGTTCATATTGTGAATCAAGTCCATCAAGCCAATCAGTAACACATCCTCATTAGCAAAAATAAGAGGAGGCAGTAAGATTTTTTATAACTTATCAAGATTAACAATTTATGTTTGTGGCCCAGTGAAGAGTTTTAAGGTTTGCTCATTTTTTGCAGTTTATTTTCCTAGATAAAGTTAGAAAGCAAGGACATCTCCCATCATCCTTTATCCATTCATTCATCAAACATCTATGTTCTAGGCATGCTTACTTCCCAGATGCTCAGGAGTCTTTGCACAGACTGGGAGTCCCAAAGGAATAAGCTTATGTCAGCTCAGATTCCATCAATACTTCTCAGTTGAGGAGGCCTCACATTCTTTTCCTATGTATGAGTCACAACGATATTGTAAGGTAGGTATTGCTACCTGCCTGGTCCCTGACTTCTACAACATTTAAGTAAACAGAGAGGCTATAACTTATCAAAAATCACACATCTACCAGGTGGCTAAACTAGGATCCAACTGGGTGTTTTGACTCTAAGTTGTACATTCTTTCCATATCCTGAGCCAATGTCTAATTAGTAAACTCCATCCATTGGTACTGGCAAGTCCTGAGACATAGGCAGGATTAGTGGGGAGGGTCCAGCACCTCCTCCATAGTAAAACAACTCTCAAAGATGCTCACTGTATTTATGTTTTATCAAAGGGGCAAGGGGATGGGAGTTCCATGGCCAAGGCCATTTCAGTGGCATCTAGTTTAGAGCTTTCTTTTCTATTGTAGCTAAATGGAAACTTTCAAAGAGTAAATGACCTTGCACTAATGCTCACAGCCTACTCCATGGGATGCAAAGAAAAATGTTTAAAAAGAAGTGTTTGGTGATTGAATGAATAAATGAACAAATGCCCTCATTCCCTAAGCAGACACTTAAGTTTTGCTGTGGCTTGGACTTCCTGTAGTTATTTTGAAGCACTTGACGTTTATTTGCAGGTACTTTTTCCATGTAAAGAATTTCCAAGAATCATAACTCTATCAAAGACAAAGATGAAATCACATATACTGCATAAAAGGTCTTCTTGGTGTGCCAGACCAGGGTCTCAAATTCTGTTGCTTGGTTTTGTTTAGCTAAGCAGTGCCTCTCTTTGATAACTGGCCTCTTTGCACCTCCACGCCATCGAAGCAGCTAATTCCCACAAAAATGAGGTCTTTCAGGCTAATTAGTCAATCAAGGGCTTGTTTTTTCAAGATCCTCCTGTTCATTTTTTTTTCTTTTTCAATATGCTTCTTTTAAAACACAGTCTTTTCACATTGCGGATTAGTAGAGACAATACCGTAACTGGATCTAGGATTCCTGAGACCAGCTCTCTCAGCCTCCCTTTCTTCTGTCTATTCTGTGGGAGGTCCTGCAGGAGGCTACCAGCAAGGGCCTGATGGAATCTGTGGCCATGCTTCTCCTTGGAGGCAATCAAGTACTCATCTCATGGCTACTCCTCCCAGCCTCCTTAAGAAATTAGGAGGAAGGCTGATCTAAATGATTTCATTCACATTAGATAACTGGGCAGAAAAAATAAGCACTTTAAAATCTTAAGTTAAAATACATCCCATGCAGCCTTACAAATAATAGGGAAGTCGTGATTGCGTAGCTCTGTTTTAGTATCTAGGCTGGTTATTTATTTATTTGCAGAACTGGGGATAGAACTCAAGGCCTTGTGCACGCTAGGCAAACGTTCCACCACCGAACAACACTGCTAGCCTTGTTGATTACTTTTACCAGCACCGCTTTCATCATATTGTTGGCAGATAGCAGAAATGCTTGAGCATCAGTAAAATACTCACTGGATGGATGCCAGGCAAGTACATTTCATCAGATTGGCTTAATCTCTGAAATGGCATCCCAGAGACACTGTGAGTATCTATGATCCATGCAGAAGGGAAGCGGTGATCTAGAAAAGGGAGGAACTTGCCAAGCTTACTTGGCTAAGAAGATGTGGAGAGGCTCAGTCTCAATATCCTCACTTTTCTAGAACACCATACTGCTTCCACACAAATATGTAATTGTACTTCTTGAAATATCTCATGGATAGCAATTTAGACAGTGGCAGAGACTTATTCAATGTGAAAGTCAGATGACAAGATCTGTCTTCTGAAAGTTACCATTAGTGGAAGATAGGAGACTTCTAAATATTTTTGTTTTTTCAACCTGAAAGTTTTGGTAAATTGACATTACTTGCATCCTTCATGATTGTCTTAGGATAGGCTGTCATTTCATTATGTAATTCAAGGAGAAGTTATAAGTCAAGTTGAATAAATAGGTGAGATTTGGGCCAGGGATTTAGCTCAGTGGTTTTGCCACCTGCCTTGAAACCACAAGGTCCCGAATTCGATCTCTGGTACCAAAAAATAAATAAATGAATAAATAAATAAATAAACAAATAAATAAATAAATAAATGAGATTTAATTAATCTTAGAACTTATCTGCCATCCTAGGTTGAACCTTTACCAATCTCTTGTACTTTGAAATTGAGGAATACAATTTTTTAAGAAAAAGGATTATTATATTTCTGGGGTAGGTTGCTAATGAACTGCCTTTACTTAGCATGACTTATGGACAAAATTCCTGGCCTGTACATTTACTAAATTAAAATTCACTCTTTAGCCCGATTCTCCACTTTGTGGATAAAGCAGCTTATAAAACTGGGCAAAAAAATCTCTGAAAGTTTTATGCACTGTTGGAAACATTGTCTCTACTTTCAAAATTGGCTGCCAGGGACTTCTCTTTTCTAGGAGTAGCCACTCTTTCCCTCTGAAGTTCACATGTGATATCATGGATATTGTGAAAAGTGCTGCATTGCAACATAAATGTCCATCAGTGCATGAATGGATGAAGAAAGGACAGTAAATACGCACAATGGGATACCAGCCAGCCTTAGAAGAGAGAGAAATCTGTCATCTGTGACTATCCAAGTGAAACTGGAGAACATTATTCTAAGTGAAATAAATCAGGCACCAAAAGAAAAATACTGCACGATCTCACTTATATGGGGAATCTAAGAAGTTGAACTCATGTAAATAGAGTATACATATATTAAAACGTCACTTTGTACCTCTTAAATGTATACAATTGTATTTTCCAGTTAAAAATAAAAGCAGAGAAGTTTACATTTGGAGAGAAGACTATATTTTGCTTTGAATTTTCCTCTACAGTGCCTATCTTTCCTTGGGTCAGGCTTTGGAACAGACAAGTGAGAAGCCCTGAATACCTGTAACGACAAAGGCAGTGAGGGGCCTGGAGGGCTCACCGGCCCAGGTGGTCCCTGCCACACTAACGTTATAGCCGGTATCATCCACCAAGCCTGTGACGTGAGCTTGCTGTGCATCCCCTGGGACCGTGAGTTGCTGGGACTCATGCAGTGAGTGAACATCGCTCACATTGATAACAATCTTTGCAAAAAGCCCAGCTTGAGTGGTCCATGACACGTTGAAGCTGTCAGGAGTAACACTGCTAAGGATTAGCGTGCCCAGCTGTGGCTCTGAGTCTGAGGTGGGAGGAACATGAACAGAAAGAGAGAGAGAGACATTATTAGAGGAAGCAGATTTCCCCAGAATATGGCACAGAACATGAATACATCAATATTTCCAAATGTTCGCAGAAAAGATAGTATCTTAGGCTGTGTCAACACCAGCATTGATTATAACAGAATATATTGCTATTTACCCCAGTATGGATTTGTATGCTTTTAAGGGATAGGCATGACCACATGCTAATCATCTATGAAGAAAAATGAATACATCATTAGAGTGATAGGTAGGATTACATTTTCCAAAGTTAGTAACTGGGAACTAGCCCTATAAGATGTTCCAAGAAAAGATAGTTTCCTCACTTTAGAGATTCTCAGAGCATGCTTGCATTAAAAAGCTCTGATGAGCTGCTTCTGTGGATAAATCTGTTTAATTTTGTTTAGCCCAACATTTCATGAACTTACAGATCAATGACACCCTGTCTCAGGCTATTCTTTGAACATCTCAAGGGGCTAGTATTTCACTGGGCATGTTTTAGAAAATACCCTTTGGAGTTTTCTTTGATCTATTTGGATTGTACAAATTAAAGACTGCATTTATATATGAGAAATTCTTCAATGGTATTTAGAAATACAATTACGAATTATAGAAAAATTTATATATCACCCTAAATACTATAAAGATGAAGATGACTTCTATTAAAAAAAAAATCCTGGTGGATGCAGAAGCCAGAGGAAACTTGAATTTAAACAATGTGTTTTTTCAATTAGGAAATTTACTTATTAATTAATTTGGATAGATGGAGGAAAATTTTTTCTTGCTCCTTAAAGTCTAGACAACTCATTTAATGTAAGGGGCATTATGCCTTTTTTAACTGGAGTGTGTATGAGTCTGGTCTTTCTAAATGCTCATTTATCATTTAGTACTAATATTAAAAAAAGTTCAGGCCAGACTATATTTTAGACAGAAGCAAGAGTTTGGAGAATTGAGATATTTGGAGCAGGATTTGGGGTGGGCAAGAGGCAGACTATTTTTTCCTACAAGTTGGGAGTTGCTTTACTTCAGCTACAGATTTGGAGGAAAGAAAAGGCTCATTTGGATAAACTTTAGCTGCACATCTGCACAGGATAACTTGACGTTCTAAACTCTCTGAGGTCAAATGTCTGGCTCAGAAATAGAATATAGCCATATACAATGACATGGAATTTTATATGAATTAATTAGTTTGCAAAGCTAATGATGCTGTAGTTTTTTTTCTTCAAAAACATAAAGGATAAAATCTTCCCAGTGGAATTCTGTTCTTTATATTTTGTTAAAGAAGCAACCTCCCACATAAAGGATGTATGCTGAGATTCTTTTTATGCTACTAGAAAAAGACTGGCATTGTGAACACATTCACCATGCAGAATAAGACCTAGGAACTAGAGGTCAGTTTTACCTTCCTCTGACTCCCAAAGGATACAACTAAGCTGAAATGTGAGATAAAAGGAAAAAACTCAGAACGAGAATGCTAGTTAGTGTGTGTTCAATTTTTCATGCAAGAAGGGATATTTTTCTCCCATCACTTCTAACCCTCCTAAGCCAAAGAAACAATTCTTTGAGATGCTGTCTGCTTCCAGGAGAGATAGACATGTTCAAAATACTAATGCTCTGAATATTTACACATGCATCAAGATTTGCAGAAGATGATGAATGGAAAGAAGATTCTGACATTTTGGAGCAGATATTAGTGGATGGCAACACATGCTTGACACAGTAACTGTCAAAAGAGACCAGTCTGTTTGTAGGGAATCCAGACAAATGAAAACCTCAAGAACAAGGTGACAATCTGAGTCCTCTCATGCAGTTCTTAGATTGGGATCTACCGTCTCTTTTAAGCATGCTGGGAGAATCATTATTTAAAATCCTAGTACACAGAAAGACACTGTAGATTGTTTTCACCAAGGAATCGAAAACAGCATGCACTTATTTCTATGAATATGACACAGGCGAACTTTGATTAGAAAGACACAGGCAGAAGATCATGGGAAGTATAGGAAAAGATTATTCAAGACCAGAAGAAAGGATGGTTTAAAATTCAAACAAAGCAAGTCACATTAATTATATACAAACAAACAGAGCAGCTCCAGATGGGAGTTGATATTTAGGAAAAAGAGGTTGGCTACTGAAGCTCCTTAATTTGGGGTGAAGGTTATTTTACAGTTTTCCAACTTTGACTTAGTTGGCTCCATCAAACTTGAGGAGGATCTGGTGAGACAAGGGAGGAAAAGTTGGTAGCTGAAGTTTGTGGAGAGAGAAGAACCATAATGGGAAATACCTGTGGTTGCCTGGACCATCAGGGTCTGAGAAGGCTGCTCTCCAATTAGTCCATGGAGATGGACAGTGTAATGAGAAGAAGCTTGGAGGTTGGTGATGACAAAGCTGCGGGACACCCCAGGCAGGAAGTGTGACACTGTCTCCTGGGGGTGGTCAGAATCACTAACTTCTACAAGAAAGCTATCAAAGGCAGCCTCCCAAGCTTGCCAGGAGATGGCCACACTTCCCCAGGTCACATTTGAGACAGTGAGGTGGCTAAGGAGAGGTTCGGCTACTAGAGCGAGAAGAAAAAATATTAAAGTATGTCAATTTCAACCATGTTAATTAAAAAAACCCCACAAGACTAAATCCATAACATTTTCAATTTTAACTTCTAGTAAAAGGAAACTGTCTTTTCTTGAAAACTAATCTGAACTAAATAAATACGATCAACTATTTTTCTCCCTTAGATTTTGTTATACTTTAGTCAGGTGAGCTGAGAACTAAATAATGCTAGCACTGTGCCTTTTGTGAGGACCCCCCTGGTAACACTTTGCAGTCTCAGACAGAATAAAGACAGACTCCCTCAACCATGGGCAACCTAAGTGACAGATGATTTTGGTGCTACGATCTCAACTCTTTTCTTGGATTCTGCAGCAAACAGGCCCCGCTTTGTGAACTGTAAGGAAAAATTGTCCTGTGTTTGTTCCACAGATATCGTTTCTCCTATTATGTAATATTTTAGTTTACCTGTTAAGAGAAGGCATTGTCTAAAATGAGCTAAGAATGTTATTTTGAATGGACAGAGGTCTCCTTTTTTACATTCACATAGGATTCTCTTTTACTACACGACAGAATCCTTAGAATGAACATGTTTATGTGTGTGTGTTGTGTATGTGTGCTGTATCACACACAGACACTCCCCCACAGGCATCACAAATTCAAAATGAGAACCTTTTCTAAATAAGCTCCTTGTTGAAACATGACCATTTCTATTTTTATTTTTGTCAGGAACCATTCAGTGTTCTGGGGATAAAGTAGCAGAGTTCGGTGTTTTCTCTTAGAAGTAGTATTGAACTTGGGGCAATCTGGATAGTGTAGCTACTTTCTGCATTCATCTGTTCTTTCTCTTCATTTTCCCAGTTTGCAACAAAACAACACTACAAGTGATTTTCCTAAATCATTGGGATATTCAAGTATGAGGAGATTCAAGACTCTAGGAAGACAAAGATACTAAAAAAAAAAAAAAAATCACAAAAATATAATTGTAAAACTACTTTGACTGAGGTAGACATCTTCCCAATGAGGACAGCTCTCATTATGGCTTTGAAGTTACCAAAGGGGAGAATTCTTTTCTCCAGATTCCACACGGCAATGCAAAATTACATTTTACACCACAAATGTTCTGCTCAGTGATAAATCAGGCATATGGCTGTATGAAAATCCACCACTGGGACTGCTGTTGGGAGAGAGTTGGGTTAAATAGTGCTCCAGTGCAGTATCACAGAAGAGTTGGTGTACTGTAGTTTGTACTCCAGGGGACTAAGCGGAGGATGGCTTCACCCTGCAGGCAGAACTGTGGAGAGAGGTATTGGATATGGGAAGATGCACATGTACCTGTGGTGGCTGTGGCACTGATGGTTTTGGTCCGGATGCTGGGAGCAAGTCCAGAGAGGTAGATAATGAAATCAGTACTAGGGGGGAGCCCTGAGATGTGGGCAGTTCGTTCAGCACCAGATATGTTATATTCCACCATCTGCAGCAACCTATTGGAATCAATAATTTCAATGGTAAAGGTCTCGAAGATCCCATCAGCAGCTGTCCAGGAGAGATTGAAGCTCTTGGGAGTTATGTCAGAAACATTTAAGTTTCCAATTTCAGGTTCTTTGGCTGCAAAATAAGGGGGAGGGTAGGAGAGAAGAAACAAATATATTTGAGTTTTTCACTTGGCCATGTTTTAAGACTGAAGTTAAGAGAACCATTGCTGGGAAGAAAGATCTGATAGGTCAGAGTTATTGGGAAATGAAGCAATGTTATTGATCAGTGCTCCTGAGAGAAGAAAAAGGGGTTTTGTTAGGAGATACATTTAAAAGACAAACTATTGCAATTAGATTTCCCTGCTCTATACTCGCCACTCATGCTCATGTCCTGGAGAGGTCCTTTGAGAGAGAAGACAGATGGATGATGTCAGGGGAGCTGCTTTATCTTAGCCACACCTGTCTCCAAGAGCCCTAAAGCAGGGTTTCTGGCCATTGGTCAAAGATTTGAGGGCTGGAAGTTTCCAGTCTCTTGAGCTGCACCCAGGAGCCCGAGATTACTTGAACAGCTCCCTCAGACATCTTTTGCTCTGAGAGTGCGCCCATCTGTTCCAGTGATGGCTAAGTAATTCTGACACGATTGCCCTCCCAAGGTGCTACTTTGAGGCTTCTGATTATTTGACTTGTGGGGCTTCATAAATTTTCTTAGTGTAATTCTTGTGTTTTTTCATACTTCAGATAAGGACCGGCCAGCTGTTCTTTTACTCTTAAAAAAGCCTGTCCCCTTGTAATTATATGTACGTGGGCCAAGAAGGCTAGTACTGGATTGCCAACCAAGAGAGTTAAGCCAACAAGGCAGTTTAAGCAATCTTTTAGCCAAGAAATACTATTTTGTGTTGGAGATGGTCCTGCTCGTGCTTCTCTGAGCAACAGGAATAAAAGATGCAGAAGGCAGGCAGAGGCAGGGCCTGAAAAACTTGTGCTATGTTGTTAGCAAAGCAGACAACTCCTGCTCTCTGAGACCATCTTAACTTATTTGTTGAGACACAGATCAGATGGGACTATGCCTCTTCCTCTTCCTAGGCCAACTCATCAGAGGCAAGAATGTTGCTACCACTGAAAAGAAAAACATACATACACATAAAAATACTAACAGTGTCCAAACCACAAGATCTGCAAGAAAGATCAGAAGTGGTAGGTGATTTCTCTGCCTTCTGGGAAGAAATGGTTTGTGCATGTCAGATAAAAGAGCCCAGGGCACATTCAGGGCAGCTTCAGCTGCAAATTCTGGGCATTTTAGGGTCACTGTCTACATAGTGCTTGTCTGGGTTTTATGTTTGTCTCAGTGAGGGCCACTGAAATGACTGTGGCTGAATTGCAGAGCTATGCTTTTAAATCAAGGATGGATGCAGGTTTGACATAGAAGTTTAGTTGCAATAATTATATAAAAAAGGAGGCAGCCAGATGCAATGGGAAGCAGCACAGCTTCTACTGAGCTTCAAACCAACTGGGGCAGTCTGTAAAGAGGGGTAGAGGGAAACAGTGCTGGAGGGAGGGAGGCTGCTCACTTTAGCAGGCTCCTGGGGAAAACTCTCAAGCCTAGGAGCTGGGGAAACAGTGATGAATAAACTGTAATGCACCCCCACTGGGTGTGAGGTTGGGAGTTTGCCACCTAAAGGACAATATTCCAGGGAGAAAATCCTAATTCAAAGAGCAAAAAGGCCATCGGTTCTTTTCTCATTCATAGCCTGGGACATTCCTTGTTTCAGATGCTGCTGAGTGTATCTCTGCTAATGAATAGCTTTCTCTTTGGTACAGTTTCCACTCATAATTGTGGGGTTTTTTTTTTCTTTTTAGTCTAGCAATTTGCTAATTTGATGTTCTAACAAAGACTCAGTATCTGAGAGAATGGCTTGGAGGAGGGTAATTCAATTCTCTTGTTCTGTTCAATGCATTTTAAAGAAACATTTCTTAAATGCAAGAACCACAGGCCCCATGCCCTTGAGGGATCTGGAAATAGTAAAGCACCATTTGTAAGTGGCAAAAGACTTTCTAAAGTAAATAAACTGTGATCCTTCAGAACTTACACATGGGGAGGGTGGGCTTTTTGTTAGATGGCAGCACTTGGAGAAAAGAATTAAAACCATCAGGCTGATTCCTGAAACACAAAGCCCTTATGAGGAGGAGATATCCTTAGAGGATTAGCAAGGTAAAGTATGGTAGATAGAGGCTGGGGGACTGGAGAGCAGAAGGGCAATATCTGCACTGATCGTCATTGCCATGTGAAAGCCTTTGGACCAGGGGACAGCATACAAGGAAGCTTCTGAGCATGCATGGCCAGCAGTTGAAGGGAACATGGAAAGGATTCAGTTGTGGAGAGAAGCTGGCTGCCCATTTCATTTCTTGAAGCAGAAGCAGGGAACCTTGGGAAGAAAGCGTGGAAAGCGGAGAAGAAGGTACCTGTGGAGGCCTCAGCAGAGAGCACCGGCGTTCTATAGCCCCCGATCACCCCATAGATGGAGACTGTATACGGGGTGCCGGCCTTGAGACCTGGAAGGTCCACAGCCCGGAGGCTGCCAGGCACCGTGAGGTTGTGAGTGGCCTCCACCTTGTTGGCCTCCTGCACCTGAATGACAAAGTGCTCATATGGCTGGTCAGCAGCGGTCCAGTTGAGTTTGAGGCCATCCCAGCCAACCTCAGTCATAGCTAAGTGTTCCAGCTGGGGGAATTCCTCTGAAGAAGGACAGAGAGATATTTGTCAGTACTACAAATCAAGCATGAAGAAATCAAGTCCCAGAGCCCATATCCAGGAAAGAGAGGAAGGGGAAAGAGAGAGAGAGAGAGAGAGAGAGAGAGAGAGAGAGAGAGAGAGAGGTTATTTTTTGGTAATTCTTAGTCATTGGGTATATGTAGGTTGAACTTGGTGTTCTACAGCTTTCATCAGAAACTGAAAATGGTGAAAAAAAGAAAACAGCTGTATTGTTCATCCTTGAGATGGTAAAGAACAGTGTACAACTCACCCAGAAGTTCCTGAGCATGCAAGGCCAACAGCTAAAGGGCACAGAGAAAGAGGAGTTTGGGAGTCAAGGTCAGAGAAGTGGGCATGGTGAGAAGTACAAAATTCAAAAGTAGCCAGACCTTGGTTAAAATTGCAATAGTGGCATTCACTGGCTGGCTGTGTCATCTTGGATATATCACCTGCTTCTCTGAGCCTCATTCTCTTTACATTTAAATAGAGCTGCCAGAACCCTTTGATTGGATTGTGTGGTGATTAAATGATAACATTCATCACCTCTTCATGTCTTACTTGATGACCCAGTAAATATCATCGCTAGGTGTCTCGTGTCTCCCCTTGGAGTTTCTTTGGTCATGTGAGAAAGTCTTGCCTGCTTTATTTCACTGCTTGATCATTTCACTGCTGGCCACATGCTGTCTGGGTTCATAAAGCATATGCTGCCTCACGTTCGGACAAGCATGATGTTTTATCTCTAGACTTTTCTTGGCTTTCAGGGATCAGAGGTCATGCCGTAGATTCTTGGTTTGGTTCTCCCCTCCCACTTGCTTCTGCTAGCACTTGCTTCATGAGCAAGGCTGTTTATGTGAAATGAGTGTGCTTGCTTTTAATTAAAAGTGGTTATGTTTTTCTCAGTAAATGGTGCAGAGCAGGGTCCACCATTAATTGTTTTTTTACAATATAGGAAGGAAATTTAATGTAGTTATTATTGCTTATTAAAAAGCTTGTAATGGGAGCATGGAAAACTCCATTGCTTTGTGAGATGCTGCTAAAGGTTACACACAGTCTCTCAACCTATCTTCTTAAGGCAAAAGTGGCCACATATTTAAAGTTAGAGAGAAAATTATTCACAGGGATCTAATCAAAAGAAGAAGAAAAAGAGGGAGGAGGAGGAGAAGGTGGAGGAGGAGGAGGAAGAGGAGGAGGAGGAGGAAAGACAGAGGATTCATGTTCTCAGGTTTCCCAGGATCCAGCACACTGTGAGAATCTGAGCAAGTTCTTCCTTTTAGGGGGCTGTTTTCAAACTATGTTCTACACACACCTGGAACCTTCTGGAAGGATTGCTCTAGGGACAGATGCAGTCTTGCCCTCTCTTCTTTCCTAGCTTATCAAGAACAGCTGTTTATCTGTCACATAAAGGAGTTCCTAAGGAGATTTTATTTGCTAAAGAAGTTTGCTGCTTAAAAACAAAATTTTGGAGTCTACAAATGTAGATCACTAGTATCCTGTACCAAGATTGTACATGTCTCAAAGGTCCATTTTGGTCTTGTTTGGTTTGAAGCTAGTCCAAGAAACACAGGGCAATGGTAACCTGGCCGACTTAGGTATATCCTTATGTACACTGCCCTATTTAAAGCTATTTCTAGAAGCCTCACAAAGACCATACAGTTTTCCATGATAGATGAAGCAGCGTATTTTCAGCCAACAAATTGAGATGAATTGCTTTTTATTCTCCCCAAATTGAATGAAAAACACTGAACTCAAATGTGCTGCCCTTTCTTGGAAATATCCTTGCCTTGGGAAACTTAAGGAGATAGACTTGAAAATTTCAGCAAAAGATGACTACATCATTTCCAAAGTCTGTAGAGACCAGACTAGGAGTTGGGTGTGAGGGTGTGAGTTTGTGACTCTGAGGTCAGGAATGATAAGATTCCTCCAGAAAGTTCTGATCTATATATATGGTTGTTCCACAGCCCTAGTGCATGTGCTATATTCCATTATGACTGTTGTTATTGATATATTTAACTATTATTCAATACTAATCATGTGTAGGGTACTCTGTTAAGTACTTTTGTTCATGAATTTGTTTATTGCTTATGACAGTATTCTGAAGTGAGGATATTATCTCTGATTTGAATATGAGAAAAGAAGGCCCAGAGATGTAAAGTGATATACTCAAGAATATTCAGATAGTAAAATGGATTCTAGCCAAGGCTTTCCTTAGTTGGAGATTCATCTCCCTGTTAACTGTATTGAGGTTGGACGCTCTGCCACAACTCTAGTGCAGTCACAGCCTGGCTCCTATCACATCCCTGGTCTGGAAGGAGTACTGTATGCCTGTGATGACCTCCACAGCGAGGGGTTGAGTGCTGCGGCCCCTGACCTCGCCATGCAGGGTGATCCTGTAAGCAGTGCCAGCCCTGAGGCCTGGGATTTCCATGGAACATAGGCTGCCAGGAATGGTGAGATTGTGAGCCCCTTCCACCTGGTCAGCCTCTTGGACCTCAATGACAAACTGGTCATAGGTCCCATCTGGTGCAGTCCAGTCCAATTTGAAGGCATCCGAGCTAACTTCGGTCACTGTGAGGTTTCCCAGACTTGGAACCTCCTCTGCATAAGGACACAGAGTTTCTGAGTTACTAAAAAAGGCAATTGCATTATGGGATTCAGGTGAGATGACATTTTGGCTAAGGTTGGGATGAATTGTCTGGTTAGTGTTGATCCCAGATGCATGATTTAAAGCTCTGCACACTCTCATTGTTGGCACTGAGGCCAGAGCTTCTCTATTCAGCCTTTGGGAATGAAAGGTGGTTTTAGTAATTGTTCACAACTTCCATTCTTGCTATACAACTAGGACTTCAGAGAGTCCTTTAGTGTTCTTAAAATGAACTCAGCACTATTTTGTTTTGTTTTTTTTAGTAACAAGTTGTGCTTTCCAACTTCTTAGATATTATGACCGGAACTTTGCAAGAGCAGTCACCTCTTCCTTGTAAAGGAAGAGAAGGTGGAATTTTCCATGGAACTAGCTACCAGGCCATGACTAGAACTTGGCCAAATAAGGGATGTGACATTTGGGGAGAAGCAAGAATGAATCACTGGTATTTCCACAACATGGAAGGAGCTAACCCCAATTTGGAGCTTTGATTCCTCCTGAACAGAAACAAAAGAGACAGAATAGATAAGTGAATTAATATAGAATACCTGTCCAGACTTCAGCAGAGAGAGGGGTTGTACTGAAGTCCCGAGAGACCCCACAGATGGTGACTCTATAGTGAGTGGCTGCTTTGAGCCCTGGCAGGTCCACGGACCTCAGGTTTCCTGGGACTGTGAGGTTCTGGACTGCTGTTACTGTGTCAGCCTCCTGCACCTGAATGAGAAAGTGCTCAAAGGCCCCTTCAGGAGCAGTCCAGTTGAGCTTGAGGGCATCCCAGCCCACCTCGGCCACCGTGATCTCTCCCAAGTTGGGAGTTTCCCCTGGAGAAGGACAAAAAACTAGTTTATATCATAAACCAAGATCCAGGAAATCTTGAACACAAGGCTTGATACCACTTGATACCAAATGTGACTCTCTTTAGATAAATGTATATCATGCAACTTTCTAAATTTTAGAAATGGAGCAGAGGGAGAGGTATGGGAAAACCCTTGTTCTCTTACCTAATGAAAGAATTCCCTTAAATATCAGTGGATGATGAGGAGATGGATTTTGTGACACGTTTTCCTTTTTTAATATAGTGTTTAAACATCTTTTAACAGGAGGGAGTCTATTTCTGGGAGTAATGTCCTCTCTCCAGGCTGGGTAGATTGTCCCACAGAATGGCCTCTGTACAGCTCCAGAGAGGGTTACCAGGGAGTGAAATGTTATGGTGGCTGTGGAGCTGTGTAACCCAATAGCCGGGCTGTCCATTATCAGAGTCCGTGGTGCTATTACTTGTGGCAGAACAAATCCCTCTGTTATGGTTTGAATTGAAGTCTCCTAAAAGAGTCATGAGTTCAGAGGTGGAGCTTTTGGAAGGTGATTGGATCAGGGGGGCGCTGTACTCATCAGTGGATTCATCCATCAATGAGTTCACATTTGAATGTGCTGTTAGGAGTTGGGGCCTGATTGGAGGAAGAAAGTTACTGGGAGTGTGACCCAGAAGTGTACATCCTGTCCCCAACCCCTTCTGCTTTCTTTGGCTCTTCTTTGTTCTCTGTTTCTTGCTCACCATGAGGTATGCAATTTTCCTCCACCACACCTTTCTGGTATGATGTTTCTGCCTTGGATGAAGCTGATCTTATACTGAAACCTCTGAAACTGGGAACCAAAATAAACTTCTCCTCTTTTATGGTGTTTGTGTCAGGTATTTTGTCCCACTAATGAAAAATCTGACTAATAAACCCTTCCAACAGTAGTTGTGTCTGATTGTCCTTGGGCAGTTTCCTGTTGGAAAAAATAGAAATTTTAAACATAAAAGTAGGAGGTACCTGTGGAGGCCTCAGCAGAGAGCACCGGCGTTCTATAGCCCCCGATCACCCCATAGATGGAGACTGTATACGGGGTGCCGGCCTTGAGACCTGGAAGGTCCACAGCCCGGAGGCTGCCAGGCACCGTGAGGTTGTGAGTGGCCTCCACCTTGTTGGCCTCCTGCACCTGAATGACAAAGTGCTCATATGGCTGGTCAGCAGCGGTCCAGTTGAGTCTGAGGCCATTCCAGCCAACCTTAGTCACGATGAGATTTTCCAGTTCGGGGACATGTTCTGAATAATGACAAAATTGGGGTCAATAGAACTATTCCTCATAGTGCTTTCTTTCTGAGAACCCATGGATGGCAAACCTCCTGCCAACACTGAAAGGCTCTCGAGATCTGAGTGTAATATTTTGTCCACTGTCTCCCCTAAAGGTGCTGACCCCTTTTAAAACATCAACAGAAAAAATCCATATAATAACTTATTTTGCCTTCTTATTTGAGTTTGTCTTTTGAAAGTTTGTTTTCCTATTGATCAGTGTCCTGAAGGTTTAGAAAATTTCTGTGTTGGTGATACTCTGGTGGATCTACTTTCTAACTTTGGAAAAAGCATCTCTCATCCTAGGGAGGTGGCCTTGAGCTATCCTTGGAGTCTGGGCCCAGTCTACTATATTTTGGAACAATTAGCAACTTATAGATTCCCTTTGTTTCCGTGCAGGCTCAGTGTCTCCTGGAAAGTCCATTACAATTTTTATTGGTATTTTGTCATTTTCTGGGGTTTGGATCCATTTGTATTAAGTGCTGCAGTAAAGATCAGAGGTAAATTAACACAGTACTAGTAAGGTTGGACTGAGAAAGGTGACAAGCCTTTCAAAATGTGCCCTTTACTGGATAGAAAGACCAAGGCTCCAGGAGAAACAGAGACTACTAAACCCAATTAAAATGGAATGCTCCATCTTTATACATCACTGAGACATAGAACTTCTGTCAAAAATCACTTATATGCATTGGTATGAAGGGGAGTATTTGTCCAGGGCTGAGCTTAAGTGGACTTTGCATGACCTAGGAAGAAAAGATGTATGGAAATGGATCCTATAAACAAGAGAATGAGAACTGACTTTGCTCATTTAAAGGAACAATCATTTTTCTACTTAAGGCTCCTATTGTTGCCACTTTCAAATGAGCCCTTTGTGCCCATAAAAACAATCTTTTAACTTGAAAACACTATCTTGCAATCTGAGAACATCCTTTCAGAGGGAAATCACTTATTTGCTAGAATATATTTAATATATTAATATATTTAATCTTAACCCAATTCTGGGGGATGTTCTTCTTAATTGTTTAATATCAACAAAGCTTAAATTTGTTAAATCTCTTCTGTCTTTTTCTTTTTTAAGTCTATTTGCTCTAGGACATAGATACAGAAACTATGACTAGAAGGCTATATTTGGCCTGCCACCTAGTTTAGTAATTAGCAAGCTGACATCAGTTTTTACATTTTGAAGTCTTTGGTTAAAAAAAAAAGCCCACAGAAGGATGCTGCTTCCTGATTCATGAAAATCAAATGAAAGTCAAATTTCAGTGTCATAAACTGTTACTGGAACATAGCCATGCTTGTGGTCGGTGGCTGCTTCTGTGCTACAGGTTTTTGTGCACAGTTGAGTAACTGTGACAGAAACTCCATGGCCTGCAAAGTCTGAAATATTCACCATCTGGCTCTGTACAGAAAATGCTTGCATTCTACAGTCTATGGATTCTTCCTTTAACTGAAATTCATGTCTTGCGGCTCATACCCAAGCCTTGGTAGCAGCTTATAATCACCTACACATGGTCTCTAGGAGAAGGAAGGGACCTCAAACTCAAAGTAATGTGTCTGATTTGGGGAAAGAAAGGGAGGGCAGCTACAAGCTACCTTAAACCCAAGGTAGAAGCCAGGAGCAGTGGGTCCAAGCACAGCAATTATGTACCTGACCTTGGGATTTAAGTACAATGAAACTCAGGGGCGGGTCTTTCTCAAATATTCCAGCAGTCCGCATACGCAGAGAGGTGGAGCAAAAATAAGTCTAAGCCAAAAATGAATAAATAAAATAAAACCACAATTTTTATATCTCTTGCACTTTCCTCCTTAGCTCACTTTCTTTTTGTTTTTCTTGCTGTGAAAAATGACTAGTTAGAAATTTGACAGTAACAATTTATATTTGCATGTGAAATAAGGGCACTATCTCACCTTTCCAGGTAGCTGTATTTTAAACCCTATCTCTCTACTTATGACCTAAAGCATATTTGTTCCATGAAATAAACTTGAGAACCAGGTTACAAATGATGTGGGGAGAGTCCCCTAAGCAGAGAAGGAGGGAGGTGCTGCCTACACATTCACATGTTAAGCCATTCCAGTAAAGACTTTTAGAAAGAGAGAAGAATCACATTGGCAAACATCTCTTTCTGACGAGAATCTCTTGCATATGTCACTGGTGTTTTTACACAATGACCCTTACATCTTGCTTCAACTGTTCATACGCTGAAAGAGTCCTTTTCTCATAATACCATTATGGTCAGTAAATAGCAATGATAGTGACAATCTTTCATGAAAACCGTTAACTATTCCTACAAGTTTTGGATGGGCAAATCCAGAAATAGCACTGTTTGTTACTTGAGAGAGTGTTGTGGAGGCGTCCGCAATTGATGATGTACATGAGTATCCTCTAAAACCCCTCCAGTGCATGATGTACATAAATATCCTCTAAAACCCCTCCCGTAAACCAGTGCTTGCCAGATAGGTGAAAGGTGCAACTCCCACAAATACAATCCACAGACAAATGAAAGAGAGAGGAATGAGAATGATGAAAGGGGAAGGGGGCTTTGTACTGAATAAAAATACATCAGGCGGGAGCTGAGGTGTGGACGGAGAAGCTTCACAGTAGTGTTGACTCTCCATCCCCACAGCAAAGACGACCCGTGGGCTCACTGCCCCAGAAGCCGATGTTTCCATGATACACTTCCACACTGCCTTTCTTGGCATTTCTTTATGAAAAGACCATTGTTGTTTGCTTACAGCTGTGCATCAGAATCTACCCTCTGAACAATGTCAGTGGGCCTGGGAAATCAGAATTTTGAAACCTCATGTCTGTGCTCATGGTGGGTTGAGCAGCTGGCCTGAAGGAATTTCTTGCACTGTCAACTTCAGATCTTTATAGATTCCCACCTTCTCACGGGTGGTAGTTACCAGGTCTGACTTAAGTGAGTCCTTCACAGACAAACAGGACAAACAAAGAGGCTGCGTTTAGCAAACAACCGCTGCTTCTCAGTAAATAGGGCAAATGGACACAAAAGGAAGTATACAACACCCTGGCACAGAGAGGTCTAGTAATTGTGTACACACCTGAGCAGAACATGCTTGGGTATCCAAGCCATAAAGATTTCACGCCAGATTCCTTGGCCCCTTCAATACCTATATAAGCCTAATTCCTTTCCCAGTTAGTTGCTAATATCTCTCTCTCCTGGTGTTAGCCCATCCACCCAAGGACAAAATCTCTCCCCTCTAGCTTCCACTATCTATCCCATTGTCAGTCCATCCACTCACTAGCTGCTAGAATCTCCTGATTTTAGTCTCTGTTAATGGAGTGAACTTTCCTTTTAGTAGTAATTATTGAGTGCCAGCTTGATGAGAAGCCTACTCTTAGTGCTCACATGACACTTCTGCAGGAGATTGTGTCTCCCATAGCAGGGAGATGGTCAAATCCAAGCCTGAGGGCCCCAAAGAGCAGGTTAAATGGCTCCAATCTCACCTTGCTGAGATAACATAGCTGAAATGGAAGATTTTAGCTGTCGTTAACACTTTTTGGTGACTCTTTGTAACAAGAATGAAATCTCTCAAAGCATTTTAAGAACATGTATGAAGATGCCACAACGAAACCCAATGTTTTGTAAAATTAACATGCACTAACACACATACACATATATGTTTGTAGGCCAAAGAAAGAAGCTCAAGCATCTGATGATAACATCCAAGACTCTCTGTGGATGTTCCCGATGATGGCTTTAGCCTGCTCCCTGCTGGCCTCCTACTCTACCATAAAGCAAAATGGTGCGGCTTGTACTTCATGAATGTGGAGTTTCTCCTCAGATGCTGGCCCTCCTTTTGGAAATGCCATCGCTCCTTCTCTGCTGGGCCAACTGCTTTGCCTTTGTGAGGACTCAGCCAAGTAGCTCCTCTTCCAAAATTTCTCTAAACTCTTCATCATGTTGGCCAGGTATGTGATGGGAACCTGCCCCATCCTCTGTGGCTTTCACGTGTCCCTAGTCGAAAGCAGGTGAGTTACATTCTAACAGATTGTTGTTGATTCTCTGTCTTTCTCATTGTAGTGTACAGCATTTCTTGAGGGAAGGACTGTGTCTGCTGTTTCATATACTAGCATTGCCTGATTCAGAGGAGATAGGAAATAAATATTTGTTGGGAGAACAAATATTGGAATACATTTCGGTTTGCTCCACGAGACAATCAAAAGGGCAAAGCAGAGCAGAGTGTTCTGTAGAAGCTGTAGCTGTGATTAAAAACAAAATTCCACTTTCTGCTTCCAAACTTGATGTGAATGGCTAGGATGTCACTGTGGACTGTTAGGTTGCTATGGAAAGACACTACACTGTCCTTGTGCTTCTGCCTATCATTGTCTCGGTTGTAGGCCTTGTATTGGTCATAGAAAATTCATGGCCTTGACCTTCAACAGAGTTTAATTGAGTTTATCAGAATACAAATGAAGAAAAGAAGGAAGGGGAAGAGAGGGAGAGAGAGAGGGAAAGGGACAGTGATAGGGACAGAGAGAGGGAGAAAAATTGCTGACACACATTGATTTTCTTCCGTGCTAACAGAGTATCTTCCTTCTTTCCTTCCTTCCTTCCCTTCTTTCATCCTTCTGTCTTCTCCCTCTTTTGCCTTCCTTTCTCCTTCTCTTTCTTTCCCTTCATTCCACTCCTCTTTCCTTTCTTCCTACTCTCTTTTCTTCTTTTTCTATCTAGATTCAGCTGAGTTAAAGACTTTCCGAGTGAATGACTTCCTTTTCCCTTAGTCCTCAAGGGAGATAACTGTCTGGGAATGTAGAGATGGAAAATTGGACCAGAGGATTTAACAGAAATGCTGTTTCTTGAGTAGCTAGGTCTCCAAATGCTCATGAAGTACATACCACATGCTTGGCTCTGTTCAAGGCGCTTGGGACACAGCAGTCAATGAAGGAGATAGTTCTTCATTCTGGCCAGCAGTGGGAGGCAAGTTATGGATAACAAGCCATAACTTGTTCTACTTCTGTCTACTGTCAACTTCTGTCTACTGTCATGGTGGATGAAAGTCCCCAGGCACACTAGGAATGCATGAGGGGTACATCAAGATAGTGGTGGCAGAAAGCTCTTCTGTTTTGATGATGCTTGTGCTGACTGAAACAAATGAGGGCATTGTGTGGACATTTGGGAAAAGCGGGCTATCCAGGAAGTGGGAGCAACACCTGAAAGGGCTTGGATGTGGGAGCAGGCTCATCATGCATAAGAAGGTGTGAGAAGTGGTGATCCTGGTGAAATGAGCAAGACCATGAGTGCTGGCAGCAAGGTCAGAGAGATGAGAGGGCCATTTAACCCTTGGGAGGGTCTTTGGGCCTATTCCAGGCATGATGGGTTGGCTAGGTTATCCATATTTTAAATACAATGCCACATCATGGAAAAGGCTTGTGCATGTCCCCGACTAAGGCCAGAGCCTTGGAATTCCCTAAAAAAAATGCTTGCTGGCCTCTAATTCCCTATCTTCTCCACAAAACCAACAATGAATGGTGGGTTGTAGACACCTGCTTTGTGATTCTTGTGATTCATGGCTGGGGGTTCCTTTGGGTATTTCAGACTCATAGCCATGTGGTTCCTTTACCCAAAGACTTGTTTTTCCTATTTTTTCCTTCCTCTCTGTTTTCCTAGGCCAGATCCTGAGATTCTGTTTCTTTCCATATCCATGGCACCATCCTGCTTGTTTCTTATGTTTCTGTCTACAAGCTTCTGCTAAGCTTCTCTTGGATTTGACTGTAGATCCCATGTCTCCTCCATCCCAGGAGGATGCCAGCCCAATCATCATAAGCAGAGTGCTGTGTTGGTATCTGTCTCTTCATCAGGCCCTGAGGTCCGGGGAAGCACAGGTATGTCTTCTTTGCTTTAGTAGCCCCAGGACTTAACACAGAGCATGGTTATGGTATTTTATTGACTTAGTTAATGCAAAAGACTTTGAAAGGTAGAATTCAAAACAGCAAAAGAAACATCTGCTCCGCATTTCTTTTTTTATGTAATGTTGGTGACTGAACCCAGGACCTCATGCATGCTAGGAAAGTAAGGATTCTACCTCTGAGCTACACCTTCAACCTCCTCTGATCCGCTTTTAATAAACCAAAATTGTTCTGTAGAGAAAGCCATGGGGGGGGAAATGTTCTCTAGACAATGGAGAAGAGCCAATCAAAAGAACATGGGCATTTTTTTTCCTGTAATGAGGAATGCTTTTGAATATAAAATGGGCTTTCTTTGAAAGCATTGGAAAGAGGCATGGTGAGGGTTTGGAAGGCAATACTGGGTTGATCAGAGACAAAGAAGCGCCTGTCTATGGTTCAGTGCAAAAGTTTTATCTTCTTGAGCAGCTCAGGTTTGGGGCTGCACCACTGGAGAGAGGAGCTAAGGTGCCACAACATGGTGAGGACAGGAATCTCTTGATAAACTATTTGTCAGACTCAGAGGAAAGCTGAGAGAGAGGAGAGGAAAGGAAAAGGGAGGAGAGTGAGGAGAGGAGGGGAGAGGAGAAGATTAAACTATCCCTTCTGAGCACTGCTGACAATCACCTCAGCAGTCTGTGCACCCAGCTAACAGAACTGACCATCTGGGCTCACTTTGTACTCCCTGGCAGTGACTGCTCTTTGTCTGCCAAATGTCTTTCTTTCCCTTACAAACAAGCATAATTTTATGGGTACAACAACATGTTCATGCAGATGTCTAGCTCTCAGCCTCACTGACAGCTAAGAATGACAAGTGACAGTTGGGGGAAAGTGGTTGGTGAGGTTGTTTTATGAGTTGGGTTCTCTGCATTTCGATAGCTCTATTGTGACACTGAGGTGACTTGAGAATGGGAGCCAATGACTAAGGATGGTTGAACAGGGAGAAGAGCCCAGATCACTGACAATCTGAAACTACTTTGCTATCCTTGAGCTCCAGCTCCAAATTCTTTTAATGAGAAGAAATGGACTATGATCTTATTTAAGCAACTGTTCTATTTGGCTGAAGATATTTTAAATGACAAAGACACTTCAAGGCATTTCAAAATATTTCTATTGTAATCCCTCCACTGATTATCAGGACTCAGTAGGGGAACATCTTTATCAGGACACATTCATCTCTATCATGACAGCTGCTGCTTTTTCTCTCCCAATCACCCCTATGATGGTTAAGCCTGTCAACTCAGCTGGCACGGGAGCAGCCTAGGGGATTAGTTAAATACACTTTGGGATGTGTCTGGGTAGATCCTGGAGGACTGGCCTTGGCTCTTTTTTTGGTCTCCTTATCTCTCTGGTGATGTTCTCCCATTCTGCTTCTCTGCCACCATGAACTAAGCATCTTTGTTACATCCTACCCTTTCACCATGATTTTCCTGCCTTGGAGGCAGGCAACCAAGGACTGAATCCCCTGAAACAATGAGCCAAATAAACCATTTTCTTTTTTAAATTGTAGGCTTAAAGTATTTGGTCCCAGCAATGGAAAAAACAAACAAACAAACAATGAATACAACTTCCTTCCCTTGATTGAGCTGTGTCTAACATTCTGGATATCTGGTCTTCACCAAGGACTGTGAGCAGGAGCACATGGTCAACATAACAATGCTATCTATATGACCTACTTCTCTTCAAATAGCAGGACAGTACAATGCATGCAGTAGGATGCCTACTAATAAAATTAAGTTAAGAAAAGTACTTGCCAAATCCCGAAGAAATAATATTTTCCACCTATGTCTTCAATATTTAGTGTTCAAAATTGAATGAGTTATTTTTCATTCAGAAGAAACCACTCATATTTCTGATTGTCTCCTCATCTAAGCCACTGATGAAACATGGCTGTGGCTCAGTCAGCAGGAAGAATGCGAAGGGACTTTAAAGGTCAGGATTAAGTTGTCATCTTGCCTAGACAGGGTTAAGCTCTTAATGACTAAGAGAAAAGGGTCGGGGATTTAGCTCAGTGGTTCCGCTGCCTGCCTCACAAGCGCAAGGACCTGAGTTCGATCCCTGGTACCAAAAAACCCCACAAAAAACCATGAATAAAAAAGAGAAAATGCAATGGCACTGAGGAAGGCAGAGGACTTTGTCCTGTTCTTTAGGAGCAGCCTGAGAGGAAGGCAAAAAAACCTGGAATAAAAATATTTCATAGAAAACAACCAAATAGTTATCACCAACATTGAGGTCATCCTTAAATATGGAAAAGTAAATTGATTGTTAGGTTAAAGAAGGAAAATCAGCACTTTAAAATATTCTGTGAAACCAAGTTTTAAAAGAAAACAGAAGCAACAAACCAACAACGTGACAAAAACAAACCTGGAAGCTGTATGCTCTCCTGGAAAGAAATATTTCAGAACCCCTATTTGCCTGGCTAAGGGCCTTTGGTAGCTCAGCTGACAACAGGACGAATTAACTCTGGGAAAGACAATGAGCAACCTCTATGAAGTGCATGTGGAGGCTTGGTGGGTAGAGAAAGCAGCACATTCCCCGACCTGGGTTTGTCACATGAGGAAAACCTCACCAAAAGGGACTTTGGCCCTCAGGATGAGCACAGGACTTAGAGGCGCCAGGGTGACTCACCGGTGGCAGCCTTCACGAGGGCTGGCTTGCTCTTGTGCCTGCCCTTCTCAGCCGTGAGGAGGACGGTGTACTCCTGGCCGGGCTCCAGGCCTCGTAGCACATAGGAGGTGGTGTCTCGGGGCAGCTGGTCCTCCACTGACTGGCCTGTGGGGAGGCTGTAGTTGAGGCGGTATCGGTCAAACTTGGCTGCTGGTGTCTTCCACAGCAGGGTCAGGCTGTTCTCTGTGATTTCAGAAACCTGAAGGTCCTTGGGTGCGTCAATTTCTGGGAGAAAAACAGAGATGGCTCCTCTTTAGGCTGCAAGCTACAACTGTTTCATGGGGCTGAAAATCATCTGTCTGGGCTGGAACCCTGGGTCTGCCACAGGGGCTGTGTGGCTTCAGGACAGTCACCTTTCTGAGTCTCGGTTTCTACTTTAACAAAACAGGCCCAGTTATACATTACCTTGTTGTACATTTGGAAGATCAAAACTAATACAGTGGTATAATCATATCACGAAATGCTACTCAAAAGTATTTAAAAGGAATTGGAAAATGAATTAAGATGCGTTATGTACCTGTGCCAATTCTTCACAAGGAATGTTAACATCATGTACTATAAATATGTACTAATGAAAACAAAACAGTTTGGAGTA
The DNA here is from genome assembly GCF_000247695.1 of Heterocephalus glaber. The sequence continues at coordinate 20,085,891 of NW_004624760.1, read as the reverse complement.
CTGATACAAAAAAAATCCTGGTGAATCTCAGAAGAATTATGCTGAAGGAAAAAACAAGCCAGTTTCAAAAGGTCATATAATATTTTGATATGGACTGTACCTGTGTTTATAGTAAAAAATTAATGTCTCGAAACCTAAGCCCTGATGTGATGGTACTGGTATGTGGTGACCTTTGGGGGCCTCGTGAATGGGATTAGTGGCTTTACAAGAGAGTCCAGAGATTCTGCATCCTGCCTGCCACGTGAGGACACAGCAAAAAGACAGACACTTCTATGAAACAGAAAGAGGGCCCTCACTAGGCTGAATATGCTGGCACCTTCCTGTTGTACTTTTCTGTCTCCAGACTGTAAGATATAAGGTTCTTCTCTTTATAAGCCACTTCACTAAGATGTTTTTGTTATAGTGGCCCAAATGGACTAATACTCATAGAATTCCATTTGTGTAACACTGGTCAAATGGCAGAACCGAGGAACAGGGTACTGCACACCCAGTGACAGGCAGAGGGGGAGGGATGAAGTGGTTGTGGCTACAAAGGGTAGCACATGGGCTCCTGGGATAAACTACAGAGTCTCCACTATAGTGGGTTCACAAATCCACACCTGTTATAAAATCACCTAGGACTAAACACACACACATGTATATACACACACGCACAAGTGTGTACAACACTGGAGAGATCTGAATAAAGTGGAGAGATTACATCAATGTGAATTTCCCAGTTGTAATAATATTCTATAAATACGCAAGATGTCACTTTGAGGTAACTGGGTGAAGGGCATAGGGGTCTCCAGGATTTCTCACAACCGTATGTGAACTTACAATAATATATTGTATTTGGAATATATATATATATATATACATATATATATATATATATACATTTTCTGATTTGGGAAGATTAAAAGTTATGTATGTATATATAGATAATATTATATATAGTTATTTATAATATGTATTTCAGGGGATCATAAAAGTGGCCCCCACCTCGTCCCTGGATGCAGATTTCTCCATGTCTGGGAGGTGTTGCAAACTGTTTTGCTAGAGTTCAAGTGAGGTGACTTGCTAGGATCTGGGTTTATTTCTCTCTGGAGAAATGTATATGTATGTCCACACATGTACACTTGTACATAGATATGTATATAAAGCCCAGCGTTGGATCTTGAATCCTGTGGAAGCTCGTGAAGTGAGATCAACTCACCCTTTATACACCAACCTCCTTTTGTCTCCTAACACCTGGGGGGAGGTAAGGTGGAAATGGGTGGAAAGGTAGAGGGAGGAGTTCTCTTCTTGATACACATATTTTCCAGAAAACAGAAACAAAAACCTTGAGGAAAGAACAATGCCCTCAAATCTTATATCGCCACCTGGGGTTCCCCTGAGGCTGAAGCTGCAGGATGCAATGGGTAATAGCAGGACCTGGGAGCCAGGTGTGGTGGTGCATGGCTATAATCCCAGCCCTTGGGAGGCTGAGGCAGGAGGATCACCATGAATTCAAGGACAGCCTAGGCTACATGGTGGGAAACTGATTCAAACAAAAACAAAGAAAAGCAGGACTTGGGTTTAACTGTCATCCTTCTGTTTATAATCTGTTTGATGAAGGTGTTTTCTAAAGTGTTAAGGAGAAACCCTCAGATGTGTTTTAGTTAGAAAATGGCTTATCAAAAGAACAGAATCGGTGGCCAATTTAAATATATAGATTACTTCTAAAATCTGGTTGCAATTTTTTTTTAAATCCCACATTCCCCTTCCTATACAGAATGCATTATTAACATTGTTCAGCTGGGCATGCGTGGACGATGATGATGATGATGATGATGTTATTTTGTGGTTCTAGGGATTAAATCTAAGGCTTTCACCCTCAGCTACATCCCCTATCTTTCTTATTTTTTTTTTAATGTTGAGACATAGCCTTGCTAAGTTACTAAATTGCCCAGGTTGGGTTTGATGCTGCAATCCTCCTGCCTCAGCCTCCTAAGTAGCTGGGATTATAGGTTTGTGCCACCAGACTTGTCTGTGTGAGTTTTGAATGCAGGCTTTGTGCTAGATGACATCAGAGTCCTCTGTCTCTCCCAGGCAGCCCCGTGTTATCTACTCAGTGCCAGCTTTAGGGTAGAGGGAATCTCAGGTGTGCTCACCTGTTGCAGCGTTGATAGTCGCTGGATCACTCTCCCTGTCGTCCTTCACAGCAGAGACTCCAATACCATACTCAGTTCCTGGCCTCAGACCTAAGAGAGGATGCATAGGTTGAGATTCAGCCTGGTACTGGGTGAGCTTTTGAAGGCATGGAAAAATGGCTCCGATCTGGCCCCTGGACACTATGATTTCTAAGTTCTGTATTGAAGCGCCAGTGGATATGAACTGCTAGGAATTGGGCTTCTTTCTTTCTTTGGATGGTTGCAAAATAAGGGAGATATGGGAACAGGTGCCTGTCCTTTGAGAGCCCTCTGGGGCTGCTGGACGGTGGACACAGACTCACCTGTGAGTGTGGTTTTGGTTGTGGCTTGTTGACTCTTTGGAACATCGACTTCGGCATGGTCGCCACCAGAGATGGGTGCATACTTGATTCTGTAGCTGTCAATGGCTGTCTTGACGTTTCTCCATTCCAAGGTGAGGCTGCTGTCGGTCTGGGAGGTGCGCCGGAGATTCCTAGGTGCATCCAGGCCTGTTGGGGGGAAGAGGGGATCTTTGTATTGAAAATGCCAGGCACCGGGAGAGTAGGGGTCTTTTACAGGTCAAGCTGAGATGCAAAAGGCACCAGCCACTGGAAAGAAATGACAAATTCCCCCTACCCCAACACACACACATCTCTCTGTCTCCATGGCTGGTACATAAATCTAAACAAACCCCTCAGATTTGACATCTTTTCCTGTTATTGATGTGTGTGACATTTTAATCCTTTGTGTTTTTCTCAAATTTTGTGTTTAAAAATGACACAAAAATGAAAAAGATCATGCGTGTTGGAGCTGGTCTGTTTGTTTCATCACTGTATTTCTTCTAGTAACGTATACAGTGCTTACTGAGGTCTGAAAAAATATTTATTGAATGGACCACTGACATGTTGTTACTTTAAAAATAATGCCATAGGGTAAGAGGTTAGGGGCTTCTTTGTCATTCATGTTCCCTGTATGCTGTGTTTTATTTCAAATGTGTTTACGTGAATTTTATGAATTTTACTTTAACCAGAACTTTTCTCTGAAAATGTCAGACCAACATCTTCTGTGTATACAACAAAAAAAAGTGCTTTGGAGGGTTATTTGGATTTGTTTTTCATAGAAACATTAATTGCTGCAATATTTCAAAAAGGGTAAAGGAATAGAAATTCCTTCTCCACTCTTTTTTTAGTGTAAAATAAGACTGGAAGACACTGAAACATGGAATGGGATAGAAACTTATCATCCAGTCTAGGATGGTGGCACATGCCTATAATCCCAGTACTCCGGGAGGCTGAGGCAGGAGGATCACAGGGTTGAGCCCAGCCTGTCTAACTTATGATTCAAGTGAGTCTTTATTTCAAAAACTAAAAAAAAAACCCCCAAAAACCCAAAAAGGCTGGGGACATAACTCAATGCAGAAATGCTTAGTTCAATACTCTCTACTGAGTAAAAGGGAAAAGGAATAGGAAAATCCCTGTCATCCTCCCCTTTGTGTACTGTTATTGGAGAGTGATTGTTACCTGTTGTGAAGGTTTCTTTGGCTGGGTTGCTGGACATGTCGCCCCTGCGAGAGATGAGGGACACCTCGTACTGGGTGTCAGGCTTCAGGTTCCCGATGGAGTACTGGTTCTCATCGTGGGTGAGGTCGATGGTGGTGCGGTCACCCGGCACGTCTTTGATGCCATAGGAGAGCTCCATGCCGTCAATCTCAGCCAGGGGTTTGAACCAGGTGACGAGTGCTGTGGTGTCTGTGACATCTTTCACCTCTATCTGGCTGGGGGCATCCAAGCCTGTCACAGGCAGAAGACAGAGCAGCTTCAGGGGTCAAGGTCAGTGCCGGGTCTGGGCAGAGAGGGGGCTTTGCTATCGTCCAGACTCATGGGTGAACATTTAGATTCCCTACTGAGCACCTGACTTTATTTTACTATCTAGAGCCTCTGTTTCCTGTTCGCTAAACTGTAAGTGGGGATTATGATGTCCACCTCTAGGTATTTTTTTTCTTTTCAAACAGTGAAGGAGATAAAGCTTGCAAAGCATCTAGCCCAGAGCCTGGCACACAGAAGTTACATGATAAATGGCTCTTCTTTTGTTAATATTATTATTATCATTATTGTTCTCATAATTTGAGGAAAGATGCATGAGGGAGACTTCCATTAAAAAAAAGTGATGTGGTTTCTCTGATTTTTTTTAATTATGCAAAACTTTCCTGGATGCCAGGTAATGTTCCCAGTAGAATTATAGAGCAGGAATTTGATGTACTGCACAATCTGGATGGTGCATGGAAAGTTGTTTTTGATCAAAATTCAGGCAAGAAAATCATAACTCTATCATTCTTTGACTACCCTTGTATGCTCATCGTTGCTCTTTCTGGTGTCCAGTTAGGCTTGCTTCCTGCCCCACCCACTCCCATATGTCCTGGACTGACAGCAGCATGCTGCTCAGACCTCTGGGAGCTCACCACTGCTGTTTACTGCCTCTTGGTCTTTGTGTATGCTTCTTTTCCCCAAGGTCACACTCCCTCTGCCCAAAACCTCCTGTCTACCTTTTAAAATCTCACACATGACATCCTAGCCAGAAGCCTCCTTTATCCCTGCTGCAACCAGGCAAACACTACTGCCCCCAAAAAGCTTTGTAAGAGTATACTCTTCTTGTTGTCCTGTAGCAGATTTCCCTGGACTTTGGATCAATTTACATGGGATCATTCCTGCATTCAGAGAAAGAGTCTTTGGCCTTTCTCAGTCCCCAGCATGGAGACAGTTATGTATTAGGTATATGACAAATATTTCTTTCTTTATTTTTTTAAAGTAATGAAGCCTGCATTTTTCAGCATTAGTTGCACAAATGGTATCAAATAGAAGGCACTAGGCTTTATGCAGCCTGTGAGAAGGGGGAATGATTCATAGGCAACTGTAAACATCCTGCCCGATCTACTTTTGAAGTCTAGGTTTTGATCAATCAGTTTCTTCTGGAAGAAGATGATGAACCCATAAACGGCACAATGGAAATGATGCTACAGATCGTGATGCTGCCTGTCCCCTGTCCTTCTAAGCTGCTAGTGTGCGCTCTAACCATGCCCCCCCCCTTCCTTAGTATCCTTTTAGGAAGGAAGGTAGGGTTCCATCAAGGACACTGACACAGCCTGGATTCACTTCCCCGGATAGTGGAGCATGATTGCTCCACACTGGTCATGTTCCAAGCATGAAGCTTTGTCATTCGTGACTCTGTTCCTGTGACAGTCTCCCGAGGAAGAGGCTGCAAATGCATTTTGCAAATGTTGGATCTGAGGGTGGAAGAAATGGCCTTTTCCAAAGTGATGATGAAGATGGAATTCAAACTCACAACTGACTGGACCCAAGGCCCATGCTCTTTCTGTTTTATATAGCAAACCTCTCAAAATATTCACAGTCAAAACAGTCAATATAGTTATAATACACGTTCCATCTAGCTGCCAGAGAGAAGCAAACCCTTTTTCCATTTAAAGCCTATGGTCCTTTAAACCAGAAAAAATTTCAGATATGTTAGCAAGATGCAGTATCTGTCCTTCAATGTTGATATTTACATGATTATGGAACTTTAAATGTTGGAGTGTTTGTTATTCAGTAAAAAGAAAATAAAGCAGCCAATCCTCAAATTGAAATTAAAAAGAAAAAGCTGGGTGAAAGAGATGTCTGTTGTATTTCCAGTGTGCTTTCTCCACAGTGAATGGCACTTGCTTAATCTTTTCTGTGCTTTCCTGGTGATCTAAGGATTTTTCTCCTGTTGGTACCTGCCTTCTCCATGCCACAGAGGAATGTGGTCAGGATGATGGAAAATACTTGCTTCTGGAGGAGACGCCTATGAATTAGCCCCAAGCTAGGCAAAATGTGCAAATGCTTAAATGCAAGATGTTTTTTTTCTTGTCACTAGTAAACAGTTTTAACTTTTCCAACAATCCCTTGCCAAGAAGAGCCCATTCCTTCAAGGTGACACATATGTTATCTTGGAAAGTAAAGAGGCTTTCCTAAACGGCAATTCAAAATTATTTTCTTACATCTTTTTTTTGTTCTTTTCCACTCTCAGAAGCTTTGATGACATTAGTATTGAGTGAAATTTTATTTAGGTTTTCTTGTTGAAGACATGGAATCAATATTCTGCAAAAATCAGAGCCTATTCAATGCTAGTGGTAATGGGGTTAAAGTTTGGAAACGAGTCTTTGCTGAAAGCTGTGGCCCTAACTATATGGCCTTCGTGGTACTGGTTAAAGTGATTCAGCTTCTCTAGGCCTCAGTTTACGCTCCTAAAATGTAACATGGGTTAAATATATCATGTTACAGTGATACATGCACACCCATGTTTGTAGCAGCACAACTCATAATAGCTAAATCTTGGAAGTGGCCTATATATCCATCAACAGATGAATAAATAAAGTGTGGTATTTATACACAATGGAGCACTACTCTGTCATAAAGAAAGATAAACGAGTCATTTATAGGAAAATGGATGCACCTTGAGTGACAGTGTCAAGTAAAATAAATCAGACACATAAGGTTAAATATCACAGTTACTCTTATATGAGAAACCCAAAACATAAAGGTCTTCTGCCTTTTGTTCCTATTATCTATTTTTTATTCTGCTCTATATTAAAGAGGAGATGCATCTTTTTCAAAAAGGGAAGGGACCAAGAGATGTGGGGGGGCAGGGAGGAGAAGGGGATTAAAAAAGAATTAAGATGTGTTCTGTACATGTACCAACTCCCAGTGAGGAATGTCATCATTACACACTGCATAATAAAAATAAAAATTGAAAAAATAAACATGCAGACACCAAAAAACCCCACCAAAATAACAAACCCACAAATGCTTGCCTTGTCTCTGTCATGAGGATGTGTGTTGGAATTCAATTGGACGATGTGGTGGATAGTTTGCAACCACCTCACTTGCTTATCTCCTTGCATCTATGCCCCTGGGAATGTGACTTTGAAGTTCCTCTCATCTAGATCTGGATCAGTTTCCCTACCCTTAAACCTGGCCTAGCTTTGGGATTTGCTCTGACAGAAGCGACCTAGGGCCGTCCTGAGCCGGCTCCATAGACACATGGACACACCCGGGACAGCCTCCCAAGGATAGAAGACCATGTGTAGCACAGTGTCACCATCTTGGCTGAGGCCATCCTGGGCTGATGAGTCCCAAAACCACACAGATGTGTAATCGAGTCAAGGACAGGCTGATTGCTCAGCTGAGCCCAACCCCAAATTATGAATCAGTAGAAAATTTTAAGCCATAACATTTGGGCTTTTTGTTAATCAGCAAAACTGAGTCTTGGTAGGATGACAGGGCACTTTATCACCCAATGGGTGACATGAGGCCCTGGCAGCTCTTATGGGCCATAGAGGATACTCACGGGTGGTGGTCACCCTTTTCAGGCCTGGGCCCCGGGTGTTGTTTTTCACGATGTGCAGAGATATCTCATATTCCTGCCCAGGGGCCAGACCAGTTTGCTGGTAGGAGGTCTCTGGCCTCCTCAGGCTTTTGGTGATTTCTCCCTCATCTTCTTTGTTCTGAAAGACAGGAGCACCTTGGTGAGACTCAGAGAAGGTGCCAGCCTCTTCATTTATATGGCTGATTCATTCTGCATTCATTTCTCCCTCTTTCATTTTTTCTTCTATCAATTAGGCAGTTCCTACGTATCAGAGCTGTGTGTTAGATGATGACGGCACAAAGATGACGGGTATTTCCCCTGTTCATCTCTCCCTTTTGTAATCTTTCTACTCAGGCTTTGACAGGAAAGTTACATAACAGAATGTGAGAGCCAAAGGAATTCTGAAACCACAAACTCAGCCCTTGCTTTGACAGACTAAGAGGCTGGCATCAGAGAAGTTGTGTGATTGTCCTCTGGTGACAGATAGTTGGTATCAAAGCCTGGGTTTAAATTCAGTAATAAAATCTCCCACCTCGCCTGAGCTGTTGGGCATGGGAAGAAGGGATGCCCAAATCTGAGATAGACCTGGAGGTGTTTTGAGGGTGAGAATGGTTCTTTTCTTTGCCTCCAAGTAGAGATTTGCAAAACAAAACAAAAAACCTAGAAATAACTTAATCTTTAATTGTCTAGGCTCTCAGCCTGAAATGCTATATTTTTTGACTTATTAAAATCAGGGGGAAATGAACATCACTTAAAATATATGTGCAAACCTTGAAAGTTGTAGTTATAGCCTTATCTTTCCCCCAAAGGTAAAGAAAAGGAGTGCTATAAAAGTCTTCAGAGTCCTTTGGCCATCTTCCATATCCTAGAGGTCAAGGATGCCTGCTTCCTCATGTTCCTTACTTACCATATTCCGGAAGATGATCTCCCATGTTTCAAAAGCAATGTCTAGAGGGTCCCACTCCACTTCCACAGATGTCTCCTTGATGGACTTGAATTTTAGGCCTTCAGGTGCTGGCAGGTCTGTAAGGTAGAGTACAAGTAGAATGTAAGGACAGGCAGAAGTCCAGAGGGGCCACACAGTCATGAATCCACTGAGCTCATCATGAATGCCCATCATTCTGAGACTGATAACCAAAGACGATTCTTTAAAGGTTCCTCTGGAGCACTGTCTACTATAACACAGGATGAAAATTAATACTAGGACTAATTGTATGATTGCATAATTGCTAATTCATATCATTAATAAAACACAGGCTTTAGAATCAGACAGACTTGGGCCAGAATCTAAGCTCCATCATTACCAATATTTGACCTTAGGTAAGTTGTACAAAATGCCTTGAGTTGCCTCCGCCCGAGAGAAGGAGGTAACTATGACTGCCCCTAGGAATACATTAAGAACTGAGTGATAAAGTCCACATAGACTGCTGGGACTGCTTCCTGACATGCAGTACAAGTTCAGTAAGTTGGCAGCCTATATTAATATTAGGAAGCAAGAAAGGGCCAATTTCTAGCCACAGCTTGCTCTTCAAGTATGAAGGTAATTCTGCTGATGCTAGATGTTTAAAGGAACAACTTGCAGGAAAGACATGAGGAGAGTGAGGAGGAAGACCTGGTTAAAAATGAGAAGCTCCACTGGGATGTGGCCTGTCACTTGGTATAACCATGAAAGGACAACTGCTGGGTTGAAGAGCTGCTGGCAGGGGAGGGCTGGGCCCAGGGTGGACTCAGTCAGGCAAGCAGGCACAAGGAGCTCAGCTCACTCACAGGTGGCAACCCTGGCACTGACAGGGATGCTCCTCTTGTTCTCCAGGATGGCAAACACTCGGATAAAGTACTCCACACCAGGCTCCAGCTCCCGGATGACAGTGGATGTCTGGTCCCCAGGAACCCGGAACTGCATTTCCAGGCCATTGGCGTGGGTGGGTGTGTACACAATGAGGTACTCTGTGACTCGCATCTCATTGTTCCATGCCAGGTTTACGGTCTCTTCTGTCACTTCTGTCACGATGAGGTCTTTGGGAGGGGACACTGGCAGAAATTAGAAAGGACTGGAGTCAGTAACATGCCACGTAAAATCTCCCTAGATTTACTTGTCTGGACTTCTGTCTCTTCCATGGTTATCCACAGAGGTCTGAAGCTCCCCCCTTGAAATCCAGCTTCCATTGTCTCTAAAACACAAGTTTCACCCTAGATTCCATTAGTCTCTTGTATTGGGCTGAAGCTTTTCAGCAGTAGTGTGGACTTCAGGGATATTTGTAACCTGGGCCCCCCTATTTCTCCACTCTCTGGTCCTGGTCCAGGGTCAGCATGGGAAGGTGAGTTCTGAGTCTGCCCAAGCTCGCTCACCTCAGCAAGTCTGGGACTCCTGTGCCCTCCCTGCTAGCCTGGTGTTCTTTCTAATCAGGTGGCCTTGCTTTGGTCATGTTAGACATTGAGCTCTGGCTACCGATGGATGGCAGAGCTTCTCATGATGACAATTATAATATGGATGAATGAGAGAGGTACAAAGAAGACTCCCATTAAACATGAACATTGTCCTGTTTGGTTGTATTTTCACCCAACCAGTGTTTTCCTGAACATATACTCCACCCATGCCCTTTGCTAACTGCTGGGTAAAGTGCTCCTTTAGGGAGTCACAGCCCTTGGGATAAAGACCAGTAACAAAAAGACAATTTAAGAAACAGGTCTACCTTGTAGGTGACCAGCAGTTAGTCTTTAGCCATGTGTACATTTAAAACCACTTGTTTTATGTAAGTTCAATTTAGCTGAGTTATGGCTTCCATCCAAATAAGGGGGTTTTGTCTGCTATCAGTTCAAAGTCAGTGGGGAGTAGGAAAAGAGGTCTATTCTTAGCAAAAGGGGTACCATCCCTTCACCTCCAGCACTGGATGTTAAACTTAGCACAAATGTGTGAGACAGACTAAAATACCAGCTCCATGAGGCGTTAGCTGTCTGTTCTTGGGAAAATTATACAACCTCTGTGAGCCTTTGAGTCCATAACCAGGTAGCTCTGTACCAAGTAAATGACCACAGCTCCCTGGAAGAGTCAGTGCCCACATGCGCATGTTTCATATAAACATGTTAACATACAAAGTGAGACTCTGTGTCGATAAGCATTCAGCCCTCTGGCCCGGACCCGGCATGCCCTCCATCATGAACGTAACCATGCCCATTTTCACGCCAGTACTCACCCTCTGAGCAGTCATCCCCGGTGGAGCCCTCACGGCAGATGCAGCGACCTGAAACACACTGTCCCGAGCTGCTGCAGTCATTGGGACAGGAGCGCTGCCCACAGTCCATGCCCGTGAAGCCCTCGTGGCACACACACTGGCCGTCCACACAGCGGCCCTGGCCGTGGCAGTCACCAGGACACCTTCGCTCTTTGCAGTCTTTGCCGGTGAAGCCCTCATGGCACACGCACTGGCCGTTCACGCAGCGGCCCTGGCCGTGGCAGTCGTTGGGACAGGACAACTCCGCACAGTCGGGGCCGGTGAAGCCGTCTTCGCACACACACTGCCCGTCCACACAGCGGCCCCGCTGGCTGCAGTCTTGGGGACAGCGGCGGTCCCGGCAGTCTTCCCCTGTGTAGCCGTCATCACAGACACACATGCCGTTCACACAGCGACCATGCTGGTGACAGTCGTTGGGGCAGCTCATGTCACTGCAGTCGTAGCCCTTGAAGCCTGGCTCGCACACACACTTGCCCTCTATGCAGAGGCCCCTGCTGTGGCAGTCACTGGGGCACCGCTGCCAGCTACAGTCCTCCCCTGTGTAGCCTTCGTCGCACACACACTGGCCGTTGACGCAGCGCCCGTGGCCACTGCATCCACTGGGGCACTTGAGCTCCCCACAGTCCGCTCCCGTGAATCCGTCATCACACTCGCACTGCCCGTGAACGCAGCGTCCTCGGTTGTGACAGTCGGCAGGACACCTCCTCTCGCTGCAGTCGGCACCCGCAAAGCCTTCGTCGCACACGCACTGGCCTTCCTCACACTGGCCCCGGCCCTGGCAGTTGTTGGGGCAGGTGAGCGTGCCGCAGTCCTCGCCCGTGAAGCCCTCTTCACAGTGGCAGGTGCCGTTGAGGCAGCGGCCCCGGTCAAAGCAGTCATTGGGACAGACGAGCTCACTGCAGTCCTCACCTGTGAAGCCCTCGTCACACACACACTCGTTCTCCACGCAGCGCCCACGGTTATAGCAGTTGTTGAGACAGAGGGGCTCGTTGCAGTCCTCTCCTGCAAAGCCTTCCTGGCACACACATTGGCCGTCCACACACCTGCCATGCTCCTCGCTGCAGGGCACGGGACAGACCTCCTGGCTGCAGTCAGTCCCCGCGTAGCCTTCAAAGCAGACACAGACCCCGTTCACACACCTCCCCTGGTCATTGCAGTCACTGGGGCAGGCCAGCTGGCTGCAGTCCTCCCCCGTGAAGCCTTCATCACAGATGCACTGTCCCTCGAGGCACTGACCATGCAGGTTACAGTTGCCGGGGCACTCAGGCTCTGAGCAGTTGGGGCCTTTCCAGCCGGGTTCACAAATGCAGCCACACCCTTCAGTGCTGAAGTTGCCTCGGCCACTGCAGAAGGGCCTGGTGTCCAGGCGGCCTGCAAGGAAGACAACAGAGACTCTTGGTAGGGCTCCGTCTATGGCATTTCTCCAGATCTACCTGCAAAACCTGGATTCCAACTTAAACCAGATCTAGAGACAGAGGAGGGTTGTACTCTTAGGCTCCACTGGGCTTGAAAACCAATTGCTTAGTGTGCGGACTCAGATTGGGCTCACCTCCAGTTGTATCGGAATTTAAACCTGTGCTCTCTCAAATTGTAGACTTTATGTAAAGATAGTGTATACTGTGTGTGTGTGTGTGTGTGTGTGTGTATCAAAACCCCTGGGGAAAGAATGCACAGTTTTCATCACATTTCCAAGGAGTCCCATGTCTCCTGTGATACAAGTCACTGCCTTATGAAAGTCATTATTTAGGGCTGTTACTACTTCTTTTGTTCCTAGTCAAGGTCAGGCATATAAGAGATACCTCAAAATAGTTGTTCAACTGAACTGAATTCTGTTTGACTTTAGTTATGCCAGGTGTGGGAGTGGACTGAGCCTCTGGAGCTCAGTTTCCTTCCAGGTCAAGCGGAACTGAGAGTCTACTTCCTGGGGGCACATTGGGGCTAAATGAGAGCAGGAAGCACTTACTCCTGTGAATCTGTTTTCTTTTCCAAAGATTTTCTGGGGTTGGCTCAAGTTGGTATGTGGGCCTACATCATGGAAGCCTCCTCATTTTCCATAAATGAAATGAGGCAGCTAAAAAGTGGCTTTCAAATTGTGTTAGGACATCTTCCAACTTGACTCTGTCCTCGAAAACTCATATACCTCTGTTGTTTGCCCTTCCTTTTCCAGGAGGCTGCGGTTTTGGTCAGGTACAAGTCAAAGCTGACAAATCTCCAGCCTTTTGAATCTTAAATATTGTCTTGGCTCAACTTGTAGAAGTTACTGCTATAATCTTCATGACGCTCAAGGAAGAGAAACAAAATTCTCATATTCTCTGCATCTAGACAGTTGTGTTATTATGTATTTCCCTTCTGACAGCAGGAAAGAAAGACATTTTTTAGAAAGGTAATTTGAAAAGTGGGAATCTAATGTGTGCTGTAGTGGCTACTGGTCATAAGCAGCTATTAGACAATGAAAGAACTGAGGAGCGTTTAAATTGCAGTGTGTTGCAAGGATAAAATACAAGGATTTCAAAGACAGCATAAAAGAATAAAATGTAAAACACCCATTAATGATTTCTATATTTCTTTTGGGGTAAAAGCTACGTATTTTGTTTAAATTGAGTTAAATAAAATGATAATTAAAATTACTTTTACTTGCTTATTTTTTCCTTTTAAAATATGACTACTAAAAATTTAAGGTTATGTGGTTATGTTCTGTTTTTACTGGACAGCACTCTTATAAACAATTATTGCAACCTATTTTTTAGCACCAATCCTCAGCATTTTCGTCTGCATTTTGTGAGGAAGTTGACAGATGTGCAGGGTAAACTAATTTATGCCTAAAGAAAACTTATAGAAAATACTGCTTAGAAATCTCGAGTACCTACAATACTTCCCACTTAGGGTGGAAAGGTCTACTCTTAAAATGATTGTCAAAGTAGTTTCTGGTACTTTTTCTTTGAGTGGCACAAATAAAGATTTTCATTTCTGATTTGAAGTTGCTGAAACTTCCATCATTTTACTGACTTCAAGGAAGGGGGATAAATACGTAATTCCAAAGGAGCAAAATTCCTTGAAATGGGATGCATTATGGATACAGGGTGTCAACAGATGCCCTCTGAAGACACAGAGAGACACCTAAAGCCCCATCCCTCATTGTTCTGTCATCTTGTGGTATTTGGTTAACTTCTTCAAGTCTAAATTCTTTAGATCTCCAGAAGAGGTTTGAAGCTTTATCTTGAAGGGCTGTTGGGAGGATCAAGTGAGATAATAGTAACAAAGCCTCTTGGGGAACACCCCGAGGGGGGTCATGTCATGACCGTGACCACTGTCATCGTCATGTTAGGGCTCCATCACATGGGGACTTGTTTCCCATTCCCACTGACTCCACAGTCACCACCGTAGTCAGCCACAGACACTGGTAAGAGCTCTGGGACACAGTGTCCTGGGCCTTAAGACCCAACTCAGAGCCTCGCTGTGGAATCTTGAATCCCACATTCTCTCTAAGCCTCAGTTTCCCTATGTGTACCACCAGATGATGGAGCAGTACACTTTACACAGGGTGGTCCTTGGGGTGGGAATTTTATGATATATTCACAGGCTTTGTGCTGAAGAACGGATAGATTTCATGGCCAAATCAGTTTTAGAAACATCATGAAATACAAAGGGTTTTCAAAAAGATATTTCTCAGGTGCTCGAAAATTTCTCAGGAACATTTGGTATTACGACTTATCCAAGAATGGGAGAGAGCTGGCTACATTCTCCACATTTATTGGACTTTAAGAACTTTTTTAATGAGCACCTGGGAGCCCACTTTGGAAACCACTGATGGATCCTGCATACTCATCGTTTCTCCCTTCTGTGCAGGGAGGGGCCTATCACCAGCTCCTACCTTCAGCAGGCTGGAGACAGCAGCCTGTTCCCATGGTGCACTGCTCCCGCAGGGAGGACACCAGGAGCTCCAGCTCCTCCAGCCTGCTCAGGAGCTCTTTGACATCTGGAGCAGCAGCACAGCCACAGGCCTGGCGGGGGATGTTGATGCGGTGCGTGAAGACGATTTGATTTTCCCCATCCACTGTGTGCTCCTGGAAGCTTTCACTGGGCTCGGATGGAGGGGCCAGGTCTTTCTCCCCACTGGTTGATTCCAGATCCACAGAACACTGAGAGCCCAAGGGCAGCTTGATGTTGTACACATGGTTAAACACCACTGGCTGATTCTCCTCTGGCAAGGTGATGTTCACCCCACTCTGTCGCTTGTGCCTGATGACTTTCTTGAGGACCCCGCCTTCAGAAGAGAGGGCAAGTAAAGCCAGGAAGAGTCCCAGCAACAGCCGAGTCAAGGCCCCCATGGTGGAGGTGGGTTTGGCTGGGTGTTTCTAGGGTTCTGGGATGTCTTACTCTCGTACTAATTTGGAAATTAGAAGTGCAGGGTAGAATCCAAATCAGTTGTCTTCAGTCTTCTTGAAAGAATGATTTTCTACAAGTAAATGAAGGAAAACAAACTTATTAGTATCTACTATGCATTGAATCTACTGGATATCTACTATTCCAAGTGAACTTTGGTTTTATATCATCTGTGCTTGGAGCTCTCCTGATGTCCCTTGAGTATATACTGTAGTGAGTCTATAAAATAGTGTCTAAAAGAATTTTGCAATCTTGAAGGGATTATTTCACTTACTATTCAATTTCTGGAAATTTAAGGACACAACAGAGAATTGCGGAAAGAGCAGAACTTTGGAATGAGGAGGGCATGGGTTTGTCTCTCTCTTACTCTAGGCCCTTGGGTAAGTTATGTAACTTTTCTTTTTCCTTCTTCACTTTTTAAATTTTTTATTTTTATTTTTATTTTATTTTGAGACAGGCTCTTGCTATGCAGGTCAGGTTGGCCTTGAACATATTATGTAGCCCAGGCTAGCCTCTAATGCATGTTGATTCTCTGGCCTCAGCCTCCTGAGTGCTGGGATTACAGGCGTACGACATCATGCCCAGCCCTTATTTTACTTTATGTACAGTGAAGATCATAATAGTTAATAACAGTGGGCTGGGGATTTAGCTCAGTGGTTTCACCGCCTGCTGCGCAAGCGCAAGGACCCGAGTTCAATCCCCGGTACCAAAAAAAAAAAGAAAGTTAATAACAGAGTTGAAAGAATGATATAAATGAGAGTATTAAGTAGAACTCACTTGTGTATTTATTAATTTCTTCAATACTTACCAGCCAAGTCCTCTGAGTGGTTTATTAGAGTGACATGAAGGTTATAACCCCTGTCAATGGTTTATAACCCCTGTCTCTTATTACTGACCTTTTGCAGTGATTTTAACGCTGACCTTCCAAACTGAATTTAACACTATCTGACAGCTTCTTTTCTGTCAGGAAAGCCAGAGGGCAACATGAAGGACACCAGAACATACCCTGAGCTTTAATCTCAGCCAAGCTTCTTTCTGGTTATGTGACTGATGGCATAGTATTCTCTTTCTTTCGGTACCTGAGTTTCCTCTCTTGATTTCTATCCAAAAGTTTCAAACAGTCTGGTTTTCAGAAGAGCCTGAACCAGTTGTTTACATTGATATTCACAGCAATGAAGGCCTGAGAAATGATGCCCTTGGGCCTTTGATGTGTCCTCCAATCGACCAGCACTTACAGAATTCCTGTTCCCCGAGGCTCCCACAACAGAGTTTTGTGGATGGTACAAAGAGATGCAAGAACAGGTGTCTGTCCTCAAGGGATTTAACAATACAATTAAGAAGAAAATAGAATCATCCATTTAATACTCAGGGAACAAAGAAAGAAGGAATGGAAAGGATTTATATTGTGGGTACAGAATTTAACTGCTCACAGGGTTTGAAAGACAAAGGAATTGTCCAAAGAATGACAGGGTCTGGCTTATGAGAAAGGGTGAAATTTAAACTGAGCCTTCCGTAGTGAGAAAGGAAATAGTATTGAGAAAACATGCTACCATGAAGCAGTTCTGACTGTGCTGTCTTATTCATCTGTCCTGTGGCTGTTCTACCATACAGGCAGTCAGGTAGCAGAGGATAGGAGAGTTACCTAAGGGAGTTGAGAAATTACAGAATGAAGACAGAAAGACAAGTACAACATTGACTAACACAACTCTGTGGATATGTGTGAGAGTGATGTATACATGGTATGAGGCCATTCACTATCCTCTTCAATTAGTAAATACACCTGAATATAGTTCAAAAAATAATTGGACAGCCATTTGGTCTTTAGTAAGGAATTTCACAAACTTGCATTTCCTTATGCCTATGGTATTCTTACACTTGCATATTGTAAGTTACCCGTTTATGTCAAGTAGCTGTGGGATTCAGATTGCTTATCCTGTAAGAAGTTTTCCAACTTTTCCCCCAGGAACATCTTATCCCAATAGTAGAAAGCATCAATGATTACCTCCTTCATGATGGCAGAAAGCCTGTGAAAAACTTGAGGGACTCGGGGCAACAAAACCTGAACAGAGAAATGCTTTAGTAAGATTGAGAATGCGTCTGGAGGTCGAGAAAGCCCCTGCCAGGCATTTAACAAAGTACATTCTAGCCACACTCCTGATGAATCCTAATTATATTAATATTGATATTTTACCAACTATTCAAGTAATGTTTACTTAGGGCAACTACTCTGTGGTTAGGGGAAAAAACCCATTCTTCTGAACATACTTTCTCATTCAAATTTGTTTCCTAAGTAATTATTTGTGGATCTGTGATGTAGGTAAGGCTGTTACAAAGATGAAGACTGTTACAAAGAGGAGAATTTGGCACATTCTCTTCTCTGGAATTGATAACATCTACTTCATTTGTTTACTAGAAAAATATTTGCATGTGCTATTGGAATGCCTGCTTTAATTCTCATTATTCACAGAAAGACCTTTCCTACTTTCATCCCATAAATTCTTCAGTTTTTGAAGGATGATGGGGCAAGCTTGAAGTGTTTTTAAACTTTTACCTTAAAACTCTTTTGTGTGAAGTGTGTGTGTGTGTGTGTGTGTGTGTGTGTGTTGCATTGCTAAATGACTCAGATTTCCATCTAAAAAGCCACTAGAATTGTTGGTCAAGACTCCAAGGCAGTGAGTTTAGGGTGGTAATGATCAATGTGTGAGTAGGGTGAGGATTTTTCACTGTATATTGAAGAGATGGGCACTTCCACATGTCAAATTGGGAGAAGGACGTCATTCCTGAGTGCTCTGCATTTCCCATTGGTTCATGGTGCTCCGAGGGCAGGTGGACAACTTTGTGCTTTGGGAAGACCCATCATATCTTCCACATTTTGGAAAATGCTTAAACTTTACTATTAGACCCACTTGGGTATAAATGCCACCCAGTGGCTCTGTCACTTTGGCAAGCTACTAATCCTGTCTAGATCATGGCCTCATTTATAAACTAGGGCTCGAAACCGTTCCGGGGGGAATTAAGGATTAGAGACCTGTACATGGAGCACTCAGTATGGTATTGGGCCCATAGTAGGCATCATTAAACCAGAGCTGCTATTTTGTTGTACTTCTGGGAACAAATGAAACCTAGCAAATGCTCACACGAGTGGCCTCCTTTTTTTTAAGCTGGAACATGACATCCTAGTGGAATTCTATCCCAAACTCAGCAGCATCTTGGATCTAGATCAGAGGAGCAGTAGAAATTACTGACGGGTGAGGAGGTAAACCTTGTGAAGATCAGTTTACTAGAACTAGAAATACTTATTCCAGAGAGGGAAAAACCAGGGAGCAAATAATGACCTTCAAGAATGCAAAATATTCTCATGCAGACAACTGGCTGGTTTATGTCTCCTTTGAGGCTGAGACCTAGAGAAAGTGACTTGAGATTGCAGTTTGGGAGATTTAAATTAGACATAAACAATCAAGGTCTGATAGGAGGGTTTTGTATCTTAAGAATGAGCAATTTATTCTACAGAGATTCTTTAAAAGCCTAAGTAGATGCTTATCTTTAGAGGAAGTGATCAGTAAGGAAAGGTCTGGAAAATGTCTTGAATGAGAAAGGACTGCAGACTTGTGCTGTTTACCCTGTAGCTGAGAACAGTAAAGTTGAGGGGAACAGATTGCTATGTCTAAATTCCAGAGAAGCAGGAGATGTCTCATCTCTCTGCACACCCCCAAACAGAATAAGCACTAATGTGTGCATATGTTGGGGATCAGTTAAAGAAGGTACCTTTGTGCACACAGGAGAGAGATCTTTCTAGGTGAGCTGTTTAATAGGTAACATTTTGGGGCAGCATGGATTAAACTAAAGGTTATTTTTAGGCACCTCTCCACAGGACAAAGATCATTTCTAGAGATAAAAATAAAGTCTTTGAATTTTTCCCTCATCACAGCTGTAGAATAAACAATAAACAATTTCACTTTTAGATAATGATAACACATCCAACTGGCTAGAGTCACATTTCAGAATTACTTATGACTTCATTTTTAGTAATGCACAGAATATATTCCTCTTGTTGACTAAAGTATGCATGTGAAATACCTGAGGTTTGGAGGGACAAGGATGATTAAAGATGCAGATGAATTTGTTTCCACGTCATTGTGGCAACACATGAGACATCTTACACCAATTTTCTTCTGGCTTATAGGCAAGAGAATTTTACTGTGCCCAGTCTGTCAAGCATGGAGTTGCTTACATGGGTGTTCTTAAATGTTCTTGAAATCCCTCACCCCTTGTCCTTCCCAACATTCATAAATTCCTTCTTGGAATGTGTCAGGAAGAGACAGGAGCCAGGAAACAGCCTTAAGTGTGGATTTTTTTTTCCCTAGGACATCTGATCCTCACAACCCAGTGAGGTCAGCACAACCTGAGGCATAGAAGAATCAAAAATATTTGAACTAAAAACCAAGGACTCTCCCAGCCCTGGGTGTTTGGGTCCCAGTACTCAGAAGCAATTATCCCTTTAGGTAAAGTGGTGCCTTAGTTGGTGCCCAGTTAGAATATTAATGGGGCCAGCAATCACTCAGAGGCCAAAGAATTAATTCATTTGGAAATAATTTATTCTTGTGTCCAACAGAGATGAGCTAAATGAGTATAACATCAGGCTATAGGCTAGCCTGGAGATGTAGGGGCTTTCAGACACAGTGATGGGCATATCTTGCTCTTGATGAGCTCACGGCCCTACAAAGGAGGCAGACATGAGAACAGATTGTTACCGGGAACAATGATAAACACTAAAGTGGAATAAATACCCAGGAAGAGTCTGTGTAATGCTGGAGAATATCTGATCTAGAGTCAGCCTGATACTGTTAGAAGTTGGCTATGCCACTAGGCATTAGTTTGACCCATATGGAGTTGCCATTTTTTTTTTTAGAATCAAAATGGTTAGGTAGTGGCAACTCCATATGACTCCATAGGACTGTAGGTAGTAGTTATAACCTTGATGTGTAACATTCCCTCTCTAGGCCTAAGTGTTTTCATTTGTAAAATGGTAACACTAATGTTAACTCCATAGTAAAGTCGTTTCAGCTGCAAGTGAGAATAAATGAGATCAAATGAGACAATGCACACCAAACAATTAGTTCACACTAGGAAAAAGTAAATCTTAGTGTCTGGTGTGCATGATTGCTTGGGTCCTTTGAAGAAAGCAGTTGACAGAAGGGTAGTCTCTGGTGAGTAAGAGAATTGTAAGAGAATTCTGAGAAGTCTCCTCTTCCCCAAAAGACCACTTTTCCCCCAGAAAAAGCCCACTGTTGCCTTTTTCCTGAAAGAGTGTAATTCTTAGTGTTTCAGTTTGTCAAGTAATAAGGATCCTCTGAAACCCTTAGGAAAGCAAAAAGGCTATGGCTAGCCCTGGTTTTCCCCTTAACCTATCTAGTCTAATTCAGTAGCAGGAAAAGCCTAGCTGCGGCCCTTTTCTGGGAGGTCAGTTCACTGGCCAAGGCTTTTCAGACGTCATCCTGCTACTAGGATGGAGGCCTATATCTTCCCCCAGATCCTGGGGAGGGGACAGGGGGGTCTTGGGGGATTACAAAAGAAATGTACCATCGCACGGTAGCTATAGTTAATAATGTTGTATTATACTCTTGCAATTTGATAAGACAGATCCTCAGTATTCTCAACACACACACACACACGCACACACACACCCCATACAAGGGTAAATGTGCAAGATCATGGCTATATTAAGTCTGTTAACCGTTTCAAAGTGTGTGTATATTAAATAATTATGTTGTAGACTTTCATTCATAAATTATACCTCATTAAAGCTGGAAGAAAAAACTAAAAAAAAGCATATGTGAAAGGTTTCCATTCTTTTTTTTCTCTTTTCTGGCACTGGGTATTGACTGCAGGGCCTTGCGCATGCTAGGCAACACTGTAAATACTTTATGACTGAACGAAAGCCTATCACCCCCCCCCCCCACCTCAGAATCTTTCATGGTACTGGAATTATACCCAGAGGATTTTCATTAAGCTACACATACATCCCCAGGCTTTTTATTTTATTTTATTTGTTTTTTGAGAGAGGGCCTTGCTAAGTTGCCCAGGCTGGTCTTGAACTTGCAATCCTTTTGTCTCAGCCTCCTGAGTAGCTATAGACGTGTACCTCATGGTGTCCGGTGGGGTTTCTATTAATTCTTAGTCTTCAGTCATTGTAACTGTTTCCAGAGAGAAATATCAGGATGTGAACTTGGAGAATATCAGTGTTAAGCAATTTTTAAACTTCTTGGTCCTGTAAGCTTATTTTTATTTATCCATCCATTTACCCATCTTTTGAGTGCTTAATTCTTAACTACCTACCATGTGCCACACCATTAAGCAGGATTGACACAACAGTGAAGATAAACATGCTCTGTATATAACAAGGCTCACACCCTCCTCCCAAAGGAAAATGTAATTGCTTTTAAATTCATGCATTGTAGATTTACTCTTTATGAAGCTCTAAGTGCTATGGGGTTGGGAATGTGGCACAAAGCCAATAGCAAGAGTATAGATGTTAAGATTCTTTCAAAGCTAATCAATGTTTATTTATTAGGAGCTACACAATATGCTGGACACTGAGGAAAGGAGGCTGAATAAAAAGTGATTTCCTCTTCCCAGAGATTCCTAAACTAGGACATATAAGCAAGATTTGGTAGCCTAAGAGAGAGAATTAAGGAAGGCAGTGTCATTCTAAGCCATAAAGTTCATGGAGGGCTTCCTGGAGGAGAAAGGGCATAGTCTTGACAAATACTGGTTAAAGGGAACTTAGATGATCAGGGAGAAGTTGATATACTAACAATGATAATAGATGTAATAAAGATAAGAGGAAATATTGTATAATGAGTGTTTATTTTAACCAGATCCTATGTTAACCATTTTAAATATCCAATTTCAAATTCTCATAAAATTACACGAGGTTGACTCCATCCTCCTTCCGCAGATGAAGAAATGGAGATGTAGAATCATTAAATGGTTTGTGTAAGTTCAGATATTTCCTTAGTTGTAGCATCAGGATTTGAACCCAAGTCCACCTGAGTCCGAAGGCAGTGCATTGAACTATCATCTTAGGTGGCCTTTGTGCTGGAGGGCCAAGGAAAGGAGTTATGGTTCCAGGACAGACCCACATTGACCTTTCTGACTTTATGGCAGTATTTATAGCCTCCAACCCCAAGGAAGGGAACTAAAAGGCCAATCCCTGGGATCTAGAAGGTGCCAGACTTCCTGGTGCCTGCTATAAAGATGAGACAAGCTGATGCACAACTCTGAGATGCTATTTCTATTACATTTGGGAGAGGGTTCCAGGTACTTCAGAGGATTCTAGAAAGCTCCTTCACCATCTCTGTCTGGACAAGTCTATCTGTCCTTCAAAGTAAAACTAAAATAAATATCCATTATTACAAGTTTCCTCAGATAACTTCAACTAAAGATTGAGCTTTCTCTCTTTTGAATTGTCTGAATACTTGATCTGATATTATTGCCACCATATATTATTTTTAAAAGATTTTGGGTGACTTTCTTATGTTTGTATACCTTCTGAGAAAATTAGATAGTTCTACTTTGGAAGTTAGCTAATTCTACTTTGTGTTTATGTACAGATAGCTCCATATACTAAGTTAGCATACAGCAGTTAGATTGTATTCCATGAGGGCAAGGACTACATCTGAGACCTTCATGTCTTCATATGAACTCCAAACACTGTCTACAACATAATAAAAGCATAGTATATGTATATTGACTACAATATAGCTGAAAATATTTCTTGGTTTGAAGTCAACACATAGCACATTCTCCTATCTGTAGTATGAGCGAACAAATACTCTTATTTTCCTGGTGAGTAATGTAGTTATTTCTGTGATCCCTTCTAACTCAAGATGTATCAGAGAATTCATCACAACTTCAAATCTGTAATTAGTCTCGTTTTTATTCATTTGGGTTTTTGGTAACTACTTACTATTTACCAGATACCATGCTAAGTATAACAAAAGTGACTAAGATAGATCTCCCTCCTTCCTAAAGAATTGTTGTCAGTGCCCCAGGCTCCTGAGAGCCCAGTGTTGTCTGAGTGCAGACAGGCTTTCTGCATGACCAGAACGAATTGCATTAGCAGAAAGTAGACCTACCAGGCCTGTAACATATCACTGTGAAACTCTTATTTTAGGTTTTGGTGTGAAGGAAGCATCCTGGCTTATTAATCATTGACCCTTCTGACTTTATTGCAGTATCTATTGTTCATTAAATTTAGGTCACTCTCTCTCTCTCCTTTTGAATTGTGGCCTTTTATTATTTAAGTTCAGGCTTGGGAGATTTCTGCTGGGAAGAAGGACTGCATTGGCTGTTGGTCTCCAGATGATATGTGTTATGGCTTGGCAGAAAGTTTGTCTGGATTTTGCTCATGTTCAGAGACTTTGCCTGAGACTGAGATTAAGGGCAGCAGACTAATAAATCTTGCAGAAGAAATTTCAAGGCAGTCTAATGTTGAGGTGGTGTCATGGCTACTGTTGAGGGCTTTTAACCAGATTTATGTTGAGAATCAAGAGCAAAAAGCCCAGCAGAATGATTGAAAAGGTTGTGAGTTTTTGCAGAAAGGAAACTCCAGTAAAGTTGTAGCCTGCACAAATGGAACAGAAGAAACATTGGTCACTGAAAAGCCTAACAAGAAAAAGCCAAGTATTTCAGAAGAGTAAAATAGAAAAGATGGCCTGAGGACATTACAAAAACCAGCAGGACTCCACCCTTTGCCGTCTCAAAATTGCAAAAATGAGACTTTGCTTTGAGAAGAGAGCCCCAGAGAACCATGTTCCAGAATAGTGGTAGTCTAGGGAAGTTGTTCATAGTCAGTGGACCCCTACAGCCAAGAGAGAAGGAAGCTTGTCTACTGCCACAGCTGGTGGCAGACATTGGTATCATCCATGTGGTGCTAGTTTTAGGTACACGCAGAATGCAAAGAGTTGTGGGGTCAGGAAGGCTTCCACCCAGATTTCAGAAGGCCTGGGAGGCCAGGTAGTGTGCCTCTAAGAGGGCAGTGTGTGAAGCTGTGAGTGTGAAGCAAAAGGTGCAGTGGAGACCCCAGAAATTTGGAGAAGCCAGGAACATGGATCATCCAAGGAAAGCAACAAGGAAGGAGCAAAGCCAGCCAAAGAAAGAAGCCATGGTAGCTACAACTACTAGAAGTGCCATAGGAGAGGAATCACCCAAGCCCTTTGGAGTTCACGACTTGCCACAGATTGCCAGGGATGCTGGAAACGAAACTGTGAGATTTAATGTTTGCCCTGCTGGATTTCGGTCTTGCTTTATTACCATTCCTTGCTATTGTGCTGTTTGTACCTTTTGGAATGGAAATGTCTATTTTGTGCCATTGAATGTTGGAAGAGTTTAACTTTCTTTTCATTTGTACAGGGGCTTGCAGCTAAGAGTTTTCCTTAAATCTAAGAGGAAACTTTGGACTTGGACTTTTCAGCAATGCTGAAACTGTTAGGACTTAAATACCATTTGTACAAAGGGATACACAACAGTCCTTGGGGGACCAGGAGCAGAATGTTATGACTTGTGTCTAGATGCCCCTCCAAAGCCTTATGCAATTTTAAGTGAGGCTTTTTCAGAGGTGGCTGGATTTAGAGTGTGTGATGCTGGGATTGATTCATGGTGCAAAGCTAGGATTAGAGGTGTGAGTGCTACCCACCTTAAGTAGCCTGGATAAGATATAAGGAATATAAAGAGCCATGGTTGTTCTTCTCATACTTGTTTTGCTGCCTTCTGCCCACCATGAACTGTTTCTCCTCTGTGATACCTGTCTGCCACACCACCCTGCCCTGGAGCCAGCCAATTATTGACTGAAACATCTGCAAACTGTGAGCTAAATAAAGCTTTCCTCCTTTAACTTTGAGTGTCAGTTATTTTGTCCCAGCAAGGAGAAAAGTAACTAAGACACTGGAGATTGGAGGGGGGTCTCATAGGAGAATGTAATAGAAAGTGCAACCAATTGAACAGTGGAAAGAGGAACAGAAGCACACTTCATCTCAGCACTCATGTGACCTTGGATAAACAACATCCACATTTCAGGCAAAATAAGCCAATGTGTGTGGCCCCAATTCTAGGGTCTATTAGGTTCCAGTGACCCATGGCATATTGTTAATTTGACAGTATTTCTGTCGAACTTAATTTTAGATTTCACTTTAGACTCAAACCAAATGGCCAGTATTAAGTACAAAACTCAAAATTCCCCAAATTCCGAGTTTTTCTTAAGTTGTTTGGCTGAAGCATTGTTGTTATTTTATGGCCTTCTCCTTCCTTTCCTACCTCTTAACCCTTGAACAAAAGTTTCATTACCAACCAAATTAAACCCACAAATCTTAATCCATAAAATATTTCCATCTAGATGCCATAATGAGATTCATATTTGTGGTTTAGTATACCTAAGAAAAGCTCAGATGAAATATAACTAGATCCATTGATACATTCAGACCACAAACTGCCCTGGAGTAGTCTGGTTTCAATTTTTGAAATGAAATTGCAGAGCTTTGCTTTTTCTCTTCAATTTCTTTCCTAGACAGAAAGGAAAATAAAAAGCAGGTCTGACTCAGTGGCAATAATATAGATTCTTGTAAAATTCTGGAAAATTGTTTCAAAATAGATCTGAATTCATTTTCCAATGGAACAATGGCCTTCTCTATTTTATCCTTCATCTAGAATTTTAAGAAATCTAGTTATCTCTTTCACAAATCTTGGAAAGTGAGTTCTCAGGTATGTGAGCCAAGGTTAAGAAATTAGAGACTTATGTAGGAAGGACAAGTTACAGAGACAACTCAACATAGGATTGGAGAGTGGGGAAAATGTGTGCCAAATATTTGGCATAGTAGGAACAGAAAGATTTGGAAATCTTTTCCAACTCAATGTGCTGAATCTCAAATGAATAGAATTCTGTTTGACTGAGGCCTGAGTCAGAAGGAGCCAGGTGGGACCAAAGTCTGTCAGAATTGCGTTCAGTCATGTGTGCTACACTGTGACAGAATATGACCCCCAAATGTAAGACTGTTAGCAAGAAACTGGACTCTTAGGGAAAACTAAGCCTACTCCATTAATTTATGTGATCCTAAGCAAGGCTTGCTTTCATTGTCTCCTTTCTCTTTCTCAAGGTAGGGTCACATAAATGCTATAGTCAAAATGAATATTGAGCATATCTGTGCTTTATGTGCCTTATGTGAACTCTCTCAGTTTTCTCACTTTATAGATGAAGAAATGGAGGCTCCCATGCTCCAGGTCACACAGCTAGAAAGGGGAGCAGAAATGTCATTCAGGTGGGTTGACCAGTTGGTCAGAGGTAGTATTCCTAACCATCAGCTCCTTGCTCCATTTTAATGATGCCAAAGGGTGGTTTGCATGACAAAGTTCAAAGGACTAACTTCAAAAGGACTGAATGTTTTGGGCTCCTGCATGACTGCTGGCAATGGAAACCCTTTATGATTTATAGACTGGGCAGGAGAATATAGAAATATATCTAACTATTGACTCAGACTTCATTTAACTGTATAACTTTAAGTGGTATTTTCATGTATAATCTGCAACATATTGAGAACTATTAAGGGAGGTGGCAAAAAGATTTCCTAATTAAACATGTTTGGGAAATGCTATTTTTAAACCAAATGTTATTTTAAGCCAAAAAAATTACATAGCATTCTTTGCTTCAGGATTTTCCAGGGTCTTTCATGTGCTTGTGTTCATGGAAATCTCTAAGAAAGAGAGTTTATAGAGTGTTTCCCAAACTCACTAGATTATTTTCTGTTTGAAGTGTGTCACAAGATTAGGTCTGCAGTCACACAATGTGCAAGGGCTGAGATAGAACAAATCCCTGACCCTTTCTCCTTTCACATTTCCTCATGTATTGATGGGAAATGATGATATACCTGTCTGTAATAAGGTGTGAATCCCCAGGATTGGAAGGCTTGCATCCATTTAAACTAAGAATGGAACAAATAAGTTAACATTTATCATATGCCTGGCACTTGACAGAAGCCATTTAATTGTGAGGCCAATCTTAAATGTTAAGGACCATAGTACCCATTTTCCCGGTACAAGAACTGCAGGCTTGAAATCATGAAATAAATTACCCAGTCAATAATTATTTGAATCAGAATTAAAAGCTCAATCTTTCCACTACACCAAGTTATCATTTGAAGAAGATTATATTTTGGGTTAAACAATATTTACCTAATGAATTTCAGAGGAGAAACCCAACATCATTAATGTAAACAGTTGTTGAATGTCTAAAATGAAGCAATGTAGGATGGTGAAGTTGGGGGATTGGGATGCACATGTTGATTTTATTTATTATTTTGAACTTGAAGGGATGGCACAAAGCCAAATGTACTAAAAGATCTATTTTTTTTTTTTACTGGTCCCAGATAACAGTCTGTTTTCCTTTAGTCTGACCTGGAAAGATGGTTAATAAGTGAGAGAAATAAAAAAAGTGAGAAGTATACAAGAGGGGAGCTTCAAAATCTATCATTTATGCAATATTAGGCCTCACATTATGTACCATCCCCCCAAAAAAGTATGGTTTGCAGAAATCAGTCAAGGAATGAAAGTATATTACAAGGTTTTGCAAATTACACCATTCATTTCCAAAAGGATGAAATTATATAAACAAGTAAGCAAGGAAAATGGGGAAAGTTTCTTCTAGATAGGGATCATTTACTGCAATTTATGGCAGAAAAGTCAAGAGATTTAGCCAAAGAGATAAAATTCAGAAGTCATGGCAAATACAGGATGAATCATACAAATGAGTAATTCTTTTATCATTCTTTAAGTTCCTGCAGGTAAAGGGTTTGGCACTGTGTTTTGGAGGAGGTTTACTTGCTGGATGAATCCTTA
Source organism: Heterocephalus glaber (assembly GCF_000247695.1). The sequence continues at coordinate 20,057,840 of NW_004624760.1, read as the reverse complement.
TTTTTGCTTCAATGTCTTTACATGTATGAATATCTAATAATATACACCTTGTTAGATTATGATGACTGGAAATTATGTACAAAAATTTACCATGCCCACTGGCAGGGATCAACAATGTTTACTTATCAAACAGTGACTATGTTAAGCAATGAATTCAGAGTATCACTGTTCCAACTATTCAACTTTGGTGTAGCTGTAGGTGATATGCAAAGAATGAGCTGGGCTGTATTAAAAAAAAACTTTATTTATACCACACTTGTCATGGTAATCTAGTGAGATAGGTACTACTATGCCAGTTTGGAAATTAAACTGGAACTCAGGGAGGAGCGGCAACTGGCTTAAGAGACAGAACCAGATTTTGAATCCTAATTTGTGACTCTCAAATGTATAATTTCACTGACAATGAGCTACATAGGGCTGACTCTTTAAGCAACTTCTTTCAGTTCATGTAAGGTGAACAATTAAAATTTGCACTGCCTACAAAGGCAAGTCAAAGGACATCACAATTCTTGACTTGAAATTATACTGCAGAGCTACCATGATAAAAACAGTATGGTACCTGCAGAAATACAGACTCAAGGATCAATGGAACAGATTAGAAGATGCAGAAACAACTCCAAACACACTCAGTCATCTTATACTTCACAAAGGGGCCAAACACCTTCACTAGAAGAAAGATAGACTCTCTAATAAATGGTGCTAGAAAAACTGGCTTTCCACAAGCCAAACAGACCCATATCTCTCACCATGCACTAAATGAAAATCGAAATAGATCAAACACCTACATATTAAAACAGAAACATGAAATCTGCTGAAAGAGAGAATAAATAAAACCCTTGAAGACACAGGTGTATGCAAACACTTTATGAACCAAACCTTGATCACATAGGAAATATCACAAAGAATCAACAACTGGATTCTCATCTTATCAAAAAACATTTGCATAGCAAAAGAAATCACCAACAGAGTGAAGACACAATCCACAGAATGGGAAAAACTTTTTGCCAGCTGTTCCTTAGACAAAAGACTGATATTTAGAATAGATAAAGAATTGAAAAAAATCAGACCCCCTAAATTTAAAGATCCAATCAAAAAATGGGCATCTGAGATGAATATACACTTCTCAGATGAAGAAATACAAATGGCAAATAAGTGTATGAAAAAATGCTCAACATCACTAGTCATTTGAGAGACACAAATTAAAAGAACACTGAGATTCCATCTCACTCCAGAAAGAATGGCTATCATCAAGAAATCAACCAATAGCAAATGCTAGTGGGCCTGTGGGGAAAAAGGAACCCTTCTCCAATGTTGGTGTAAGTGTAGACTGGTGCAACCACTGTGGATATCAGTGTGGAGATTCCTCAAAACACGAGGACTGGAGGTTCCATTTGACCCAGCTATTCCCCTTCTTAGTATCTTCCCAAAAGAATTAAAAGCATCATACAACAGTGATATATGCTCATCCATGTTTGTAGCAGCACAGTTTGTAATAGCTAAATCTTGGAAACAGCCCAAGTGCCCATCAGCAGATGAATAGATAAAGAAGGTTTTTTTTAATATATATACAATGGAGTACTACTCTACCATAAAGAAGGATAAACACGAGACATTTCTAGGTAAATGGGTGCACCTTGAAACCATATTTTTAAGTGAAATAAATTGGATACACATGAGTGAGTATCTTACTGTTTCTCTGGTGTAAGAAACAGAAGGTGTAAATAAGGGCCAAAATGTACAATAGATATGGTGAAATAGGAAGAAAAATGTTCAAATGGGAAGGGGAACTAGGAAGACAGGAGGGGGAAAGGAAAGAAGGGAAAAGGAAAAAATGAGAAAAGAAGGATAAAATGGAAACAAAGCTATGGCAAATAAGGAGGGGAAGAGGAGTTGAAGGGAGCCAGGGGAATGGGGGAAAAACCCCAAGAATTAAGATATATTATGTGCAGGCACAAATTCCCTATGATGAATGTAATCATTATGTATAGCTAAATTGTACCAATAAACTTAATTAAAATAAATAAATTTGCACTGGCCAATAAAGAGAAAGACCAGAGTCCTAGAGGCTACCTTCATCACCTATTTCCTATGCCCCTGGCAGCTCTCTGGTGCCTGTTCATGTGTAAGCGCCAAAATATTTGACCTGTGTCTCTCTACCTGCTTCTGGCAGGATCTAAAGTTTTGTACATTTCCTCTTTGGAGAACACTTAAGCCAAGGTGTACTGTTTGCAAATGTTTATTAGCGTCAGGCAGATGTTGGCAGTTTTTCTTTGGCCTAGAAGGGGTTCCAGCATCTACTGAGATCTGACCATGTTTATTGATTATCACAGCCAAAAAGAGTTGCTAATTAGGATGACATTCTGCATGTCTCTACCTCTGGAGGTAGGTTTTCCTGCCTTGGGCATGCCTGTTTTGGCCCAAGTAGTTCCTTTGGCTTTTTAACCATAGACTTAGAAGAATAAGAGCAAATTTACAGTCCCTTGAAAATCAACAAAGCCTAGGACTTCATGAGGAGTTTTCCCAGACTATGTTCCAAGATGTTTAGGGGCAAATGTCCCCTGGAGAATGGTATCTGCGGTCACATCAGGTTGCAGGTATTGGGTTCACTGAAGCTTAGCACACTGATTGCTGTGGGATTTCTCAGATCATGCATTCTACTGCCCCAAACCTTCCACTGGCTTCTTAGCACACGGAATAAAATCCAAACTCCCAGCCCGTACTTGCAGAGCTGGCTTCCCCCAGAGACACCTCCATGTCTCACCCTGTCTGGAAGAGCACCATTCTCATCACCAGCCACAGTCTGTTCTTTCACCGTGTTCTGTTTGTTTGTTTATTTATTTTAAAGTTTCTTTTTTATTAGTATATGTTCATGGTATATAATAACTACATTCATCTTAGAAATCCGAGCAGTACATATCACATTTTAATCATTTTTACTTCTCCTTCCCTTCCATGCCCTTCTGTCTCCCTCATTCCCAGGTCCCTTTCCCATCTCCAAAATGTCTTTATTTTGCTCTTTAAATTGTTTATATTTTGGGTTTCTCATGTAAGAGAAACCACGTGATATTTAACCTTCGATGGCTGATTAATTACATTTTTGTATTTCTTTTTAGCAACTATCACCACTGAAATTGTATAAGAAGTTTATTTAGTTCTTTTTATTGTTTATCACCCTCCCTCTATATTTTGGTCTGAATATTTGTCTGGCTCCAAAATTCCTATGTTGAAACCTAATTACCAACACGATAATATCAGCTTCTGGGATCTTTGGGAAGTAATTGGGTTATGAGGGATATAGGATTAGTACCCTTATAAAAGAGGCCTCAGAGAGCCCCTCATTCTTTCACCATGTGAGGACACAGCTGCAAGGCATCATCTGTGAACTAGGAAGTGACTTTCTTAGACACCAAATCGACTGGCATTTTATTCTCAGACTCCACAGACTCCAGGCCTTGAGAAATGGATTTCTGTTGCGTATAAGCCCCCAAGTTTGCGACATTTTGTTATAGCAGCCCATATGGACTAGTACACTTCACAATAATGTAAGCTCTATGAATAAAAGGATCTTGCTTATGCTGTTTTCTATTGTGTTGTCAGCCCTTGGAACTATGTATTGAATGGACATAAGAGCTATGAATTTCTAAGAACAGAATAGTGTCAAGTGATCCCCAAACTCATGGGTCTAAAGAACCCATGAGAATTCTACTTCACAAGTCACAGTTTGGGAGCTGCTTTTTTAGTGGGGTCTTATTATAAAGAACCATTTCAATGGCAGGTAACAATGCCCATAAAACATTTGCATTGAGTGCCAGTTCTTGTGCTAAGCAATGTACTTGCACTAGGTCATCTAATCCTCACAATGACATTCCAAAGTTGGTAAATATTGATGAGGAAAATAAAGCTTTGAGAAGTTAAGTAATTTGGCTAAGATTGCCTAGCAACCAAATATCTTTTGAACCCAGAGCTTTCTGATGCCAAACCCATACTCTTAGCCATCATTCATCCTTTCCCTTGGGCTGTGAATTTCTCCATGTTCTAAGACAAAGAGCTCTTTGTCTTTATTCCTTCCTTGGGCACATTCATTTCTCCCTTAGTTCTTGGTTGATTCTTGCTATAACCTCCAAGTTTTCAGCCATCTCTTGTGACTCAGTCTCAAATCTCCAGACAGGTCTCCTCTGTCCTTGGTACTGGTTTTTCTAAATCCCAAGCAATGCACGGGTTTTATCCTGGGGACCACCTCTGAAAGCAAGGATATTCCTTGAAGGCTGTGTCCTGAAATGGTTTCCTATCCTAGGGCTGGGCTGGCTTCCTCCTGTCCAATATTATGTCATCACTCTGAACAGTTACAAGCCCAGAGGGTAAAGCATGAAAACAACTTTAAGCTCTTGGATTTCTGAACCAATTCTGTTAAGAAAGAGGATGTCACAATCTGGAACACAGTAAGGACTCTTGTTGGTCACTGAAGATTAACTTTATCTCAGTTGTGCTCAGCTTCAGATAAATCAAATACAGTTCTCCTTTTAAGAACTATATACTCAGAAAATTGACATGTGAATGGATGGGCAATCGCAGGATGATAAGAAAGACAAGAAGGAAAAGCATGTGGTAGAATGGGGTGACAGGAGAGAAGGTAGCTGAATTTAATTCTGAAGAGAGACTTAAGTCAGTAAAAAATATAAGGAAGGGCATTCTAGGCAAGAAGAATCAGTATTTACAAGGTCATAAAAAGGCATAAAACACGTGGTGTGGAAAGTATGATTTTAGTTGAAGTACAGGGTCTGTTTAGAGACCAGAGACAAGATAAATGGAAAACCATTAACGTCAGGCTGGGAGTTAGAAATTTTCCCATGGGCAGAAGAGAACCATTTGGAAATCATTAGGTCTAGCAGTGCAGACCTCTATGATTCGAGGTTGAGCAATATATTGAGGGGTAAAATTGGTGTGATGAGGACCAAAGAGGAAGTTGTCGCAATGGTTAAGTTGTGAGATACAAGTGGTTGAATGTGTAGGATGATGATGGGGGCGGGGGGGGGGTTGTGAGCTGATTTACTTGTCAAGACAGTAGAGTAATGGAAAATGAATTAACCTTGGCTTTTAAGTTTTCATTGTATCTACTGGGAGGAATATAAAGGTGAGAAGGCTTAAAGGATATGCTTCAAGTTTGGTCACCTGGAATGTCTTATCATTAAATGAAATAATTTGGAGTCATGGCCTTGGAAGACCCTGCCCTGGGGTGATATCCAAAAGAAAAAAAATGAGGGTTACTCATTGAACCATGATTATACAATGCAAAACATCTGGCTCTACCTTACAAATGGACAAGGAGTTCCTGTGAGACACACCAGTCTAGTTTAGTGGCTGCCATAATTATTGGTTGCCCATCATCAGAAGTACAGATGGGTTGCATGAGCTTGTTGCCAATAACAGATTGCTAGAAAATAGTGACAATGCAGGATTGCAGGCTGTGGCAGACTCAAGGATGTTCCTCTCCTGATCCTGCTCCCTGACATTTTCATACTCATGTAGTTACCTATCCTTGAGTGTGCTATGACTTAATAGCTTGCTTTTAGTCAACAGCACTGGACTAAGGTGAAAGAGTGTTACCTTATGGTTAGGTTACATTCCCTCCTGCTTATGACTCTTTCTTGTTGGCTTTGAAGAAATAAATGGCCATGTTGAAGAAGCCCTTGTGGTAAGGAAAAGGGAGTATTCTCATCCAACAGCCAGCAAGGAACTGAGCCCTCAGGACAACAGTCCTAAAGAACAGAGTCAGCCAATAACCAGATATATGGACCTGGAAGATGATTGTTCCCCACTTGAGCCTTCAGATAGGACCCTGACCCTAACCAGTATTGTGTTAGAAGCCAAAAGCAGAAGATTCAATTAGTCTGTGCTCTGGTTCTTGATGTATAGAAGCTATGAGATAATAAATATGTACTGCTTTAAGCCATTAAGTTTTATGTTAATTTTATATTCAGTAATGAATAAATAATTGTTATTCTTGCCTCAGTCTATGTGAACTAAGGCTGTTTGGTGAATAAGACGGTTCATTTTTATTTTCTTAGGGAATGTATTAATTCTGCAGTGTTTCATATTGTTGCTGGCTTCCAAGAGCAAGAGTCAGAAGAGCTACGATTCTGTCCTGACTTGCTGCCAACTGGCATGAGATCTTAGGAAGATCCTTCCTTTTTCCACATCTCAGTTTCACCATCGTTAAAGTGAAGGATGTTAAACTAGGCCAGCTATTAGTAAAAACATTTTTTTGCCACAAAATCCTTTTACCAAATAAAATCTCACATGGAAGTTCCATCCACGAAACAGATAGGAGTGGAGGGCTCTGGTTGAAATAAGATTGGGTGGGGGGGATCCTGTCCTTTACCTTCCCATATGTCTATAGCAGCCCCCAAAGAACCTCTTGGAGGTTTGTTCCAATCCAGTCTGTAAGCTCAGAGGCTTCCCCTGAACCCGTTTAGTCTCCACATTAAGTTCTAGAGAAAATTTTTTAGACAACGAACTTGTGAGAGCACTGTTCTTAACATCTTTGCATCAAGCTACTTTTGCATGACCCTCCACAACCTGACCATCTCAGAGTTGGCTTCTTCCTCTGGGGACTGCAGTAGTGGTGCACCTGACTCATGCTGGGCTACCCTTTTGGCTCTGGGAGCCTCCCAGAAGATAGACTCCCTCTGTTGCATCAAAGCTCCTTAGGTATTCGTCTCCTGCAGACTTTCTCCCTTACGTGGAAAAGCATTTAAAATATGATTGCTATGATTTTGTATATTGGTGACTACATGGACACAGTGTTTCCAAGAGTTTCTGGCTGACAGGAAGTCCTGTAACGCTCTGGGCTCTGTCCTTCTGGCTGGGATATGTTGCAGGTGATGTTACTTGTAGTTCTATTAGATTACATATCTATCAGAGCTCCCAGCACACTGAAACTATCCACGGTTTCTTTGTGCTGCCTCTATAGACTTAATATTGTGAGCAAAAATATTCAATACTTTCCCCTCAATATTCAGTCTCTGTCATTCTTTTTATCCTTCCAGGTATAGTTTTACTCTTTCATACACAAGCTGGTGACCAAATTTGAACTCTTCTTCTTCCAAGTGTCCCTTATCTGAAGTCCACCACCAAAAACTGACTTACTTGTTTAAGCATTGCCCTTTCTATCTTTATACTCTTTTAAACTGTATTTCTTTAGCAAGTAGCCTGCTGTCTTTAGTCTTTTTCCTTATCTGGAACATGGGAATAATCCCTTAGTATCCACATGGTAGAGTGAGAGAAGCAGTTTTGGATGACAGGCCTGGGTAGGAACCCAATGCCACCACTTTCTACTTTGTGCAAGTGAAAATCTTTAATCAGTCCCAGCTGACTTACTTGTAAAATAAGATACACTTGGTGGGAACAGCTGAGAGTGAGGTACAAACAAGTCATTCTATACATTTATAAATTTGTGACTTAGTTTGTCCAAAAATATATTTCACATGAGAGGATGATTCATGAACTATCAGAGTAACAAAACTGGTACAAAAGCACTTTCAGAAGTGAAGTAGAATTGCTATTGTTCCATTTCTTCAGTGATAGCAGGGAGCCTTTTTCCTAAGTAAGTTCCGAGGACTTGATGCCTGTCAGCAGGTGGCCAGGGTTTTGGGGGAGAACAAACTCCCTCCGAGAGCTATGATAAGTACAATTGCTATGCTGAGCTTGACTTGCTGAGGTCTAATGGTTGTTGCCACTTTCTTGGGACTTGGAACTGGGTTTGAGTTCTGGCTCCACCAGTCACTTATTTACATGGTGTCAGGGTGAGCTACTTAAACTTTTCAGGCCCAGATTCACACATTTGAATAGGGAGGAGGCCACAATACTGGAAACAATGGTTGATGAGTAAATAGCATAGGGTCTGTAGAACTCTCAGTAAAATTTATCTGTAGGGTTATTCCCCAGGCCCCTCCTGGAGCATTTTGGACACATTCATATAGAAGTTAGCAGAAGCCACCTCACCTCCTTTAGGGAAAGAGGTGATTAGTAGTTAGTTCTGAAGCAAAGCTGTCTACTTTCAGAGCTTATGAAAGATCTCTGACTCTTGGCTCAGGGTATCTGAGGAGGATTAAAGGATTAAGGGTCAGTCCAACTTCGGCTCTTTAAGTTATGAGTTACAATGTCTACATAATTAAAGGCCTGTGAAGTTCAGGAAATTTAAAAAATTGAGACAATTTTGCATGATATATATATATATATATATATATATATATATATACTTTTAATTTCCACTCACAAATAGACCAAAAATATACATAGAAGGGATTTTCCATTCATAAACTGTTTTTAATGCCAGCAGTTTGCTTTTGTTCCATGACAGAGGGTCAAAGAGAGTGGTGATAACGTTGAACACTAGGTTGTTAAAGTTGAGGGAATATGAGGTAAAGAGGAAGGAAACAGAACAAAGATTACAAGGCTTAGGGTATAACTGGAAAATATCTGGTCACCAGGGTCAGATTCAGATAGATCTACAGACTTTCTTTCTCTGCAAAGAAATCAAAAGGCATGTACAGCTTTTATGATAGGGGAGGAGGCCTCTGCTGTCTTCTGAGATAAGTAGAATTATCACCTGGGACAATATCACCCAGAGTCTGCCAGAGGCTCATCCCATCACACTTTGAGGGGGGTTTCCTCTTTGGAAGGTGGCCTTCATCTAATGTTTCCCATATATTAAAGGTGTCCGAACTGGTACACTGTCACATTCAAGGGGATTCCTAGCAATCTTTTCAGAGTGAGAGGTGTTTGAATCATAATCTTCCTCTCTGAGGCTTTGGCTGAGTGTGTAGCCTGGAGCTCACACACATTTCCAGATAGTCCTGGGATTCACTGCCCTGAGACCAAGCAACAGCTTTCAGTTCATCTTCCACTCAGTCTTTTTAGAAGCAGATGCTCAGCTCACCTGGATCTCAGAAGGTACAGCTCTTCTCCCACAATCAGAGCTCTCAGCACAAAGAAGCATCTGCCTACTTTTCTGGGATGACAATCAGTGGGAATGACCTGACTGCTACCTCTAACTTCTTGTCTTCTCCAAGGGCTGAAATTTGAACTCTTCTGTTGCCAGGCAGAGTTGCGCTACCATGAACTGACCTTTTCTGAGCACCGCGAAAAGTGATATGTGCACAGCTACTCTGTGGAATCAATAGACACCAGTGCCAGCTGGTGGTTTCTCCACCATAGTGGCCTTTCATGGAAAGATGCCATCTAAGGTTCTGCACTTGCTAAGCCGAGCCTGACTTCAGGAGACAATGCAGTGGAGCAGAAAGAACAGCAGGGTTTAGTTAGAAAGCTGGGGTTCAAATCCAGCTCTTCTACTCACTTAGACCTCAGCTGAGTCACTTACCTTCCTTGAGCCTTAGTACTTCATTACTCCCACTGTTTGAGAATTAGATGAGACACCATTGGCAAATCCCTGTCACATATGTGACATATCAGCAGCCTTCAGTATTTGTTATCTTTGTGTGCCTGTGTTTTATCACCACAAAGGGATTGTGTATTTAGAGCCAGCTAAATATTTCTGACCTATTTTCTACTTTTCAAATGGAAGTGCTTCAGAACGGAGGGTTGTGCCTTGTACAAACTGGGTATTTTTCATAGAGGAAAGCATGGCTGGTACTCACATTGGCCAGGCATTTGCTAGGGAAGCATGGCTATACATCCACAAAAACCCAAGGAGAGGAACAGAGAGGTATTCTTAGGTTATTGTAAGCATTAGAATGGCTAGGATTAAGGAGGATATGTTTTTCTTTCTGTCATCTTGAATTCCCTTTCCAAATTCCATTCTGGTTATATGATCAGGGTACTGCTGTATTTATGGGTGGCCACAGCCTGCCTGGAGGGCATATTTGGTCTGAAAGGAAGTGTTTTCCTCCTGAAGGCAATGGGAGAAGCAGAAGCATTCAGAGTGAACACTGGAGAATTTGCCTCTGATCTGGTGATCATAGAGACCTGGGTCTGAAACCTGGTCCCTTCACTGTGTATTAAGAGCTTGGACAAGGGACTCTATCTCCCCACTCTGCAAGCCATCCCTTTCCCCCATGGGTCCAGTCCATGCCTCAGAAGTGTGCTGTGGATGTTTAGTGAGATGATCACAGGAGGTCATAGCTCAGAGAGAAGGTTCATCATATATGCTAGCTCTGGCTATCATTAAAATTATTTAAAATAATTAGCCAATTAGCCTTTGTTAAATCTGTTACCCCCACCTCCCTATTTGTGTCTACAACAGTATATGGGAATTGCTCTCCCTCCTATTACAGACTATTTAGAGGACAAATTCCTTGCTAAGTGAGCAATTTCGGCCCGAACGTGCACTGCTGGCTGTGCGAACTGTGGCTGTGCTTTGTATCGGTCAGGATGCAGAGAAGATAGCCCAGAGTGAAATATCCTTCATCCCAGGGTGAGGTTTAGAGTTTCTTACCCCATTTCAACCAAAGTAGCCTCACATTTTCTGGTCAAAAATACTAAGGTTTTGCCCCAAATTCACTGAATGATTATTTCCATTGTTAAAAATAAATTTTAAAATCAATGGTTTAGTACACTAATGTTGAACTTGTAAAGTGATAAGCAGAAAAACTAAGATAAGCTCCCATTATTGAACCCGTACTATGTGTGAGGTATTGTGCTAAGACCTGGTCATTTACTCTCTCAGCTGAGTGTCACCAGAGCCCTATGCAATGCTGATTGTCACCTTCTTTATATGAATGAGGCGGCCAAGGACTGGGAGGTTAGTAACCTCTTAGGGGAGGGACTCTTGACACATGAGATTGGGAGGCTAGGTTTTAGAACAAAGCATAGAGAATAAAATAATTGCAGTAAGCTTGGCAACACCTTTCCCCATCCTCATTCCATTTACACTGCTTGAACAAACCAGAGAATATGCACAGTGTCACCCCTTTCATTCCTTATATGTAGTAACTTTCCTGCACAGGGCCAAGGCACACTAACTTGCAACCTGCAAAGAGCGCACGTGCGTGCACACACACACACACACACACACAAACACATACACACACACATCATGCCAGCAAAACTTCCATGAGTTTCTTCTGGACTGAACCAACTTTCCCCTAGCCCCGAACCTGGCTTGTCATGTCTCAGGACAAGGTGAGAAACTGGCTGTGGTGGGCAACGGTTTTCATTTCTAAAGCACATATGGGAAAGCTCTATTAAAAAGGAGAGGGGAGGTCCACCCAAACATGAAAAAGAGGCACTCATTCTTCCAAGGGGCTCCCTATCCTACTCTCCCTCTGATTGAAAAGCATTTCCAAAGAATCTCCAGCAGCACTCTGTACTTTACGGTCAGCAGCTTTAGAATCCTCAAATGCTTAAACTCAAAACCTCGTGACATCCTGTAATCACAATTCAACATTTACATCCACCCCCAGGCTGCTACCTTCTCTCCCAACCTGTGCCAGCACAGCCTCCAGCTTGTAAAATACAGTCAAGTCTCTGACCTGCCAGCCTAGCGAGACACTCTCAGACTGGGCGGGATAACAAGGCCAGAGGCTGGGCTGGAAGGAGAGGAACACACAAGAAAGAATCCCAGATTGGCTCAGTGCCCTTTTTAACTTCCAGGGTGATGGCACGTTTTGGCAATGACTGATTATCCAAACTTTCAGTTATTGAACACTCACTAGCAATCTCCTTAAGCCTCATTTTCTCTTCATTACAATGGAAGTTTCTGTCCCCAGTTTAGAGAAGTAGAAGCCGAGGCCCCAAGAAGTTACAGATTTTTCTTGGACTATGTGTGATGTGGTGGTGGAAATACCGAAGTCATCTGTGGCTTTGAAACGTGATCTCTTAATCTTCGATTACACTGATGGGCTAGAGGAGCCCCACATTCTTCCCAAAAGACTTTCAGAGGAGGTGGGGTTCCCATAAGTGGAGGAAATCGTTCTCCGGAGTCTGATACCTGAGAGGTGATTCTGAAGAGATCCTGGTGGCTCTTAGCACCCCAAACAGGCATGGGACCTCCTTGAGGATCAGTGAATCGAGATGTATCCAGGATGCTTCTCTCGGCCTGAAGAATGGAAGGGAGCACCCAGCACTCTCACTGGACGCTCCTCTGGCCTTAAACTCACCTCCTGTCCTCTGTCCCCTAGAGCGTATCTCTTTCCACAGGGTGGACATTGTTAGAATCAGATGAGGGGATGGTACAAAACTATAAATTGTCAGGGCCCTTTTGATGTAAAATTTTGTGTTCCCTGCATAGCCCTCTACGAGTCTCTCCTCAACCCATCCCTAAATGAGAAAACTCAACTTTCAAACTAAACTTCCCCAGCATTCAAAGACAAAAAAATATCCACAGGTGAATCAGCCAGGCAGGGACTTTAGAGAAAAGTCTAAAGAAAGGCAGGGACTAAAAACTTTACAAAAAGTTCCTTCCAGTGTGACAATTCATACAGCTAGCACAAGCAGAAAGAAATAGAAGATCAAAGGAGGGCAAGCAGAGAAGGAACCGGCAAGGTGCACACACAGGATTGTGATCAACTGATAGCCCCTTGCCAGCGACGAAAATAAACCCAAAGAAAAATGAAATAATGATAAAACACAACCCATTTGGTGCCAGGAAACCCCACAGGACACAGCACATCACAATGGTCGTGATGATTGGGTCGAAATGGACTTACCTGTCCCCAGTGGGAGAGACCTAGGACCGGGCGCGCACAGGCTCCAGGCAGCGTGGACCGGCGGGGAGCAGCAGCGGGTTCCCACGTGCGCTGTCCCGGCCTCCGTGTCTCGCTGTCTTTGTGCAGCCCCAGGCAGGCGCGTGTGTCCGCGCGCGGGAGAGCGTGTGACAGTAGGCAGGCTGTGGCCAGAGCAGCCAGCTTTGGCTGGCTTATATAGCAGGCTCCTCGCTCTGTAATGGGACGCCTCGCCTCCAGACATCCTTCCCCACTTTTTCAGTTGGTGAATTAAAGGAACAGCCCTCCCAGCGGAACAGGGTTAGCTCATGCAAGACGCAGTAGCTCCAGGCTCTGGGCCAGGGAAGGAACTCATTTGCATACAATTTATGGCGAAAGTAGGAATTCCCGCTTCCTCCGCCGGCCTCCAACACAGAGTAGCTGTTAGTGAAGTGTGACTTTTGCATTGCTCCCCAAACGGAGTTTCTAATTGTGAAACAGAAGCCAGGGGGGAAGTGAGGAAGCAAGGTCCTGGCTTCGCTCCTCTACTCCAGCAGGCTGGAAAAGCGACCCGAGCTCGCCGGGGCTCTGGGGAACAGCTGCTCAGTGGCACCTCAGAGAAAGCACAGGGGCTGAGCCAGTTCCTGGAAAGAGGAGATAAAGGCTGTTAAAAGCCCTGGGTGGTTCATGTTTCTCTGGGCCAGCAGAGTGACAACTCAGGATTATTCTCAGCAGGTGGGTACCATGCTGAGAGGGCAGATCAGTCCCCCTTTCTTAAGTGGGAACCCTGGCCCGCCACCTGGAGGAATCATTATCCCGCCCCGTTTTCCTCCAGGGAGCGGCTTTGGGCTTGTGCATGCCCCATGTAAGGTGCCTTCTTCTCAGCTGCATCTCCTGGGGAAGGGTCCCTGAGCTTTCTTCTCAGTACTGAAGCAGGTCCACTGCAGCCTTTTCTTTAAGGAAAAACGATAATTTAATAAAAGTTAATAACTTAATCTAGGAGCAGGAGCTGTGCCTTTACTCTCCAGCCGGCTGTGGATTCTATCCAAGCTCTGAGTCATCTGGTGGTTTGGTGGTTAGCATGCACTGAGTGTCCCCAGGGCCTGTGTGGGCTTTGGAATAAGGGGGAAGTAGCAGCCGCCTATGCTGGAGGGACTCCTGGGCTTGTAGCACAAGGCATGAAAGAGAGCCGGAAAAGAAAGCACCAGGCAACTTGTAGCCAGCACTGAGCCAAACCTCCTTTATTAGGTCAGTGTTAAGTGCTGTACAGGTTACTTGGTGAATGATGTTTCATTATGTCCTTGCAGAGCAAAGTAGGATAAATGCAAGTGTCCTCTTTCACAGATGAAGAAACTGAAGTTCAGAGAACCAATGTAATTTCACCAAGGGAATCCACGTGGGAAGCACCTGAATCACACCTGGCTCCATCATTTTTCCTATGACATGTTACTGTCCAGGAAGAGTACAAGATGTTATTTAAATGATATTTTAAGCACTATTGAATTGCAACATCATTTGTAAAGAAATCATTCCCATATCAGAATATGGAAAATGTTTTTAGTTCTGTAGAATAATTACAAGAGGTCTTTGATTTTTTATTGACTACTAAGAATGGAAGTTTCCAAGTTGACCAGTTTTTTAAATACTAAATATAATTTGCATAGTATTCATTATTGCTAAGGGCCTCAGTCACCCCATCTGAAAAAAATCAAGACAAGTTTATGTCATCCTAATGGTAGCTCTGGCTCTGGAGTTCTAAAAATCTCTGCTCAACTGACCCTCCCAGATCCAAGAAAGCCCATAAATAGACACGTCATAAAACAGCTCATTTGAACTTTTAAACCATTTTGGCTGATTTAAAAGTTGGTTCACTTAGGAGTTTTTAATTCTGTGTTTTAACCAAAGCATATTTCAGTAGCACAAGGCTGTGTCTTTCAATTCAGAGTGAAAGCTCCCACGCCTCTTGGCTTTCCTAAATCTATAGAACTCATCTCCAGGGTTAGCAAATAAAATATTAAGAGCAGTGTGTATGTTATATGGCACACAAACCACATTTACATCAAATATCTAATCTCTCTATATACAAACAATTATGTGTATGTGTTTAAATTAGACAAGAGAGTGTGATAGAAAACTGGATGATAAATATGGCTTCTTTCAGGAATGTCACCAACCCGAACCTTACCCCAGTCCTCTTAGTGCTCTACAATCACTGATACAACCTTCAGCAAGTGGCTTAGTCAGCTGCAGGAAAACAACTCTGACCAGGCTAGTCCTCAGGGCAGGAAATGGCCTAGTGGTATTGACAACAAGACTATCTTGCACATTAATTAAACAACTATCATGGAAGCACATTATTATAACACCAGAAAGGAATGACTAGCTTTATTTGAGTATCTTTAGAAGGGGCTACTTGCAAAAGAAGGTTTCTCCAGAAGCCACATGACATCTTCAGGCACACCTTGGCATTGGAGTAAGGAGCGCTCAGACATGGACTTGTTTTCTATCCCTGGACTTTTTGTAGCCTCTGTTAAAGACAAATGGATCTGTATACAACATGTGTTCTCTAGTATCTAAGTCTTTGCTTATGCTCTGTGCTACTTCGAATTCTCACCTCTGTCTTCTCACTTCAATTTATCATTCTGTTCTGACCCAACTTCACCATGGAGCTTCTTAAATAGATTTCTGCCACAAGCAAAGTTTTCATGCACAGTTCTTAACTCTATGGATATAATTATGCATGTGCATTCTAGATTTTTCTCTGAGACTCTAGGTTTTCAGCAGTTAGGTTCACAATTATTTTTTCTATGCCTAGCACAGAGCCTTGAGCATTGTACAAGTTCAAAAAATGTTTATCAGGAAATAATGAACAAATGAAGTTTGATGTGCTGTGTTGTAGAATTTAAGGCTGCCTGTTTCACCCATATAAGCTGAGGAGGAACCTGGGTTATCATACCTAACACATTCATTGCACAGATGAGCAAATGGCCCCAGGGAGGTGGAATGACTTATCCGAGGCCCCAGTGGCTACTGCCATGCAGGTGATCATCACAGTCAGAGCTGAGCAACCAAATCCCAGCAGATCCTGGAGCCGAAGATGTTTGTGGAAGTTAGTAACCATTCATCTTCTTGTTTAGCAGATGTTGCTGCACCTTTTGGCATCTGGATCTAGCACAGTTGTATCCTTTTCAGTACTGTACGCACTTTTTTTTTCCACATGAGAGGACAGAATGAATGCTTGTAAATACAGCCTCTGCACAGAGCTCTGGGCCAGGGGCTGATTTTGTTGCTGCTTGCTTGGAGTCCTCATTCATGAGTTGCTGATGGAGATTGTGGCTTGGAGGCCAGAGAGAAAGTGGAGGTTTGTGTCAGGTGAAATCATTCTCATTTCCTAAATGTCATACATTTTTTTTTACCCAGACTGGCCAGACAACAAGTAGAATACTGGCTGGCACTATCTTTTTTGAGGAAGTCAAATGTCCACTTCCCCATGGCATTACCCCCTGCCCACTCTGATTGTGGACTCCTTCACTACTCCTACTTTTCCTCTTCTTGGGATTCATCTAGTTTGTGAACACCCATCCAAAGTCCCGTGTGACTCTATAGTTTCCAGAAATCTCTCCCAAAGCAGTGAAGTTCAGATCTAACACATGTGTCAGTCATTCAATTAGACATGTTGGCTTGGAGCCAGGATTTTTCTAATTGTCTGCAGGTCTCTGTTGAGTGCTCTTCTTTTCCAACTCTTCTCACTTTTCCATAGACACCAAAGGGCAAAATGAATTCATTAAAGGAGAGCTAGGACAGAAAGGAGCTTCCTTTCCTGATAGAATAGGGTAAGTCAGCTGTCCCATCAGCCAGGACAGTCAATTATTTGGCTAGCATGGGAGAGTAGAATATTAGCTGGGCTGAGAATGGGTTCAAGTCCTGGTGTTACATCAATTTATCACATGACTTTAGGCAAATCCTTCAGCTCTCCTGGCCTCTCTATCCTAGATATCAAATGAACACTTTCTGTTTTAGTTTTTTAAGTTAAGGTCTTGCTATGTAGCTCAAGCTGAGCTTTAGCTTGCTATGTGTAGTCTAGCTTGGCTTCAAATATATAATCGTCTTGCCTCCGTCTTCTGAGTACTGAGATTACAGGGATGTGCTACCATGCTCAGCCCAAATGGGCAGGTTTTTAAGGATCTTAGAAGCTCAAAATTTTTACCTTAAAAAGTCAAATAAATAAGTTAGAAGCCTGTGAGTCTTTGCATATTCAATTTCCTAGAATGAGCAACACTTTATCAATATGACAAATAACCATTTTTTCAAGATTTACTTCATGATACTACTGCCAAGTAGGTTTTTTCATGACTGTCACATCCAGAGAGAAGGGCCCCTTCTCCATGCTCATCTACATTACCATTTTTCATTTTTAGTACATTTCACACAGTACTTCCCTTGTATGTTTGCCCCACTAGACCGTGGACACCTGAGGGGAGGCACTGTGCCTTGTCATCTGCTTATTGGCAGATCTGGCTAGCTTCAGTTTATAGCTGATCTCTATGCCACATTATTCGTTAATTATTTTGGTTATCATTCATGAATATCATAGCCTTAGAAAAGCATATGACCTACAGTAAGATTTGGAGGTAAACAATTAAAACATTCTTGAAATGATGTATTAGATGATTACAGACCTTTATTGTCATTGATATCATTGAGGGCCAAGACTGTACTATGCCAAAAGCATGAGCAAATCAGTTCACGCTCCCATGGAAGGACTGGCAGATTGGTTGGCTGCATGAGAGAGAAAGCAGAAAAGGCATAAGGTTGGCACAAGTGGTCTTGGGTTCCATTTGGCTCTTTTACTTACAGGGTGAATTATCTTGATAAAACAAGTTTCTTCTCTGAAGCTAAGTTTAGTCTTTTACGAGTCTAGATTAGAAATCCATACCTTGCGAATCTCCCAGAATTGGTGTGAAAACCATGTAAGAGGGTGGAAGAGAAAGTTCTCTGAAAACCTATGTTCTAGAGCTAGAGCATTTAGAGCTTCTTGATGTTGAATGAGGTTTTCTTTCCCCAAAATACATCTCAATAGAAAGCTTACACTTTGGATAGTTATATTGTGCCTGTGAAATCATGAGTCCCAGCTTCTGTGTGAAACATTCCTGGAGCCTGCAGAGATTAGCTGAGCACAGAGAGGAGTTGAAGCCACCTGGCGCTGTCTTGGAGACTGACGTTTAGCTGGAGGCAGAAGAGACAGAGATGTTCCCTCCGGAAGGCTGGGGAGGCTGCTTTGGTCATGTTTACTGGTCTGAACCCAGGCTGTGGTGATGAGTATGAATGAGTCAAGCTGTTTTGGGCTCCATACAGGTCAGAGAGGGGGTGCATAGCTTTGAAATCAATGCAGTCTGAGTTTCTTTGCTTGAGTTTTCACAGCTGTGTCAGAGAAAGTATAATTTGTCATTCTTTCTTATTTCTCTGCTCCATTTTTCTTAGGTTTCTTTTGAGGACCACAAAAACTAAGAGTGACTAATATTTATGGAGTGGTTCCTGTGGCCTAGGCACCATTTAAGCAATTTACATGCTTAAATTGTGATTACATAATCTTTGCAATGAGCCTATTGGGTCAGTACTATTATTATTTCTACTTTGTAGATGCGGGTTGTGGGGTCCAGAGGGGGCAAATAAATGTCCAGAGTTCATAGGTAATAAGTAGAAAGAAGATAATCCAGACCCCAATTTTATAACTATTTTGGGGATGGTTTTTCATCCCTTAATTTAACAATTGCCCAAAAGGAAAGATTACTTTGAGTGATTATAGATATTAAAATATATAGTTATGTGTATTATGAATGATAATGATTCTATCTATCTATCTATCTATCTCCTTTTGTGATAGGCCATGAGATTTCAGATTAGTCCCCGAGTAGTAGTCACTGTATTTACTCATATATCCTTCATCAGTTTTCTCTCATTTCTAATATACACATACAACTCACACAGACCACACACAAACACACACACTGGAGAGAGCAAGAGAACATCAAAATTAGTATTTTCCCAGCCCGCTGCAGACAGGCAGGTCTGTGCATGCCCTACCGAGGTCCTGAGTCTCACAGAACATGCCGAATCACCCCGCTGCAGACAGGCAGCCACCTGGTTCCACACTACAAAGACACAGAGGACATCAGACCACCAGACCAAGGTACTGAGTCCCGTTGCTCCCGGCCCAGAGGTAGGGGCTTCTGAGCCGCCTTCCCACTGCTCCTGGTCCAGAGGAAGGGGCTTCCGGGTCAACATCCCTCCCACTGCTCCCAGCCCAGAGGAAAGGGCTTCTGGGCCACCTTCTGTCCCACTGCTCCTGGCCCAGAGGAAGGGCCTTCCGGGCCACCATCCCTCCCACTGCTCCTGGCCCAGAGGTAGGGGCTTCTGAGCCACCATCCCACTGCTCCTGGTCCAGAGGAAGGGGTTTCCTGGCCACCATCCCTCCAGCTGCTCTCAGCCCACAGGAAAGGGCTTTTGGGTCACCATCCCTACCACTGCTCCGGCCCCTGTCCCACCTCACCCAGCTCAGTGGACGTAATCCCTGCAGGCGCTAACAGCCCCCTGCCCCAGTCGAAATGAGAAAACACATAAATAAGTCTCAAAACCAGGGTTCCAGATCACCTACAGCAACCCCAAAGGGAAATGAGATGGAACACTCTGATACTCAACCACCTGGACCCACTGAACTGCCAACAAAAGGGGATCTGGAAAAAATGAAATCAGAAATAATTTCTCAGATAACAGAAGAAATTGTGCCCCTAGT
>NW_004624760.1:19930107-20033178 GCF_000247695.1 Heterocephalus glaber | reverse complement strand
GGAGGGTGTGAAGGGAGGGCTAGGAATGGGGAAAAAATAAGAGCCAAGATGCATCATGTAAAGGTACAATTCCCAATGAGAAATGTAATTGTGTTGTATACCTACAGTATACCAATAAAGGAATTTAATAAAAAAAAAGAAATGAGTATTTTCCATGAGCATGTTTAGTATTGCTCTGAGAGATTATTGTATAGGAGAAATAATACCAGCTTCCTTTGAAAAGTAGAACTGCATTTGCCCATTCCCTCAATAGCAGGCTTTGAAGAAGGCCTTCCTTGTTCATTGTTTTCTAAGTGTTTGCACATTCTGCTTATTGGGTGAAAATATTTTCCTTATCCACCATCACCACCACCCAAGTTGTTTTGCCACCCCAGTGGTTTTATTTGCCTCAGAGCTAGAAACTTTTGTGTAGGGCTAGGGGTGGACGGACTGGAATCATAGGGGTGTTTGTGTCACTGTGCTCCTTGGGCCATACCCTGTGGCTGGTCCTTTGTCCTCAAGGTGTAATTCTTGCCTTTATTATTCCCCACATGCTATGGTTTGAATATAGTTTCTAACCTCAAAACTCATACTGCAATTAGATTCTCATGAAGGCAGTTTAGGGAGCTGGGGCCTAAAGGAGGTGTTTTGTTTGTGCAGATGAAGACTTCGTGCATGGATTGATGGCTTTCTTATGGGAATTTTTCAGATCTTGTGGGAGTTCACCCATTTTTTTCCTCTGTGTGTATATGCTTGCCCTTCTGTCTTTCTACCATATTGGAAGCATAAGAAGATATCAAAATGCCAGTGCCTGCCCAGTCTCCAGAACCATGCTAAAAAAATAAGCCTCTTTTCTTCATAAATTATACAGTTAGAGATACTCTGTTATGCAACAGAAAATGGACTTAGATATCACCCTCCAGGCTACCAATAGTAGGGGTTGTGGCAAATATGTCCACTTATGTTTGCATTTCATGGCATTTACATGCCCTCAGCCCTCCACAGGGCTGCTTCCATAATACCAGGGAAGAAACCAAGATTAGAAGCAGTCAAGAGACTTTACTAATGTCACATTGGCAGTGCGTGGTTTTATAGAAGTCTCCATGTGAAAATATGAGTTCTTTGATTTCTGTTGCAGGAATCATTGTAGAGAATGCTATTTTATCAGCTTTGTGGGTTATCATTTTATAAAAAGGGAAGTTCGTGACCTGAAATGAGACAGACTTCAGTTCAGATTTAGCTCTGCCATTTATTAGTGTGTGGCCCTTTTCGGATTTTCTTACATTAGCCCCAGCTTGCATCTGTATCTGTGAAGTCGGAGTGGGAATGTCCACTTCATAGGGTTGATAGAAGGGTTTGGGAGACCGAATAATGATCTTCCAAATTGTCTGTATTTTAATCCATGGCATCTATAAATATTACCTTTTCTTTTTCTTTTTGGTTGGCAAAAGGGACTTTGTGGTTGACACTAAGGTAAGGATCTTGGGATGGAGAAATTACTCTTGATGTAATTACAAACATTCTCCTCAGAGGAAAGCAGAGAGATTGGACCACAGGGGAGGCAGTGTGATGAGGAAACAGTTGAGAGTGATGTGGCCACCAGCCAAAGAAAGCCAGTGGTCACCAGAAGGTGAAAAATTCAAGGGACATATTTTTCTCTGTGACCTCTAGAAAGACCACCCCTGCTGACATCTTGATTTTAGTTTACTAAAGCTTGCTTCAGATTTTTGGCCTTCAGACTTCAGAAGAATAAATTTTTATTGTTTAAATTACGAACTTTACAGTAATTTGTTAGAACAGCAATAAGGAACTAATCCAAAGACAAATCCAAGACTAATCCAAAGACTAATCCAAGACATCCAAACTCTGGGATGATATTTCTGCCTTAAGCATAATATGGCTTTAAAAATGATAAGATTTCACTTTGCTCTGAGGGATTGGCTGAAAGAAATGTCTTTAATTTTCTCAGAAAATAGGAGGTACATTTCAATAGACATAAAGTTCCATGATATAAATCTATATCTCTAGATTTCCAAATAGCTTTTTATTGCAAATCCTTTCAGATGAATTTTTGGGTGTGGATTGGAGGACAGGGAAGGAAACAGAGGTTGGAGAGAGTTGCCCATTAGCCCGACAGTTTTTTTTTTTTTCACCACATACAAATATTAAAACCATTCAAAGGAGAACAATGCAAAGGGGAAAAACTACAATAATATTCAAATACAGTAGAACTCAACCAAAACAAAACTGAAAAGCACTTAAACATTTTTCCATATAATTTAAGACAGCATCTCAAGCACCAACAAGACACCAGAGGATGTGATTTGTTTCAGAAAGACCCCTAAAACCAACATTGGACAAATAGTGGTCTGGAAAAAAACTCCAGTTAGTTAGCAGACTCCATAAGCCAAACTTCTCCCTAATTTAAGTTTTGATACAGGCATATGACACATGATGGAAACACAACCTGAGAAATAGGTTATTAGGCCATTTCATCCATGTGTATCCTTAATTACACTTTCAGTTTCTCACACTAGAGAAACTATTCGGTATTTATACATGTGTGTCCTATTTATTTCACTTAAGAGGATGGTCTCAATATGCATCCATTTAGCTATAAATGTCTCTAGTTTCTTGTTCTTTATGGCTGAGTAGTACTCCATTTTATTAAAAATCCCACATCTTTTTTATCCAGTTTCCAGTTGATGGGCACTTGGGCTGTTTCCAAGCTTTCACTATTACGAACTGTGCCGCTGTAAACATGGGTACACGTATATCGCTGTGGTAGGATTCTTTTAATTCTTTTGGGAAGATACCCAGCAGGGGAATAGCTGGGTCAAATGGGACCTCTAAGCCTAGTTCTTTGAGGTATCTCCATACTGATTTCCACAGTGGTTGCACCAGACTGCATTCCCATCAACAATGGAGAAGGGTTCCTTTCTCTCCACAACCCCGCCAGCATTTGTTATTGGATGATTTCTTGATAGCAGCCATTCTTTCTGGGATGAGGTGAAATCTCAGTGTTGTTTTCATCTGCATCTCTCGAATAACCAGTGATGTTGAACATTTTTTCATATATTTGTTTGCTGCTTTTACTTCTTTGTCTGAAGAATGTCTGTTCATTTCAGATGCCCATTTTTGAATTGGGTCTTTGAGTCTGGGGGGTCTGATTTTTTTCAGTTCTTTATATATCCTAGATAGTAGTCCTTTGTCTAAGGTACAGTTGCTGAAAATTTTTTCCAATATTGTAGGTTGTCTCTTAGCTCTGTTGGTGGTTTCCCTTGCAGTGTAGAAGTTTTTTAATAAGATAAGATCCCAGTTATTGATTCTTTGTGCAAGTTCCTGTGCCACTGAGGTTTTGTTCATAAAGTCTTTACCTATACCAATGTCTTCAAGAATTCTACCTAACTTATCTTCCAGCAAATTCAGTGTTTCTTTCCTAATATGTAAATCTTTAATCCACTTCGATCTTAGTTTAGTGAATGGTGATAGGTATGGGTCTAGTTTTAATCTTTGACAAGTTGAAATCCAGTTTTTCCAACACCATTTATTAAATACGCTATCTTTCCTCCAATGAAGATGGTTGGCTCCTTTGTCAAAGATGAGGTGGCTGAGCATATCTGTAGTTGTTTCTGCTTCTTCTAATCTATTCCACTGATCCTCAGGTCTGTTTCTTTGCCAGTACCATGCTGTTTTTAACACAGTAGCTTTGTAGTATACTTTCAAGTTGGGGATTATAATACCCCCAGCCATACCCCTGTTGCCTAAAATTTCTTTTGCTATTCTAGGTCTCTTCTGGTTCCAAATGAATTTTTGGGTTGTTTTCTCTAGTTCTGCGAAATATATTGTTGGAATTTCAATTGGCATTGCATTGAACCTATATGATAGTTTTGGAAATATGACCATTTTCACTATATTGGTTCTTCCTATCCAGGAACAAGGGATGTCTTTCCATTTTCTTTAGCCCTACAGTTTTGAAGTGGCCTGTTAATGTGGGAGCTTTGCAGTGCTGAGTGATTTAGCCCACAGTGAGGAGTAAGTCTGGACCCACACATTTCATCCTTATCACCCAGGGTCAGCCTGACCCCAGCAAATGTCAGACATATGTGGGTAGCTGCTCATCTATAACTTTGAGGATTCCCCTTTACATACCTGTTCAAGTTGAAAAGAGATAAGGGATAATCATGCTTAAGAAAGCGAGGTTCAAGACCACTGCTTGTCTTGTCCACATGCTGTGGACTGTGGTAAAGCTGAGGCCAGCATCCACGTCTGATCACTCATGAGAAAACACTCCATATGGGAGAATGAACTTGTCTGGATTCCTGTAAGGCTCACACAAATTGGATGACTTGGCTACTTAAAACATCCTCCACATAGATCGGGCTGGTTCTAGAGAAGAAAGGGAGAGGAGAAGAACAGGATCAAAAATGATCAAGATATGTAAAAAAAAAGTGTTTGCTTCAACCTGAAATAATTCTCAGTAACACTTCTCTACTTGATTAAATTTATATTCTAAGGAGACTAAAAGACATAAAAGGAGTCTAAGAGGAGTAAGTGCACACATACATACTCACCAACCTCTCTACTCCCCCAGTGCTTCTGTGAACAGAGCACAGATCTGAACTCTGTGGTCCTCTTTCTTCCAGTTTCTGTTGTAGTCAATGATCTCATCAGTTGTGGGTGTGAAGTTGTGGAGACTGAAGTTGCCCCTTCATGAAACATCAAGCAAGTTTTCCGGACCCTGTTTTGGAGAACAGTTTCTGTCAGTGAAGTTCAAAGGCTTTCTGAATTCTTTGGAACACCACTTGTCCAGGCCAGGATTGAACTTGACTTGCAGATGAATGATATAGGGGGTGTGCTCTTCAGTGAGTATGGATGGATGACTCATTGCTTGAGGCAGATGAGAGGAGATTCCCCGGTGGAAATACTTTATAAGGAAATCACGGTGCAACCTTGAAAATCCCCATGGACAGGCGGAGGTGGGGCCAGGATGAATCAGTGGGACAGCTGCATGATAGAAGACTGGCTGTAAGGGACTTGCTTTGAAGTTGATTCCGCCAGGGGCTCAGATAAGTAGTAAAACATTGCCAAGGAGAGATCTTCTGAGAGCCTGGTTGAAAGAGCTGAAGTCAGTAGCAAATGGTGGCTTTTGAAGTACTTTGATTCTTCAGCAAATTGCAGTCTTATTTGCAGTTAACCTAATAAGTAACCCATGTGAAATTGGCCATCTTCAACCTTACTTGATCCACACAAATGACACTGTTATATGATTAAACTTAATGCATTTTAAGCTTAATTGCCAATGCTATGACAAAGATAAGCTCTAGACTAGACCCTGCCTAAATTTAAAATGATATTCTCCACCATCACTTTTGCAATGGAATGCCAGGTCAGGTGGTGTAGAAGAGGATCTTTCTGAAGGCTACTGAGATGTCCCAACCTCATGATTTGAGAGTCATGGTAGGCTGATGAATTCTTTCCTCATCTGTCTATACTCCACTGATATCGAAGCTCTTTGTAGAACTTAGTTTGAGCAAGAAGACACTTTTGATAGTTTGGATGGGTATCAATCAAAAGTCTGTATATTAAGGCTTAGTCTTCATGGAGGCAGTTTTAGCAGGTAATGTGCATCTTTAAGAGTGGAGTCTCATGGGCAGATCCTTAGGTCATTAGGGATTGTGCCTTCAGAAGAGATTGTGTGACTCTGTTCTCTCTCTTATTCCACTTTTGCTATGAGAACACTCACTAGACACACACTTCTGCTGTGATATTTATTGTCCTTGCCAGAGATTCAAAGCTTGTCAACTTTGGACATGACCCTCCAGATTCCTGAGCCAAAATAGTCTATTCATAAGTACCCTGACTCAAGTATTTTGTTATAGTGATGTGAAGCTGCTTAATAAAATACCCAACTGATCAAAGAGATATCACAAGAGTACAAATTCAGCCCCCTGGAGAGCCAGGGAGATGAGCAGGGAGCATAGTAAAAGGCATGAGGTCTGTGAGTCCACACCTGGGCTAGCATGTTAGTGAATGCTTGCTTCATAAAGGGATCCTCATAAGAGAAAAGTTTTACTCTATCACTTTTGCCACTGGGAGCCCCCAAATTGTATATTTTTGTATGATACTGGATGTTAAACGCATGGCTTTTGCACTGAATTACATCCCTAATCCTTTCTTTCTTTTTATTTTGAGACAGGGTCTCATTGAGTCACTAAGTTGTCCAGGCTGGACCCAAACTTGCAACTCTCCTGCCTCAGCTTCCCAGAGTGCTGGGATTACAGGTGTGCACTTCCACAGCTAGCTTGATTTCTAATAGTTAATGATCATTTAACCTCATTTAATCCTCATAACAACTCTGTGGTAGATATTACTAGTCCCAAACAGAGGCATGGCAAAGAGAAGTTACTTGACCAAGAATAGTGAGCTGGTGTCAGATGTAGGGTTAAGACTAAAGCTCTTTTCATTTTGTGTAAGATCCTCTTCATGATGTATTGCTAAAGATGTTTTACTGCTTTGGTTTCTTTACTGAGAGATAAGAAACTGGGGAGAGAAGCAAGGAGAGTGTATAGTGGACTAACTTTGTCACTCAATCACTTCTTCATTGTATCCATATTGGCACTCTACCCTGGCAGACACAGGGACACAGCTGCAAACATGACAGAGGCAGTCCCTTCCCTCTTAAGCTTTTCAAGGGCTGTATTTCTAAACCAACAGTGGGGTTTTTTTTGCCCTTCAAGAGATATTTGGTAATGTCTGAGGATATTTTAGCTGTCCCAATTTGGGGGTTGCTAGTGGCATGAAGTAGGCAGAGGTTATGGACTCTGCTGACAATATGCAATGCACAGGATGATCTCTCACAACAAAGAATTATTTGTCCTAACATGAAAATAGTACTGAATTTGAATTATGTTAATATAGTGAGTACATGTAGAAATGTAAGAATCATGACAAATATCTAACATATGGTATTGGAAAGACCCAGATTTGATCTCCAAAAATCACATGGTAATATTTAAAACGTTGGGCAGAAAGAACCCAACACAGCTGCAATGGAACAGTGCATGTGAAGAGTTGAAGGTTTTGTAAAAAATGGGACAAACTTCTTCCAATGCAGTGCCCCAGGAGGTGGAAAGAGCTCAGCTGGTCGTGGTCATGGAGTGCCTTCAGAGGCTGTGCCCCTAGTGAGCTCCAGGCCCTACCCAGATGCTAGTATCATAACTGGCTATGGAAAAAGCAGAGGTACTCAATTCTAGCAGTACAGTCCCAAACAATGAGGATGTCTGGCATGGCTATGGAGGAATGAAACAGGCAACTGGTCTCTAAATGTCCTGGGTCTTAGAAGACCCTTCCTTGGATTCTTGATTAAAGAGATGAACAAGGGGAACTACTCACAACAGAGTTGACACCGAATGTTCTATCAGTTGCTTAAGTGAAAATTTAGAAGAAAATGGCATGGTTGAGAGAAATAAAGAAATGAGAGATAACTTGCCCTCAAGCCCTCTAATGTACCCACTATAAGGCTACATATATAAAGTTTCCAGTTAGGCCCAGCTGCAAAAAATACTAGTTTCCTCTTCCTTCTCAGGGAGAACAATTGTAGATAGAGTAATAACTTTTCCTGCTTTCAGGGACATTGCATGGTGGTTGGGGTGATGAGATATGTAGGTATACTGAACTTTCCATTGCCTAAGTGTTCCACTGCAGATGCTAGCTTCTAGCCAGGAAGTTTATGTAGCTTAGTTTAATGGTTTCCTTTGTGCATCACATATTCCTTTCTCCAAAGGTGGTGAGACCAGAGGATGAAAAGTCTGTTTTTAAGACTCTTGAGCTCTTTATCACTGTCTGCTGCCAAGCAACCCAATAAGAACAGCTGGTATTTCTCTTTGGTAACCTAGAGGATTGTCCAATCACCAAATCATTCCAATCATTTTGAAAAACCTGTCAAGATTTAACCAGTACCTTGAATGAGTGTTTATAATAAAAGCAATGTAGATATTTGTTTTATGTATGAATGGTTGAATCTAACTGTGTTTGAGGTGCTTGCTTTGATATGGAAAAGATGAATCACAATTTCCATTGTAAAAGCAGCCAATTTAATTATTGATTGTCTATATTTTTCTGCAACAACAAACATAGCAAAGCAATCTTTTGTTCCTGGCTGTTCGATGTATGGGAAGAGTTGGTTGCAGTTAGGGTTGTCAAAGCCTGGTATTGATGAGCTGAGAGACAGCAGAAAGATAATTTTTTTCTGAGTTCTAATTCGGTGGACAGAGGCTCTCTAAGCCACCAACGTATTTATTTTATAATTTTGTTTTGCACTCAGCTATGATTTACATCTTAGATATAGGTAATGGGACTATGTCACAGGGAGCAAGAGGTGACACATCCATCCCCGAAGGAGTTTATAGCAGTAACTGCAAAACATTGTGATAGGTACTGTAGTGAAATGCACCAGAAGAAGCTGGGATAGGAATACAGAGGCATAGAAAATCTGCTTTTTCTATTGTTTATTCCAATGTCTGGAAAATCATCATGTTGGGGGAAACACAGGCAGAGAACATATTAATGTTTCTTATTCATTGAGTACGGAGTGCTTACTAAGGGCCAAGTACCATACGAGGTGCTGGAGTAAGAGCGACGAGGTTCCCACTCACATAGAACCTCAGACTCATAGATGGGACAGCTAAGTATATAAATGAGTGTACAATTACAAATATTGATGAGTGCAATGAAAGTAAAGGCAAGCTTCTCTAAGATATTCTGTATTACTTCCCACTGCCTGGTGTTAGCTAATCCCATTCATCCTGAGAGGTATTTTCAATCTGCACTCTGCTGAGGAGTTGACCAAGGCTCCTAGCTGTAAATTATTTTTCCCTGGCCAGGGATTTAGCTCAGTGGTTTAGCCGCCTGCTGCACAAGTGCAAGGACCCGAGTTCGATCTCCAGTACCAAAAAAAAAAAAAAAATTACTTTTCCCGGAGTCATGAGGTTGGTAAATGTTAGAACTGGGACTAGAATACTGAACAATCTAATGCCAAGTCTACGTTCTCTACCCCACATCCACAGTGATAGCCTCGTAATGAATGGGTCAACTCATTTCACTTAGTAGAAAAAAAATGACTGAAACATGTTCTTTCTATTCAGCATATTATTTACCTACACTACCCTCACATGTGCCACCCATTTGGGGGTTAATTATGTTCTATCTCATGTTGATTTATAAATGTGGTTTAGCCTCAATTAGGTAAGGGCATGGAAAGTCAAATTCACCCACTTCAGTTTAGGGTGATGCTCGATGTAGAAGTTCTTGTCACATGCGCTTTGGTTTTAATCATAGACCTTGAAACCCTTGTGGTGTTGGATCCTGACACCAAAGTAACAGATTAAGGGAAACGAATGGCTCTGATTCTGCCATTAAATCATATACATCTGCTTTCAAATCCAAGTTCTGTGTTCCTAGGCAAGACTACTTCCCCTGGACTTCAGAGTCTTCATCGAAGAAACAGAGATGAGAACGCTGACCTTTAGGGCTATTGTAAGAAGTCAGTGAGGTAAGTGCTTAACACCATGGTTAGGACACAGAAGGTGCTAAATAGTTGGTGGTTATTATTACTTTTAGGTTTTCTTCTTCATTTAATGGATATTATCTAAACCATCAAACAAAGTTACCCGCTCAGCTTTTAAAACATATCTAAAACTCCACAAGGGCAGCTGGTTTGCTGTTTCATTGATCAAAAGCAAGGAGTTGAAGACTTACTGTATTTTATTTTGTACTGAATTCTTTCCTTTGGCTTTAACAGGAAGGGGGTCTAATTTATTCTGCTGTCTGGTTTTTGGGGCAGTGGTTTAGGGGCATCTGGAAATGGCTGGAGAGGTTTTGTCACAGCTGGGGATGGGTTACTGACATCCAGGGGATGGAGGTCAGGAATGCTGCTACCATCCTGTCTTGCACAGGACAGCCCCCTGCAACCAAGAATTATCAGCTGAAAAGGCTCACAGTGTTCATATTGAGAAGCCCTGATTTATACCCACCATCACCACACACCGGTGCATACACACACGCACACACACAGGATGCACACACATATATGCATATCACACACATATATGTGCTCTCCTAAGTCCTCAGCCCACAGGAGGAGTACTGAGCTCCAGGATGATGTAATGCTGGGGGAGACCCAAGCTGACTGTGGTGAGATGCATTATGCGTGGGGAATCTTACCATTTCCTTGCAGACCCCTCACCTCACCGCCACCCTCCTCCTCATATCCTGCCCAGGTCCCTCCTGGGAGCCCACGGAAACCTCCCAGCAGATGGGGTTTCACTTAGTCACATTCACTGCAGCCAGATCGGATTACATGGACAGCAACTCTGGCTCTGAGAGACCCACAGTCGCCTGGTGTGCTCTAGGCTAGGGGAGTCCTTCACCTTCCGGGATCCAAACTCACCCAATGCAGCAAGGAGGGGAGTTTCTTTGCTAGTTTCATCTATCAAAAGGAAGGAGGCTGAGAAAGAGGAAAAGCCAAAAGGATATTGATGTCTTCTGTTGAGAATAGGGACTGGATATTTGTGCCTGTGTATTGTGTGTGTTTATCATGGGAACTAATAAGTATTCGGTAATTTTTAACAGAATTGCATAAATGATAGTAATCTCAATGGAGTTATATTTCATATGTGGCTTAGTTTAGGCTGCTATAACAGAATGCTTGCATGTAGACTGGGTAGTTTTTAAGCACAAGAACTTTATTTCTCTTACTTCTGGAAGTCTAAGATCAAAGTACTAGTGTTGTCTTTGGAAGTACTTTAGTGTTTGCTGAGGGATTGATTCATCGATGGCTATCTTTTCATTGTCTCTTCACATGGCAGAAAGGACAGAGAAGTTTTCTGGGCACCAACCCACTCAGAAAGGACCCACCCTCATGACCTAATCACCTCTAAGATGCCCCAGCTCCTAATATCATCAAATTGGGGATTAGTTCTCAACATACTCATATGAATTGGGGCGAGGGCACAACATTCAGTCTATACACATTTGTGAATACTTATAATAGCTCCTAATTCTTGAACAGCTTTATTAGTCCCACTGCTATGTTACGTGCTTAGCAAGTATTGTCTCACATAATTCTAAAGCAGTGATACATAGATGAACATTTTCACTTATGAGATGATACTATGGAAGGTCAGCAAAGCTGGCAGATTAAGGACAATAGCTGCCAAGTGGAAAAGCTGGGATTCCAACCCAGGTCTCACTTCTTTTAAGGATAATATCCTCACTACTGAATTAGATGCTTCTCATTAGGTGGTATAGTTAAGTTTTTAGTAAGGAGAGAGCTAATTTTCTGGAGAAAGTATGGCTAATCCAAGATTTCCCAGTCATTAAACTATGGCATATCTTTGACTCCCTGTGGCATTGGTCTTTAGCAAACAGGTGAAGCAAATCTAGTTTCAAATTTAGTTTCTTGAGCCTCCCATCTGTCACCTGAGCATGCCTTCCATGTCTCCCACAATGTGCACCTGCTGCTATCATTTCCTATCACAAGTTCCAGGTGTCCCAGGCATACTAGATACAATGTTAGGCGCCAGAGAATTAAACCTTCAGTATCTGCTTACAGTAAAGTATGAAACAGAGACAGGGAATAGGACAATTAAAATCCAGAAGAATGAGTCTTGAACCCAGCCCGTGGGGAGGATTAGCTGATTTATTTCTGAAATGGATTTTGCAACATGTGCAAAGCAAAGCAGTTTGAGAAAAGTATTCTGGTGGAAGATACAAAATACACAAAGGCAGGCAGGGCATGATAGAGAATTCAAGAGTGCTGAGTAGTTAGGAGAGATGGACAGAGGATGCATAGGGGAGAGGTACATCTGGGTTACATTATGACAAACACTGTGTACTAAAAAGCATGCATTTAATCAGCTTCTCTCATCTTTCTGCAAATGACAATGCCATTTGGGAATAGAGAGCTTCACAGAACACAGTGATGCAGCCCACTGCTGGCCCTATTGAGAATTTGCCGCTCATCCATAATGATCTGGGCACCATAGTAGCCTCTGGGTGAGAGAAGTCTACTAGGTTCATGCTCCATGAGGCTGTGGTCCACACACAGTTTCCACTATATGTTCTAATCCCTCACAGCTAAGACTTGTGCCAAAGTATGTGTATACTGATTAACTATTTAGATTCCACTCCTTTTTTGTGCCCAGGGCTCTCCGCAAAATGATGTACTTCCTCTCTCCATCTCCAGAGGGAATGGATGGTTGTTTCTGTTTTTCCAGAGAAGAAGATTGAGTCATTGTATAGTCATTGCATGGAAGCTGAACATCCTCTTGCCATCATTGTTGGTGGAAAAGACCAAGGATGAGGATGTGCTGGGAATTGCAGTTTTGGTTGCGCCTTTGTAATCTGTTGTTGGATAGGAAGCAGGTTCACATGGAAAAGATTTGAAAATGTCAACAAATGACACATTAATAATGAACTGAGCCAGGAAGTGTTTCTTTCTGCACTCAAATGATGCACGTTAGTTACACACACTTCTGAGAAGCTAGGCATCTCATCGTATCTAAAATGCCATTCTATAGTATCTTCCAATGCTCAACCGAAATGGCACCTGCTTGGTAAATTACTCGTCAACATTCAGTTTAGAATGGGTCTGTACACTTGTATCGCTATTCCTTTACCTTACTTGTCTGGATCCAATGTAACTGTTTCCATATGTGCCTCTCTCATGAAACTATAAAATAAGGAGAGTAACATTTATTATAAGATTTTATGTGTCAGGTACCGAGATAATTGTTTTATAATTTGTATTTCATGGAATCTTCTCAACTGACTATGGGAAGTGTTATAAGTCATTGTTTTAAGCTCCTGGAGGGTTTAAAACTTTATGCCTATATCTAGCTCTGCTGGTACTATAACCATGGCATAACTGTTCCCTTGGATATGGTAGGAAAAGAATAAGTTTTATGCAAATCTTTGGGAATCCTTCTTTTCCCAGCTCAAGTAAAATGATTTCTATCCAAGTCTCCTTTTTATTAAAAATCTGTACTGGGAAAACTCAGCAGTGGAGATTCCAAGGAGTCACAGGATTAAGTATCTTGCGGTCCTCTCACAGGCTCATTCCACAAGGCAAATGACAAGCACTGTTTTGGGCTTCATCATGATAGAATATTCAGTGACATCAAGACAGTTTTCAGGATGAGATTTGTAAAAATTTCACACCCAAACAGGTGTGTGTCACAGCCTCAGTAGGGCTTGGGAATCTGAGCCACCCCGTATTCTGCCACCTTTCCTCTTCTTTCTAGACATTAGCAAATCTAGCATCACTTTCCCTTGATGAAACAACTTAGGAAATACAGTCCTTCCTTAGGTAAATTCCTGATTTCAGAATCTCTTCAAACATCTGCTTCTGAGCTTATGTGTATATTGAGAGAAAGTTGACAAGAGTGAGAGATGGTTTCCATTTAGGAGTTTGGGGCCCATTCTTTTGAGAAGTTTTTCCCCAAAAGGAAACACTATAAGAGCTTTTCTTTTGTAGAGTGTGAAATGGAGCCTTTTCTGTTTGGGGATACCAGATGTGAAGAATTCATCAGTTCTCATCCATAGTTAAAAGACTTGCTCAGCCCTTTAAAATTGCAGAGGGAGTATTTGGTAACTCCAGTGAGACAGAGGATTTGGTTTTCCTGCTTCAAGGATCTTGATCCCATGGAGAAGATGGAGTCACCTTTGCCATTACTAGAAGAGGAAGGCTGGGTGTCCTTAGTGAGTTAATGAAAATGCTCAAGTTCCTTTGACTTTTATAATTATCTTTTCTGCAATAACATGGCATGTATTAGGAGAACACTCATATGGCATTCATTAGGTGACAATGATAATGAAAATATGAATTCATTTATTTAGTTCACATTCATCCATTACTTGCTGTGTCTTGAGTCTGGTGTTGAGAAATGAAGGATTTAGAAGAACCAGTGGGCTTGCTCTTAGGAGGCTCCTGGGTCCGAAGGGGACAGGTAAAGTAACTACTATAATTTAATGGGTTATGTGCCATGGTAGGGAAAATAGAGGACTTAGGAAACAATGGTGGTTCAAGGTGGGGAAAAGGTATACTAGAGAAGGATATACCTGAGCAGAATCTTGAATATGATTTAGAGTTAGGGATATAAAGGGAACAAAGCAGAGATGGCATGAGCAGAGGGATCTGCCTCTACCAGAATGTGGATCTTGGATACAGCTTGCTGTGTTCTAGGAAAATTCTTAGCATGAGATCTGGGGAATGGCAGCAGCACTGGGGCTTGGACTAGTGAGAAAGACTAGACTGGCATGGTTTGAGAGCTAGGTGAAGCATTTTGAATTCTTCCTTAGGAAGGTGATAGGAGGCCATTCCAAGGTATCAAAAAAGGAATCTAGAAGAGATGCATGTTTTAGAAATGTTATCTTGGCTGCAGCGTGAAACAGAGTTAAGAAGGCAGGCTGGAATTAGGGATACCAATGATAGTTGGTCATTTATACCAACCATTTATACCAGAGAGGCTGGTGGCTTAGCCCAGAGCTGGAGCTGTGGGAATGGAGGGATGTGAGCAAGTCCTGGTGATGCTAAAGATAAGCTTGCTGGGATTTGGTGATTTATGGGAGGTGAGGAATTTAGCAGAAAGAAGCAGCACCTTGGATGTGAGGCTTTGTAGATGGTGATATTCACTAAGTTGGGTTTTTAGGTCAGAAAGGAAATGTGAGAGTGACCATTGTTTGGGCCTGGTCTTAGCTCAGGAATGGGAAAATAGTGACCACAGAACTTCTTTTGGGCTTGATATCAGTAGAAAACTGTGCTGATGCCCTGTTCATCTTAACTTGGGATCCCCCATATATATAAAATACTCCATCACCTGGGATGGACAAATGAGCAGGCAAAGTTTATCCTTAGAGACCTCTACTTACTGTCTTGGTGTGTTTTTATTTTCACCATCCATAGCAGTGAAATAGTAATCAGAATATCAATAGGAAGACAGTATTGTACTTAAATACTGTGTATAAGTCAGATTACCTGGATTTGTAAATAGTCTAATTCTTGTTAGTTATGCACACTTGGATAAGTTACTCAATCCATCTCTGATTCATTGTCTACATCAAAAAAGTGGGGATCGTAGTTCAGACTTGACAAATTTGTTAGTCGAAACCTGTGTACAACCATATAGAAAGGAGCAGACATCTGATAAACACTGATAAAACAAACAAATCATTCTTGCTTTATTTTATTTTTATTCATTTCCTCTCTTTCTTCTTTATTATTTTTTGGGTGCACTTATTTTTCAAATTTAAAATCTTGCTTTTTTGAGATAAAAAGAGAGTTGAGAGGTTAACTAAGGCTTTTTGGAGAATCCTTTTGTACGCAATGCTGGGATAAGCATTTTTTGTCTTGCCTTCTGTCTTCGTCACCCAGAATTATCATCAAGTCCTTATCTACTCATGCTCCTTCCTGTTGCTCAAAGGATCAAGCTCAAATCTCAAGTGCCTGAGCAAGGCTTTTGTTGTAGTTTTAGTGTTTGTGTTCTCTGCAAATTCATGTGTTGAAATCTAATGACCAATGTCACGTGTTTGGAGATGGGGCCTTTGGGAGGTGCTTAAGTCATGAGAGCAAAGCCTTCATAGATGGGATTATGCCCTTATAAAAGAGGCTCCAGAGAGCTGCCTTGCCTCATCCCCCATGTGAGAAAACAGCTGGAAGACACCATCAAGAACAAGGAAATGAACTCTCACAAGGCACCCAATCTGCTGGTGCCTTGACCTTGAACTTCCCAGCTTTTAGAACTTGGAGGAATAAGTTTCTAATGTTTACCACACACCTGTCTCTCTGGTCTTTTGTCACAGCACTCTGAACAGACTGAAACAGTCTTCAAGTTCCTTGCAACCCATTCCCAACTTGCTTCTCTAGTATTATCTCCTGCCTAAACTTTCTAAACATTGATTCCATCATCAGCATGAGCCACAATATAATTTCTATTCACCAAAATATCATGATCATATTTGCTTCCATGTCAGAATGTGTGGAAGTATTTTATTAGGACTGTCCTAAATTCTTACTTCCTCCCTGTTCAAATATCATCATCCTTTGCCGAACTGATCACTCCTTGTAGCACCCTGATTTTTTAAAATATATTACTTACTACAGAATGTCATAGCTATTTGTTCCTGAGTTTATTTTTTCCTCAGTAAAATGTAAACAGATCTTCAAGGGCAGAATCTGTGTCCTCTTGGCCTTGGTAGTCTGAGATCCTAACCTAGCATGTGGCTGAGGATTACTGAATGAGTCAATGGAAAGTAGTCCAGCTTAAAACTTAAACCACAGTGCGTAGATGACCTGACTTGATTCCTTCTATCTCCTTCTTGCTTCATTATTGCTTAGCAGACTGTTCAGAATGACATCTGGAAATGAGAACAAAGAAGGCAAAAAAAAAAAATTCAAGAAATGAGACAAGTATTTATTGCTTTGCTTGTGAATCTCAGATGAGGCATTGACTCTTAGGCATCAATATTATATTCTGCAATTAAAGGCAGCAAAGACCCAGGGCTTAAAATTCTTTCAATTTCCTGACGCAAGTTAGGGAATCAGTTTCACAGGAAAATGTGGGTCCAGCAGTAGGGACCCAGGAGCAGTTTGATGCTGGAAGGAACAAGGAAGCTTAAACTTAGTCCAACCTCAGTCCTTCCCAGATTTGACTGGTAATATTTATTTATTTATTTATTTATTTATGTATTTATTTGGTACCTGAGATCAAACTTGGAACCTTGCGCTTACTAGGCAGGCGCCAGAACCACTGAGCTAAACCCCCAGCCTGGTAATATTTATTCTTAGAACTTGTGTTCATCTTCATCTTCTTTATGAGATTAGTCCAGCGACAAATTAGATTGCCTTGAGCATTTACCATTTGACCTCCTATTATAATCCTTGAAAAGAACTATTTTAAAATATAGGGTCCTCAAGAGTTTTCCTTTGCTCCCTTTCACATAATCATGAAAAACTTTGAAACTTTTAAGATGACAAATGTTTTCATTATAAGTTTCAATAGCTGCAAAATATAAAACCTAGAGCATCTTGCTAAATATGCTTAAAAATGACACTGTTCCATCACTATTTTAAATAGATGTAATGGAACCTAGTTCCATAGTGACTTAGTGTACCATTTATCCATTAGGAAATGTGAGAATAAGACTATCCTTGACAGTTGAAAACTTAGTTTCTTTTTTCTGTTAAATGTGTATTTCCATTCCATTTCCTCCATAGAAGGGTATTCTAATATAGCATGCTTTAATACATGAAGTTCTTTTACTGGTAATTTTATTATATTCTTCCAAAACAAAACATGAATATAAACTAACATTAAAATCTCTTTAATGTTCTATAAGTATTCTATTCTAAAAAATAAATTTTTTGATTGAATTATTATAAAAAATGTTAGTTGTATCCAATTCATCAATCTACTATACATTCAATAAAATATGACATGAATCATAAAATTTTATTGGAAATGCTTATCTGAATGAGATAACTTTTAAACATTTTAGATCATGTATCTGCTGAGGAATATTCATTATTGCTAGTGTGAGATGATGTTATATAAATTCTATTCCTAGTTTTTACTTTTTGGCTGTAAATTCTGAGAAACCTATTCACAGAAATAAATAAATAGGAAAAGAAGAGATTTTGTTATAAAGCTGTTATAGTCTCCTACCAGGATGCGTTCAAATACTTAAGAAGGGATCAATAAGCAAAAAGCACTTTTTGGTTTATTTATTTATTTATTTATTTATTTTTGTATCTAAATGGAAGGCTGTGTTTTGTCAGTTGATTTTTAAGAAGATTCTTTTTTACATTATTTTCAATATAGAAAGTGTTTACTTAACACATTTGTACATATGTGTAGGGTAGAGCACAATAGTTTAACACATGTATGCAATGTGTAATGATTAAATCAGAGTAATTAATGTTTCTGTCTTCTCAAATATTTATTCTTCCTGTATTGAGAAACTTCAAACTTTTTTTTTGCTTAAATTCTTTTACTGGTACATTTTAAGTATACAATACATCTACATTTATCATTGAGTACTTGTACCTGTACATGATGTATCTTTGCTCTTTTTTTTTCCCCATTCCTAGCCTTCCCTTCACCCCCTCCACCCTTCCCTATTTACAAACACTTTATTTCCATTTTTTCCTATTCTCACAATTTTTCCTTTCCCTTCTTACCTTTCCCCTTCCCCTGCAACTCCCCTACCCCTTTGGACCTTTTCTTCCTATTTCAAATTATCAATGATTTGTTTTAATCATTTTAACCCTTATTTACACTTACAGTTTTTCACACTAGAGAAACTATTCAATATTTACACGTGTGTCCTATTTATTTCACTTAAGAGTATGACCTCAATGTGCATCCATTTAGCTATAAATGTCTCTAGCTGAGAAACTTCAAACTCTTAACTGGCATGAAAATATAGTTAGATAGGAGGAATTAGTTCTAGCTTTCTGTGGCACAGCAGGATAATGGTCTTCTACAGTAATTTATTATATATTTCCAAAGGCATTGTTTTTGAGACAGAGTCTCACTGTGTAGTTCAGGCCAGCCTTAAACTCCCTATGCAGCTAATAGGGGCCTCAAACTCATGGCAATCCTACTGTCTCAGCCTCCTAAGTGCTAGGATTACGGGCCTGTTCTACCATGCCTGGCTTTCAAAAGCATTTTAAATAAATTCTCCACTGATATTTTAATTAGGTGACCCTTCAGTTTTGTGGGATCCAATGTGAAAAGTCCCACTACTTGCAAAATACTTGTTACTAGGTCATTAGTCACTCTTTCAAGGCCAGCAAGGGAACTTTGAACTATACTTTGGTTTGATGTTGAACTCCTCCCCTGCCACAAGAGCAACTCAAAATGCGAGGTATGGTTTTTCTTGTAGAGGGAGAAAGGCAGTTATGAAAAGTAATTCTTACCTTAGGTTTCAAAAGATCTGAAAAGTCCCTTAAAACTGTCTCCGCTAGTTGAATCTCTTGGACAATCCTTGAATATCTCTGAAGGTACAGTATACCACAGTTGGGAAATGAGCAACTGATATGTCTTTTCTATGATTAGATTAATTATTCCTAGAGAAGCAGCAGGGTGTGCAGATAACAATGAGGTAGGAATGTGCAAAACAGCCAGAAGGCAAGTTCACATGGACTTAAAAGGGCCATTCTTTTGGGCTGGGGATTTAGTTCAGTGGTTTCACCTCCTGCTGCGCAAGCGCAAGGACCAGAGTTCGATCCCCAGTACCAAAAAAAAAAGAGTCAGTCTCTAAAATATGAAAAATATGAAAGTAGGAAAACCTAACTTGTGGTTCAGCGATCTAGGTTGACTTCATGAATGAACTGAGAGCCAAGTGATTTTTTTTTTTTTTTTTTTTGTGGTACTGAGGACTGAACACAGAGCCTTCACACTGAGCTCCATTCCCAACCCTTATCTTATTTTGAGGCAGGGTCTTGCTAATTTGCTGAGTCTGAGCTCAAATCCCAATTCTCCTGCCTTGAGCTTCTAGACTGCTGGGTTACAGTTGTGCACCACTTTATGAGGATCAGATGAATTTTTGAGTTATGGATTCAGAATACCAAATGAAAAATGAACTTCAGGTAACTTCTTGCCTGGAGAAAACAATTAAGTGTTGTCTTTTAGGTCAGCTTGGATTGTTGGTGACTGCTTAGAGTTCTAGGTCAAGAAAGATTCAGAGGACTCATCTGAGATTGGTAGGAAATGCTATGATTCATTAATTATGCTTATCAGGAGAAGCAGGGATACAGGAGCCCTGCACTCTGCATTTGTCCCCCCCTGAGCTGGTCCATATCACCTGAACCACAGAGCAAACAGACCCAGTGAAATCAGCAAGTCTGATCAAAATTCTACAGCCAAGTAAGTGGCAGGATGAATAGAATTACTTATTTTTTTCTTCAACATTTGTTACTCATTGAGAACTTGCTGGTAACCTTTGTAAATAGAATTTTTTTTTGATTTTTACTGCTGGAAGGGAGCAAATTCATTTTATATAAATATAAACTATTCTTTCTTTTGGGGAGCTTTTAACTTCATTCACATTTGTTCTCTGTGCTGTTTGATGAAAGGAAGAAATGGGTGAAAAGACCGAAAAACAGACAATACTGGGTGTGGTCTTAGTCTCCCATTCAAGTGGAGGTCAGGAAAAATCATACGGTGTATAAACAACTTACTGCACATATGACTATTGCTTCCACCCCACCTTGGCCCCAGAACACAGAGGAGAGTAATGGAGGTTTTTTGGTTCCCTCCTTGCATGTATATCTTCCAAGTCCATAGGGCACTACATGATCCTCTTGCCACGTAAGTATTACCAGATCTTGGGATTGAGGTGGAAAGAGACAGAGGAATAAGCAGAGTCACAACAGGACAAATACACTGTTGGAGGTGTTCGTTTTATACACAATAAGTGGCTTTTACCATGCAAACAACACTGGATACTGTCTTTCTCTTTTGCTTTTTAGTCTTCTTTCTACATACATACACATGTACTGTATTCTTTTTAGCTGCAACACAATGTTTGGCTGGTTTTAGACCTCTGCTATTGTAAATAATGCCGGAATAAACATCTTCCTTGAGCATTCATTTTGGTGCTTTTCTGAGAATTTATCTAAAGGACAAATTCTTAGAGATGAAATGGGAGCAACAAAGGATCTATGCATTTTCGATTTCCATAGATACTGCCAAAGGGGTCTCTGCAGGGGTCATACCAATTTACACTCCCAACTGTGATATATGGGAGTGCTTGCTTTCCTCCATCTGACTAACACTAGGTGTTTTCAAGCATGAATAAATAGAGGGATTGAATAGTTATACTTTTGAATTGTAATTGTGCTCAAGGCATCACTCTCGGCTCTCCCAACCCGTGTCTCTCCAAAGCAATAGAGCTTGGAGATGGCTAATGCCACATACCCAGAAGACTGAAAGCTCCTGCTTCAGTGGGAACAGGGGATATTTCTTCAGTCTGTGCCCTACTTGGCATCTGTCCCTGACAGGCCCAGCCAGGGTGGGGAGCCAGCCTCTCTGACCATAAGAATGAGTGGATTGGAAACAAATTGATCTTTTCACAGCTGGCCATTCCCCTCTCTCTCCTCAGCTTGGAGCCAGCTGAGAACAAGGTCACTGATGTTCTGCTACAACAAAGATGGCATTATTGAGGGTTGCCTGCTTTGGGGGGAAGCCTTGTTCCCCAAGAATCATCTCTGCAGTGTTCACTATGATGAGCCTGGAGACAGAGCATAGCTGTGTGTCTCCAGGAGTCTCCAAAGTGACACCAAACTTTGTCTATCCTGTTGATGACCATGTGCTCCTCTATTGCTGTCCACAACTTTATTGAAAGGCTGTCAGATGACTCAGTTCAATGGAGTAGAACCCCTTATTCATCCTTCATGGAGGACTGTGATTAGGGAGTGAGAGAGATGGGTTTCAAAATGTGAGGAACTGTGTGAGCACGTGGGGAAAGTAATTGGGTGATTATTTCTAGCATCATCGCTCCTGCCACTGTGTGCCCAAGTAATCTGCATTTATTCTCTTCATAGCACTCAACCCACCTGTGAGAAATCTATTTGCTTATCTGCTTATTACCTGCCTCCTCTATAGGATAAATGCTCCATAAGGTTAGGGATATTGCTTAGTTTATGATGCATCACCAACCCCTAGAATATCTCTTGGTACATTGGCAATGTTTTTAGCATATCTATTGAGTTAATGAATGAATTTAATGAGCACCTTTGCTGTTGGGCAATTTTGACTATGTAACTCTGTGAACTACTTTAGATATTATCTCCATTTATGTCTAAGGAATTTCAGGTCTCAGATTAAATAATGCTTCCAGGACTCCACAACTTGGGGGAGAAGATTTGGGAGGAGTGAGGTTTGCTCTTAGCCCTGACTGATCCCAAACTTATCTCTTAGCCCACTAGGATATTGAATTTCAAAAGATCAAGGCTCTTGCAGGTAGTGAGTGAAGACATCATCAAGAACATTTCCATATGGTGCATTTGACAAGAGCAGATATTGCTCCTGCCCTCATCAGTGATCGGTACCCTACACGTTAAGTGTATATTAAATCCTATTCATTTGGGAATAAACAGTACTGGTAATTTACATGGATTCGCACTAATTTGGGGGCATTTGAACTGAGTAATGAGGAAATTCTAACATACTTAATATGTTGACAATGAGCAAGGGTAGTGACAAGCACTGCTATTTAACAAGCTGATGTGTTATGTAAGGAACTGTTTACACATATAACTTCACTTCATCCTATAATGAATGACAGTTTTCTTTTTAAGTTTCAAGGTAAGAATTTTGAAGCTTAGCTAGAAGCCATGCATAAGTAGAATCAGTGTCTGAATTTGTACCTATATGAATATAGCACTGCCTCTCTTTCTGCTCCTGAGCCCCTTCTCCTGTCAGGTGCGGTGGTCAGGACTGTGGTCCCAGTGAACCATGTAGTGTCACTGGCACAGAAAGCTGCACAATGAATACTTGTCAGGTCTTTGACAGTCTTGTCCATAGACCGTGACCCTGAGGGTTACTTGAGGTTTAGCCCTTTGCTCCATATGATGCAGTCCTTTAAGTATTTGTTACTTCTGTTGGCCAGCTTCCTGGGGATCCCATACAACTTAACTGGAATGAGAGGTCTCTCAGGGTTCTGAAAACCCACACTTGGAGCTGTGGTTTTACCCGGGAACTGGATGAAAGGTAACGAGCTGAGCTCAGTTGTTCCAGTCTCTAGCTCCAAGATCCTCACATTCCATGCTCCTAGCTATGATGAAATATTAGCACAGGAGGAAAAAATTAACTCTTTTTTAAAAATGTTGAGTTTCTGATTAAGACAGCATGGACAGGATGATTTATATACTTTGATTATTTTCAAAAAGTTCCTTTCAATGTTGTTACTGCTTTAGGTGTTTCCTTTATCTCTTGGACTCAGTTAAATGATTCTCTAGAATCTGCCCTTTCTTCTCCCATCAGTAAAACACCAAAAATATATCCTGAGATTGGATCCAAGAAACTGAAAATCTTAGGGCCAATTCTTATATAAAAGTTCTATAGGTTATGTTTGGGGCAGAGTCAGTCCCGGAGTGGTTGTAACTTGTAATATTTAGTGCTGAAATTATCTCTTTAAAATAACAGATGTTCCTCCTACCCTACCACACACACACACACACACACACACACACACACACACACGCACACACACACAGAGCAAAAGAAAGAAAGAAGAGAATTTCTTCAGAGAATTTAGCCCTTTGTTCATCATTCCTGCATACAACTATTGGACAAATAGTTGCTGTTTCCTCTGTGGTGGACATTGTGTTGGGTGTGCAGAACACTGGAGTAAATGAGACAAAGTCTCTGTCCTGAAGGAGCTCATGGTCTATTATACCAGCCAGCAGAGTCATGTGGCCCGCAGCACACTGGCTTGGTGACTGTGCCTACTTTGGGGGGGCACATTTGACTGATCTTCTATCTTGGCACTACTGAATAGTGCCACAGCAATTTCTACTTTTCCTACCTACGTTCTCTCTTGTTTTCGATTATGTATTCCTC
Organism: Heterocephalus glaber; assembly: GCF_000247695.1. Next base: position 20,009,572 of record NW_004624760.1, on the reverse strand, counting down.
TCCACTCTAAAACATTTTTCCACTCTCTCCAGCCAACTCACTCTTCCTGTCCAAATTTGGGTGTCACATCCCCAGGAAGCAGCTCTGATACCCTTTGTGTCCCTACCAGGTGTGCTCTCTTAACCTCTCCTATCACATCACGTATGAGCAGGTATTGAGATCAGACATTTCCTTGTTAGCTTCTTTCACCAGACTGTGAGCTTCTTGAGGACAGGAGCGAAGCTGTTTTGTTGACAAGTACACACCTAATGCAAGACACATGGAGGGTGTTCAATAATTGTTCTTGGAACAAATAGTCTAGAAAAAGGATAAGACAAATTCATTTTAAAGAATTTCATTGGGATTCTTCTAAATATTAAATGAATTTATATTTGTAAAGTGCTTGTAATAATGTCTGCACCTAAATAATGGGTTCTAAATTGTATAATAAATGCTAGGATAAACTTTGTTGCAAAGAATAAGGGTGGAAAGAAGAGAGGTGTCTTACTACACCTTGAGGATCAGGATAAAAGTAACGCTTTGGAGACTTTTATTTTGGAGATTTTTTTAAACAGAAAATGAATTTTAAAACGTGGATAAGTAGGAATTACTAAGATGGGCAAAGTGTCCATAAAGTAGAGGGAATATGCAAAAGCACAAAGGTAGCTAGGAGCATGACAAGTTTGTGAGGCTCACTGTCTCATGTGGTTGGAGGGAAACAGATCTGAGCATGTGACTGGTGGTAAGAAGACATTTGTGAGTGGTTACATACATCCCTATGGCCCTGTGAAAGAGCAAGGTGGAGATTAACAAGATTGGATTTTGAGGCCAAACTCAGGCATTGACTGTTCAGGTGGTCTTATGTGGGTCACTTTACTTTTCTTGACTTTAGTTTTCTTACCTGTATAATGTGAAAAATGTACTAGCCTATTTTCACATCTTTCTCCCACCTTAGAAAAGCAAGGAATCTTGGGGAGACTAGGGGCTCCTTGAGGGCAAGAAAGGGCCTTTTTCTGATACTTGGCAAATACTGATACTCTTACTACCATCCTGCCACACTTCAACACTATTACTTCTTCTACCTAGTGTTGTACTAGTATGATACTATTACCACCATTGCTGCACTACCACTGTATTAGTTTTGCAGCTGCTGCCACTATACTCTTACACTATTGCTACTAATATACTACAACTGTTGTTATCACTACTGTTACCACTGCGTGGTTATGCTATTAGTGCTATCATACTACTACTACCATACTATCAGAGTACTGGTATTATACTACCTGTGCTGTCATTACCATGATACGTTAACTCCATACTACTGCTACTACTCAAAACAGTAACTCGTATCTATTGAATGTTACTGAATGTTAGGCTGTAACTCTTAAATATTGACTCTTAGTCCTCCCAATAAGCATAAGAGATAGATTCTCTTGTTACAGACATTTTATGATTTTGGAAAGTGGGCAGCTGAGAGGTTAGGTGACTTGCTGAAAAGGCTGAGATTCAAACTTGGTCATAGACCTTCAGAACCTATTGCTTCTCCAGGAACTCTGCCCAGCTCTGTTGAATAACTGAATAGAAGACTAATGGATTGAACGAAATGGTGTTTCTCTGATGTTGTTTCTGAAATGTTACTTTAGCAAAAATTCATAAGGACTTGATTATCTACCAGCAATGGGATTAGGAGCAGTTTTCTAAGTAAGGGGTTAGACAGAAGTCTTTAGTTCAAGGTGTAAATGCTTATTTCCGCAGCCATCGTGCATCAAGCTTTAGCTATGTGAGAGAAACGGCAAAGTGATTTAGCAAATGTATTCATAACTTGGCAATATGAGACAGTGAGCATGAGCATATGCTTGTGTGCCCATTCTGAGATCACATGAGACATCTTCTATTGGGCCTTCTGAGGACAGTGAAAGATGTTTCCATGAAGGCCCTTGGTTTGTGCTTCCACACAGCTGGGGACAGGGAGCTGCTGCCCCCATTCAGGTTGGTGTTAAATGTGATCTATAGTACACCTAGCTCAATTCTTTCAGTTACCTCCACCACTCTGGAAGCATAGTGAGATGAAACACCTTCCTGGTATCATGGGGCCATTGATAAGTGAAGGAAGCTTCTGGGAGGGAAAGCGTCCTTCCATATTGGTCCATTTCCAAAACCACTGGAAACATATCTGAGAACATCTCATTAACTCCACTCCATGGTTACTGGATTTACTAAGTTGGAATTTACCCTTTGGCCCTCTGATTATATTTGGAGTCTGTGCTTCATCTCCTAGATCTTCTGGACTCTGTTGTGGACTGCTGGAATATTTTGCTCTCACAGCTGTTGGATATGACCCACTGATGTAGCAAGAGGCAGTTGCTCAGCATCCAAACAGAGAGACCAAATGGGATGAAAGAAGTGGAAATCATGGTTAGTAAGCGACTGACCTCATTCTACAGGCATTCTTTCTGGAAAGGGAGCATCAGAAAGTTGTGACAGGCTGTAAGTCATCTTCAAGAATGTTTACCATGGGATTCTAGCAAAAGAAATCATGGAGAGATTTCCTGGGTAACACAAATAGAGCTTTTTTCAGAGCTACCAAAGTGGAGTAGGGAAAATTTGAGCCTGGGTAGAGAGGCTGTCTCCTCCTATGTCGGGGTCAGTGGGAACTGCAGCAGCTTTTGAGATACACAAACTACTGGAATAGTGTTTATAAAAGAATCTTCTGGTCTCAAGCCTCAGCCTGGATTAAAAGGCCAGGCACAGGATACATAAAGGAGTATTCTCCATCCCTCCTTGTACCATTTCCTGCCCTAGGTGTGTAGAATCTTGGTGTGTCAGGTTGGAGGGATCTTTAGGCACACAATGGTCTGGCTTTTTCCAATGAGAGGGACCAAGAGAAGGCAAAGGCCTTGCTCAGACTCATACAAAGGCCAGATCCGGAACAGAGCTTGCTTGGGGCTCAATTCAGAATGCTCCCTCTGACCAGGCCCGTTACTCTGAGTGGATACTGAGTGTATTTTGCTGGTTAATTAAAATAAGGTAGTACACGGGCACACTATCTCTCTGTCTTCTAGATGAGTCATTTTAAATTCTAGGAATCTACCCTTTTTCTCACTACTACTTTCTGGCTCATAATTCTCAGTGCTTGGTCTATAAAGCTTGTCTCTTTCAGTCTTGTGAACAACAATCATAAAACAGACACTGAAGATGCAAAGACAAAGTAGTCATGTTTCATGAGCTTAGTAGCTTACAGACAAGTTAGAAAGTCACGCAGGAGAACAGCTTGTTTTAATATATGATAAAATCATAAGTAGTATGTAACCAGAGAATGTAGAGTTGAGGGAGCCTACCCCGGCCAGGGAAATTAGAGAGGGCTTCCCGGGGAATTAATTAATGTGATTAATGATTTCACATATGCAGCCAGTATTTAATATTTAATGTACCACTGTCAGATACTCTTCCAGACATTAAGGCATGTCATATTAAGAAAGTAAAAGCATTTCTCAGTCTAGTAGGAGAGATGTAACCTATATAATGAAAGAAATCTATTTCAAAGAAGCAGTAGTGTTAGAGACCATAACAAGGTAAAGGTCAAGAGGATGATACAGTGTTGAGGATTTATTTTTGAATGGGAGACCAGGGAAGTCCTCTTTAAGGGGCTGTCTTTTGATCAGAGAACTAGAGTAAGTGAGAAAGAAGAACGCTGCAAATGCCTATGGTAAGTGCTTCCTGGACAGAGGGAAAAAACAAATGGGACTAATGTGTTGAGTTAGCAACTAGCTAGGAGCATTTGAATGAGTGAAAGCCTGAGAATAAGAATGGGATTTTCAAAGTTGTGGTGAGAAGAGATGGAGAAAAAGATGTAGACCAGGACCTTATCACACACTGGGTAGGTCGCTGGTGGGAAGATGGTGGTCAAATGGAGAAGGTTGTCGTTGCTATCATTTCTTTCCCTATCAGCATAACTGACTATGCAGTGACATCATTGCATAGAGGAAGCTGAAGCTAGCAACAGATGAGTCATTCTCATTCCACGTTTTGAGATGTTGCTGTGTGTTATGATGAATGCCTTCCTGCTCCTAGTTCAGATTCTAGACAAGCGTCTCTCTGGAAAATGCAGTGCCCACAGCTCTCCCCCCCCCCACCATGCATCTCATATCCAACATAATTATCATCTCTCTCTGGTTCTTTGTCATGTTGCTAACGTCCCTTCAAGGAGAGGGTGCAACTCTAAGTAAAGGTGTCTCCGTAAATATTTAGACTGAATAGAAAATCTGCCAAAGATGCAAAGCATCTGTCCAGAGGAGACGAGACCTTTTCCTTTGTTGTCTTTTTCAGGCTTGTCGTTTAATTCCTGGATCTATGTCCTGGAATGATACATCACATTTAATTCACCTAAAAGAGCCCTGCAGGAAACATGGCTTCTTTATCTTCTGCTATGTCCTGCATGACATTTTTTTCTCACCCTGGGGGATCCATTTCTTCATTTTTCCTCTATCTTTTCTTTCTTTAGGCCTGGTTCTGTTCACATCCACCCCCGCCTGTCAGCCTCTGTTAAATGAATTCCTGCAGAAGTCACATTCACTCCTTTCCTCATCTCGTAATCACGTGTCAGTTCATTTTCATCAGCCTCGTTACCCCTGCCCCTCCTCTTTCCCTGCGTTTGTTCCCACTGAGGTCCACCCAGGCTTATATTACTAAACGCAGCAGCCATATGTTTGGTTTGTACTTCACCAGAACTCCTCACTGAAATGGATAATGTGAATTGGTTATTGCTGAAACTTAAGACTCCTTGACATCCATTTGCATCATTCTTCTACTTGGATCACCCTGGGTGTTCTTTTTCCTTCTCTTACATTTTCAGCTTCTTGTGGGTTATGTCCATCCCTTCCTGCCACCATCTTCTCACTCAGTCCTGGACTTTGACTTTAACACTTCTGAACCTCTATGCCCTGCCTAGACTCCATAGTTGGCTCCTGTCTGGGGCAGGGAATTCTAAGTCTCAGTTAACTCCCACTCTTAACTGATTAAGGGTTTTTGTTTTGTTTTGTTTTGTTTTGGTACTGGGGATCGAACTCGGGTCCTTGCGCTTGTGCAGCAGGTGGAGAAACCACTGAGCTAAATCCCTGGCCCCTGATTAAGGGTTTTTAAAATAACCCTAGATGCACTATATTTCTATTTCAGCCCCATTGACTAATTCCTTATTGTCCATTTCCAAATTCTCCCACTAGATAATTCCATAGGAAGGCATAGAAGCAATGCTCTCCTAGTAATTGAGTGATGGAAATTATTCCTTTTGAGTATTTCTTGATGATGCAGGTTGACTTGATTTAGCTTTTTCAACCTTGAGAGAAATTCTAAAGCCAGAGGAAAATTTAAACTCCTTCCAGCTGTCTGATTGGCATAAAGAGCTCTTCCCCAGACCTGGGGGTGAGAGGGACTCTTATCTTCTTCTTTAATCAAATCAATTTAGACTAAAAAGAGGGCCAGTTGACAGCCAGCATTTTAACATTTCACCTATTTAAGCATCTGTGATTTTGCTCCTGTTTTATTTGATGAGATGAGTTGCTTGATTTTAAGGACTCTTCATCAATAGCCACTAAATGAACCAGCAGCATTAGAAAACAGAAACTGTTCAAAACTGTTCAGAGAAAGACAGGAAGCCACAAAATTCTCCATTGTCTACAGGTATTATGATCTATGAGTTTTTGAAAGATGAAGGAAGAGGATCCAAGAGGGGATGTGATATATCTAAGGCCACTCAACTAAAAAATAAGGCCAGGATGGACCATAATCCTTATCTAGTATAATGACTTTGTCAAGCATGCAGGATACAAGAAGATAATAAGGTCATCAGTGTGTCTTTAATGATTGCAAAAGTGTTTAAATCGATAGCACATGTATAAGGTCCATGACAATATCTAATTCACCATTACCATAATTTTAAAGTTAAGAATTCTTCTCTTGGTCCACATGTTTGTTCTGTTCTTTCATTGTAGGCTAGCACTTTAAAACTGATTAAACTTTATTTTTAATTAAAAGAGTAGTATAATTATTTTTAGGAATTATAAGAGTATTCTAATGAATTATCAGTGATTATAGTTGAGGTAATAAAATAAAATTATAATAGCATTTTAAAAGAGTTTTGGTCAATAAATCAATGAGTACTCTATGATTCAGTTTCACAAAAGACTTAATGGTCCCTTGTGTGTGTGTATGGGGGTTACTCATTCCTCACCCCACAAGGAGGGACATCAACTAGAGATTCTGCAGGTGCTGGATCTTCTCCTTCCTCATATCCTATCCTCCCCGACAGGGGAGAAGAATTTAATCAGATTGATGGGTTTGGGAGAAATTACTGAATAACTTGCTTAGCTTAGAGATTCTCCATATGATTCCAGGACCAACAATATCAATAGCACCGGACAGTGTATTAGGTAGGAATGCACACTCTCATGCTCCACCCTAGCCTACTGAACAAGAAACTCTCGGGTGGGCCCAGGCATCTGTGTGTTAACAAGCCCGCCAGGTATTTCTGACACCCAGTTGAGTTTGAGAACCACTGGTTAGCTGGTTCCACCATCCTCCTTGGATCTACGCACAGAGGACTGTGTTCTGCTCTGCTTTCTGCCATGGGGTTTGAAAAAAAGAGTCTGCCTGGTGGAGCTGGATGAAGACATGGTACGTCTGTATGTTAATTTCAGGTACAATATTGGAAAACGCATAGATCCACATAGCTAAACCATATTCTCCAAAAAAACTTTTATCTAATAAAGCTAAAATTTTAATTCTTTAATTTAAATATGACTAATTTCAATTTGGTTTTGAATTTGGGCATGAGAGGAGAAAGGGTCTTCCTAAATTGAGCCCTTAAAACCACAATAGCAGTTACTTATTTTTCTGCATGGCCATATGTCATGCACATATAAAGCTGGAAAGAGCTTATGAGTAGCTCAACTCAACCACTTTACAGTTGGTGGCAAATGAAGCCCAGATAAGGAAAGGCATTACTCAAAGTCGCGGAGCCAGTTAGCTAGAGATGACAGGCTCTCTGTCCCTGCCTGGGTTTAGACCTATGCATCCAGCCAACACAACCAAGATTCACCTTAAACAGATCCAAGTTGAAAGAGAGGAAACTCATATTGGGGGAATTTATCTCACCCCATTAAAGATTTCTTAATTCACATTTCAGCCTGGATGCCTCTGTATCGACCTCATTTCCATGGCCCCCTGGAGAATATGGCCCCCCTCAATGTCACCTGCTTGCATTCCTGTTCCTACTTCTTGCATCCAACTTCCTTGACAGAAATTGAAAATGCATTGCAGCTGTTCAGTTTCTCTATGGAGGCAACTGACTTCCTAATCCTAAACTGAACTCATCTCAGGGAAAACGCAAAGAGCAATGAGGAAATGTTCTTCACTACAATGTTAGGCTAACCTCATTTCCTTTTAGTCACTTTTGTTTCCAGTCTGTAGCCTAATTATTTTTCCAAATTAGGTTACTCGATCTCTTGCCAGAGTAGTTTCCTGTAAATTGACAAATCTAGCTTTCAGCATTACATTTTGACCAATCCAATTTTCATCAACATTATGCTTTTGTGTTCCCTGATTCCTCTTCTAGGCTAACAACTTGCACGCATTTTTCACTTTGAAAAGTTTCATAAAAGACCCCGGCTTTGACACTAGGGACCTATCAATTTACCTCTATAGCTTAATAGTGCCAGCTAATCTTTATTGAACAATTATAAGCTAGATAATGTACTAAGTATTTTCTATGTGTCAACTTGATTGATCCTTGCCACAATCTATGAAGTAGGTACTCTTAATGCTCAGTTTTAGATGAGAAACTGAGGCAGAGTGGGCTTATGCAACCTCTCTGAGATCACATAGCTAGTAAGTGGTGCAGCCAATATCTGAGTCCTGTTATGCTGTGATCTCCACGCACAAGGGTCTGGACGATGTCTTTCTACTCCTCTTCTTGCTTTGCCACTCTTTTCTTTGTTTGGTATCTACTGTGGGAGGAGGTTGAGCCCAGGTTCTGGATCGTTAAGATTATTTTACACAACTAGACATGTGATGGTTTTCTGCATGGCCCAGCTGGTGGGGTGGAGAAGATTTCCTGGGCCAGGGAACACTGAAATTAACAGTTCATAGAAGCCAAACAAGGTGCATCTTTAGTCCATGTTCAATGCCAAGGGGAAAAACTGGAGGTGGATGATGCTAGGACATTCTAGATGTTTATAACTTTGCTAGTACCATACAACTAAAACCCATATCCATAGATTACACTTGGGTCAGGATATAGCCAGGAATATGGAGTACATACTGGATATCTGCAAGTGCTGTGTCTGACCTGGTATCTAAGGTTGGCTTCAGGTCATAGCCAAGTCCCTGGCAGATACAGAAAGTATTCACAAGTTCAGGTGGGGAAAAGTCTAAAATGTTTGCAATCAAGAAGCACATGTCCCACCTTCAGGGGGAAGAAGTGGTACAAAAAGGGAGACAGGATAGTTGAGATTAAGTTTAGGTAACAAAGGACTCCTGTATCTTAATGTGCATCCACAAAACTTATTTCTCTACCATGACATTTGGCCATGTGCCTTACACTGGCCCCGTTTTACTTCCCTCTCAGTGTGGAACCCAGCTAGTGGGGCAGAGAGGACTTTCTGGGCTTGGTGACAGTGCTAGGTGAGCAGCCTCTATCTGGATCATGGGAAGAAGGAACAGAGAACACAACCACATGTTGGCCGGTAGAAGCTTCCTCCTAGGGGTGACACACATCACTTCTGTTCATGGTTCCTTAGCCAAAGCAAGTCACACAGACTGCTGGGATGTATAGGATGAAGGTTTGTGATCCTCTGTATGAAGGACACAGAGTGGGTGAGTGAACAGCAAGACTGTCTGCTCTAAGGAACCAGGACAGGGTCCCACTGACTGTACTTCCTGTTCCTTTTGGTCAGCCCTCCCCCTCTTTATCCTTGTCCAAGTGACCAGCTATCTTCCTCACATGGTGTGGGAGAGCTGTGGGTTGAGCTGAGTGGCCAGGGGTTAGTTGGAAAAGCCAGAACCCTGACTTCATCTCCACCTGGTCCAGCAAGTGAGACTGAGGGAAGGGGCTGATATCCACAGCCAAGAGCATCCTGGAAGGATGTGGCTTTTCAGGGGGTAGAAAGACATATTTCACCATCTTTGTCTTTCTTAATGCTGTTTGGAAGAGAGTTATCCCAGAATAGAGCCTGGTGGGCCAGACTCCTAAGGAATGCTTGTTGTCAGCCAGCACTGGCTCAGCTCACGCTAGTTGTGAGAATTGACTCCTGGCACGTGTAGGGCTTGGCATATGTAGGAGTCCACAGGAGAATGGGCTGGGGACAGGGACAATGAGCAGAACCCTCACTTGTCAGTAGGAATAAACATGTGCAGATATGGATTTAGCACACAGAGAGCCAGTATGACCTGAATATTTAGAAAATCTAACCATCTTAGATTTTTCTGTCTTCTGAAGCTACTTCACATTCCACTGCCTTTCTCCTGCCTCTCAGCTGTATTTGTAGACCCTACATTCAAATCCTCCTTTAAAATGCTATTTGGAAAATAAGTTTTAAATCAACTATTCTTTGAGTACTCACAAACTCATATTTCTGTCTATAGGCACCAAGAATCAAGGCTTTGGTTTCTAGAATGGAGGTAGGTAGAATAATTGGCTGAAACCCTATTTACATGCAAATAACATCTAACCAGAAAATAATCAGCTTTGAAAACTAGAGGTCGAAACTGCCAACCCCAATCAGCCTGTTCTTGCCTTACCTGCCTTACAGAGTAGCCACTGCGCAAGAGAATAGGGATGGCAGGTAAGGAAAACATTGATCGGGGCTGACTGGGGCTGGCAGTTTTGATCTCTAGTTTTCAAAGCTGATTGTTTTCCAGTTAGGTCTTATTTTGAGGAAAACATGGAAGATTGTAGAATTGATTTTTATTCCTGGTCCTGGAATTTTCTCGTATGGATTCTCAGGCACTCAACTTTTTAAGCCTCAATTTCCCCATCTGTAAAATTGAGATACGGATCATAGCTATCCGATTTATCTTAAAGGACTATTGGGAGAATCAAGTGAGAACCTCCTTTTATTGAATATTTACTGGATAGCAGATACTGGCTTTAATGTGTGTGGAAATACACTGTCACCTACAAGATTTATTTAAATGACAGAATTAATATTATTTCAGTTATTCTATTTGAGGAAAATTAAAGTTGGGTCTTCAAGGGTAATAAATTAACCAGCTTTCCTGTTGCTGAGATCAAATACGTAACATCCACAATTTAAAGGAGGAAATGATTTATATGCCTTACAGTTTCAGAAGTTCCAGTTCTTGGTTGCTTGATTCCAAAGCAGGAAAAACATAGCAGAAGGTCACAGTGAAGCAAAGCTATATCACTTTATGGTGGCCAGAAAGCAGAGCAGGGGAGCAGCGCTAGAGTGGAAGGGGCTAAGGACCGGATATATTATCTAAGGTCGTGCCTTGTATGAACCACCCATTTATACCCAGAAGTGTGATTTACTAATCTTTTAGGCATCTCTTAATCCAGTTAAATTCACTATTAATGGTCACAGGTACACAATATGGAGGATTCACCATGAATTCTGGCATCAAATCCTGCTTAAAGCTTCAAATTATTCAGAATCTCCAATTGTCAATTTCAAATCACAGGTTGTATAACTGAAATTGTGTTCTATTAAACTGTCAGTATCCTCTCCTCTGCCCTAGATTATGGCAGTATTTGCTTGCCTCATCTCTGACCCCAGCCTCCACTGCTGTAAGTTGTAACAGACAAATCTAAAGACATTGTGCTCTGGCTAATAATCCTTCCCTGGCTTTCTGCTCTTCTGAGAGTCCACACTTTTATGCTCTCTTTCCAGGCTGTTTACAACCTGGCCTCTTCCAGTATCTCCAGGCTTGTATCTCAACACATCATTCTTCCCTCAAGTTGCTGCTGTGTGTACTCTTGCACGTAGGCCCACCATCGGTATTGTAGTCTCTCCTTGAACCTTCCAAGAGGTCCCAGCTCCTTGAACATTTTGCCTAATCCTTTCAGAACTTATTTGTTCCCCCATCCTCCCACTTAGGTTCAACTTGAAAGCCCCTCACTTCCTCTGAGAAGTGTTATATGACATTTATTTATTTTCCTTCATAATCTGTATCAAACCTGACCTCTAGTAATTATTTACATTTGATGTTATGCATTATTTGCTTCATTTTCAGACAAATATTAGACTTCAAGTTCTTTAAAGACAGGGACTGAGTCTCATTTATTTCTTGATTCTTCATTTCTTCCACAAGTAGTATATGAGCTCCTACTTTGTGCTAGGAATTGTATTGTTCAGATGCTCAGGTATTTGGGCCTAATATGTTGCCTTGTACAAAGCAAGTAACACATATGGAAATGAGATGCATCAACCAGTGAATCACAGGTTCAGTTCAAATAAGCCCAGCAATCCTCTCTGTCATTTAAACCCATTTGGAGGTTTGGGAAGATTGACACCTTTTTAGCACCCCTCTCCAAACACACACATACACACACACACACACACACACACAATGTGGTTTTTTTTAATAATCATAGTCTCACTTTTTAAATTTCATCTTCTTGCAGGCATCTTAATGGAGATAGACTGTCATATTTGTAGGCTATATCATCCAACTAGTGACTCCCTCAGATCCTTAACTTAGCATTTTTTGACTCTTTTCCCTTTCCTTCTTGTTAGCTTGCTCTCCTAGGTGGTGGAAAAATCATGGTCATAAGGTCCTAGACACAAGGTGTTCTCACACTTTGCACATAGTATCTTTGGATGAGCCACTTATCCTCAATAATCCTCATTGTTCTTGTCTTAAAAAGGAGATTTCACTATCTAATCTTGTGGAGAATAATTCCAAAGATGTCAAACAAGTACCTGACATAGCTCTTGGGAAAGAATGGATTTTTTCCAAAAATGGATCTACTTGTCTTTTTTTTTTTTTTATATCCACTCTCTTTCCTCTCCAGGATAAGAATTCTCTTTACCATAGTCTTACTTTTTCGTTTCATCTTCTGACAGCCATGTTAGTGGAAATAGGCTACCAGATATTTGTAGAATATGTCATCCAACTGGTGACTCCTTCAGGCCAGGGTAAGAGAGGAAGGAGATTGTAAAAAACAGTAAATGAAACGATCCACTGAGAAGACAGGGAATTAGAACTACTGGCTGAAGAAAAATTCTCATATTATTCTTTGAATTATTGGGCAAATTATTAAGGGTGATTAGTTTCACATGTAAAATTGATGCATTTTCTATTTCATGGGGGTGTTGTGATTACTAAATGAGAGAATGTCACATAAGGAAACTACACTATGACACACTACAGTGATAACATTTTATTATCCATCTTCATTCCCATTAGTGGTCAGCTAAGCGTTACATTAATTCTGAAGCTTCTTTAACTCTAACATCTCGCCTAGACTGGCACAGATCCTGAAAGACAGTGACAGCTTCCAGATGCCTCCATGGGCATGACCTATATAAATTGTGAATTTTGACAGAATACAGTGAGGACAGGAGCCAGATCATGCAGCACATATTCTCATGCCAACTGCAGGGTCTATGTGTGCTTACTGACACCTCTGAACCTTTCTGTTGGTGGGGGATTCTGGCATTCTGCTGATCTCTTTCCTTTGTGGATTTGAATGGAAATGCTAAGTCACCAGCAACAGAAACATAGTGGTATCAGACATCACTGAAACTTTTCATATATTATCATTTCATATCATTTACAGTTGCAAAATGAGGGGAAGAATTGGGAGTCTTGTTGCTTAACTGTGGTGAGAAGACTCTTACCAGAATACATGCCTCGGCATAGTGTGGTGGCCAGCGATTAGTGGGATGACTTTGAGTAATTCATGTAACATTTCATGGTCCTGATGTCTCTCACACAAGGAAAGCTGGAGACCATATGTGAGAAAGCCAAGTCATACGTGGAGCTTGGGTTCTAACGTGGGAGAGAACTGAGCTTTGGAGTGCAGCTCAACTGAAGACCAGTGCATGTCACTGAGCATGCTATTCAGCCCTCTGAGCCTTTGTCTTCTCCCCTATTCAATTGGAGTGATGGTTGGGGCAGATGTATAGAGACAACATGAGGATGAAAAGAGATAAAGCTTGTGAAGTGCTTTAGTCAACTGTCTGACACATGGTAGAGGATCAACTACTTCGATCGCCATCATTATTAAAAATACATCTTTAATGAGAATCTATTATGTTTGATATTCTCAGAGTGCATTTTCATACTCAGTCCTGAGGTGGAGATATTGAATGTCAAAAAACAAAACAAAACAGAGAACTTGAAGTTTCAAGTAACATTCCCGGAGTCTTAAGAGTGTGAATGAAACAGGTGAAATTTAAGCCAAGCATTCTTTTATATCAGAGCCTTTTGATGATCTTGCTGCTGAAAGATGCTGACCAGGTGATACCTTGCTTCCCTTGCCAATTACTGAAAGTCAGTGATAAATCTAATGGAGCCAATTAATTTTTATACAGCACCCTGTATAGGCCTAATACCATGATAGATGAAGAAAAAGAGATTGTCCAATTCTTAGATGCAACACTTTACTGTTTATTTGAGGATATAAGACAGAAAAAGAGACAGGGAGTGTTAGGGATTATATGGGTGCTCTTGACCCCAGGGCTCCCAGGATCACAGCCAGTGATTACTGGCTCATGCACTCAAGTGTTTTCCAAGAAGGGCCCAAGATTCTGGGAGAAGCAGGAAGCTGCCATACACTGAAGGATATTGCCTCAATCTTGGCGGCATCAAGGCACTGGAAATCCCCAGAAGTCAGCTCATGTGCCCTTTTTGCATGATGTCCAGGTTAGTGCTTCCCAAATCGCTGTTCTCTGCTCACCGCTTTGTCACTTGACTGTAACTTTTGCTAACTCTGAGTTCCTTGAGAACAGGTGCTGGCTCTTTCTTCTTACTGGATCCCAGAGGAATGATGTAGCCAGCAAGTCCTGAGCTCTGTGATAGCCCTGTGCAGTGAGCTTCTTTTACCCCTGCAGTTACTGTCTTAAGATGCTTTGTGAGTACTGACCCCACCTTGTGCTTCCGGTGTGCTAAAGTTCCCTATGCACAAACTGCTCCTTGACTCAGTGCTATGAACTGAATGCTTTTATCCCCTGCCCCTTCACATGTTAAAGGCCTCTCTCCCACATGGTGGAGTTAGGAAGTGAGGGCTTTGAGAGTTAATTAGGATTAGATGCAGTTTTGAGAGTAGAGAATTCATGAATGGAATTAGGGCCCTTTAAAGAGTCATAAGAAGTTTTTTTCCTCTCTTTCCTTCCGCCATGTAAGAACACAGAGTCAAGATGGCCATCTTTGAATCAGGAAAGTCTTCATTGGACTATAGAGCATAAAGTCTTTAGTATCTGACATCCCAGCCTCTACACTGAGAAATTAGCGTTTGCTGTTCAGGTTACCCAGTCTATGACATTTTTGTTACAGCAGCCCAAATAGACTCAGACACTCAGGGAGCTCTGTGTGGCCACCTAGCTGACCATGGTCATCCTGCAATAGCTCTGGGGCCATGAGAGACCCAGACTGCAGTGGGTTCCAGAACCAGTGGGCAGAATTTAAGGAAAATCTTCACACCCACCATTTCATTGTCAGGATAGATACACTGTGTTTTCTCCCATGGACATTTTTCCTTCTCTTCTACTTGGGTGCCTCCTATTGACCTTTTAGCTCAGCAATATACCACCTGCCTGTGGGGGGCTTGGCATTCTTAGGTTATATCTTTGGGCCTCCCTCCATCGTAACCTTCATTTTGCTGTGATTAATTTTTCCTTATGTTTCTCTCTGCATTGTCAACCATCTAATTTCATTTAGTTTGCCAGATACAGTTATCAGTGAGAGGACTTCAGAAGACTTTGGATAAACTGGTCATGGGGTATGCATTTTTGATGGAAGACAGTGGAAAAGACCGGACAATATCGAGGGAGTCTTTCAGTGTGGCCCAGTGGGGGTTTCGGAACCTGATTGCATCCAGCAGCTGGATGAGTAACACCCACGAGGGAGGCTGGGGGAAGGAATACAGCCGTGGAAAACTTTACTCACTTGAAATCTTGCCCATGAGCCGGTCCTGGATGGGAGAAATAAAATATGATCTCATCAAAGCTTTCCTCCCTTGATCATGACCATATTCTCTCTCTCTGTCTGTGTCTTCTTCCACCCCACTCCCTCTCTCTGTTGCTTTCCAACCTACCAAACAACACTCCATGGTGTTTTGACATCTTTGACAAGCACAACCCAGTTCCTCTCATTCCTAAACGAGGTTTGCCTGTGTTCCAGCAGCAACATGTGGCCCAGCTCCTCTGATCTCTTAGCACACCTCCAATATGGAAGGTTTTCAGACACCTTATGCATACTAGCCTTCACCTCTTTCTCCAAAGAATTCTACACATCTTGCTTTCCTGAATTTTGTTGCAAAGATTTGCAATAGTTTTTCAAGCTGGTTCCTGGTACTCTTTACCAGGAGACAAAGTAGCAAAAATCCACCCTGAGAACGTACAGCTAGAAGTAGAAAATCAAGATCAACTATAGTGGACCCTTGACTTACCAACTCAATTCATTCCTGAAGATTGGTTGTAACTCAGGTTGGTCAAGTGAAGGCTCAGGCTCCTCTACACAGCCTTCAAAGTCTCTCTTCTGAATACAAGCAGATCTCAGTGTCCTTAGAGAGACATTGGCCCAGGATTTCTCGATTAACCCCACACAGGAAAGGATGTGATATTGTTCCTTCCAGAACTATTTAAGGGTTAAATCTGTATCTGAGACCATCTGGAAGCATAAGCAGCAGGCATTTAGGTCATAATCCAAGACTTTAGTCGTAAATTAAACTAAAATTCTAGTCATAGCCCAAGTTGTTTGTATGTCAGGCCAGCGTAACTCAAGGGTCTACTGTACCAGGAAAATACAAACATGCAAACCTGCATACTCATGTGATTAATATTTTTGAACCTTAAATATGGCTTTGTTTCCCAAGACCCAAGGAAATGCCGAGAAATGGTTTTAGTCATCTGTTCTCAGGAAAATAGCAGCTCTGGATCCAAAGATAATTTTTGCAAGTATTTAGTCCTCAGAGAAGTCTTTAGAAAACAGACTTTAGCATTTATTCGACACTTTTTTTTATTGGTTACTATGCACCAGGCACTCTGCTGTGACAAGGATATACAGGGTGAATAATGCCATCCTTGCCTCTGTGAAGTTTAGTCTACGGAGGAGTCTGTGTTAAAATCATATGCATATTTATATTGTAAGGGCAGTAACTCAAAAGGATAAGATGATGGGAATGAATACAGCAAAAGTCAGTATGGTTTGGGAGTAAGGGTGATAGCATGATGTTTCAACTGAGGATAGAAGGGTTATTAGGGTTCAGCACTCTGAAAGAATAGGCATTGTGTTCATGTAGGACAGCAGATGCAAAGGCCCTGAATCAGGTAAGCAGCTGATGTATGCCAGAAACTTCAGGAAGGACAATGTGCCAATGGGTGCTTCCAAGGCAAAGGGGAAAATACCTTGAGATGATCCCTGAGAATAGGGGGAGCTGAGGGGTCTTTCCTCCAAGTCTTGCTGAGATGTGGTCTTTATCCTTGGAGAGACACTAAAAGTACTGGAGGATTTTGAGGAAGAAAGTAGATGATCAGATTTGCACTTAGGACCATTTCTCTGTCTACTAGAGACAACAACAGGAGATACGGGGACAGAGGAGAGTCCCATCTAGAGACATCTTTGCTAGAGATGAAGCTGCATGGTGGACATGGTCAGAGGCCATTCCAGAGTGGGGTCCCCCACCAGGGGCAGGTGATACCTGTGCAGAGCAAAACTGTGGACAGTGTTCTCCGAAACCCCAAGCCCAGCAATCAGGACCCATGGGAGCAGGATGGTGTGGAAATCCAACCTGCATCAAAATGATGCATGATGTCCTCCTTCCTGACTCAATATGCTGGGAAGTAGGAGACCTTCAGAGAAAATCGCCACACTCAGAACCCAAATGCGTGTGCCCCACATCACAGCAGCTCACATCTGGGATTTTTCATCAAATAATTGGAATCAAAGCTCTTTCCAGCTCTCTTTGTCAGAGCTGGGGGGGTTGGTCCCACAGTCGCTGTGGTGAGAGGGCAGACTTGACAGTTGCTGGCAGAGCAAAGTGTGAGTGTTTCCCGCAGATTTTTTCCAAGTTACTGGGTCTCGCTCTGCGGGCAGATGCTGGCGCTCTGTGTGACTCACCCTGAGGGATCAGCCTATCATAGGTTGGAAGAAAGGGAGAGGGCTGGCGCCAGAACCAGGGCTGGTGACAGAGTGGCTTCTTGCCTGCTTTTTAAAGTAGTTGCCCCAGTGGGCACATCTGTGCCCAGAATTTGTCTGCTTGTGTCAAAAGACAATGAAGGTTTGTTCTCTGCATCCAAAGTGATGACTTCATGGTTCTTTTAAAGCAGAAAAAAAAAAAAAGTTGGCAGGGGACAGTGGGTAGGGAATTAATGCTGTTAAAGGGGCACATTAGAGAGGTTGAGTTTCACATGGGTAAGATCTTGAATGCTTACCTGGGAAACTGTAAAGTCCAAAATTTTAACTATGTTAGCAATGAATGTCCAACTTTCTTTACATTTAGCTAATTGAAAAAGGAATTATGAGTATCCAAGTTGTTGGGGTGATGTTCACAAAATTATTTTCCTTTCCTGTGCTGAAAGTGTGATGTAGAACAGTGGCTTTAAAAAATTTTGGACAGTGACCCATAGTCAGAGATCCATCAGACATTGTGACTCTGAGCACCCCTATGCACAGAAAAGTGTTTCATGGAAAATATTCCTCCAGTGTTTAATATGCACAGTCCCTATATTATTTGTTAATTATTTCATTTGCAAAAATCTTCTTGTAACCTCATGTGGTGGATTTATGACTGCCTAGCAGATCTGACTTGAAGTGCGAACACACAGAAGGTGAGGAAAGAGCATGGGTCTTAGCTCAGCACCTTGCTTTCTACCGTGGTGCTAAAGGAGGTTTTCTGTATGAGTCAGTATGAGCTATGTTATGCTTTGGTAACAAACATCCCCATCATTTCAGTGACTTAAAACAACACAAGTTTACTTTGTACTCATGCTACTTTGGGTGCTCACGTCCTTGGAGTCCATTCCAGCCTTGTTTGCCCCTCTACTATGTGATCAATTTGATTTTTGGCTCTGATTTTTATTTGCTGTATAAACCCGGCCTAGCCGTGTAATCTGAGTTGGCTTCATGGCCATATGACCTGAGCAGTAGCGTAGGGTCTGGTGCTTAGAATGGCTTTGTGCTTAGTTTATTATTCTGATGTCAGTACCTGAAAGTTCTAAAATATTTTTTAAACAAACAATCTCAAGTTTTCATTTTGCACTGCACCTCAAAAATTATGTAACTGGTCCCTGGACAATTTCTTTTAGCCTCCATTTCCTCATCTGCAAAATGGGTTAAAAGTGCAGAACTCATAGGATTCTTAAGAGGACGAAAATAAGGAAGCAAATGTGGCCGTACATGTTGGAAAAACATTGTTTTTAACTTGCTGGCCTCATTTTCAGTTATAGCACTATAAAAACTCTATGTACGTATCCTTATCTTGGAAAAGGCTTCCTGGATGTTTCCCTGTCTGCTCCCTTCTGTTTATATGAATTCTGTACATTATTCAAGACCCAACTCTAAGACCTCCTTGGCGAACCTTTCATGGTGGCCCAAACCACCTCAGAGCCCTAATACCATTAATTGTGGACTTCTTCCATGACTCTCTCATGTTGATTGCCTCCTCGTCCTTGATCAGGGACTAGGATCATTCACAGAACATTATGTGCCCATCTTTATTTGGTTCTTTTGTCCCACCCTTGATGAGGGAGGGGCTGTCTCATTATCCCAAACTGCCTTTTAGATCATACTGTTTCCAGTTTTAGAAACTTTCAAGGATTCTTTTCCCCTAAGGCATACAGGCCTTTATCCTGCACATAAAGTCTGCTTCTAAGGCCCCCTTTCTTTTCTCACTTTCCTCTTTAGCCTCACACTGCTCTTGCCTCCCTGCTCAGCACATATTTTTTGAAATAAAGCTATTTTCCTGCTCTTGATCCTGTGCATATTCTCTTTCATACTAAACTGATCTGCTCCCAATCTTCATCTGGAGAAATCCAACCTGCTTTTCACTTTTTGACTGAGATCCAGCATCCCCCAGAGACCTCCCTAAGGGTAGACTCAGAATGGAAAACTCCCCCCTCCCACTTCTGAATGCCTAAAATATTTCTCAGACTTTGACATGCATTCTGTATACTTTGGGTAATCCATCCAACATCTTGGTTGGCTTTTCTGCTGGGTTTGTATTCCAGAGAACGAGGACTATAACAAGACATACCTGGTGTGTCCATCATGTTTTGTGGGAGCCCCCTAGAGTAGAGGGCTCCTGCAGGGGCCCTGGGGGTATTCTAATCCCCTCAGTTGATCCAAATCATCCCTCCTCCTCTAGGCCCTCTTGAAACTTTGTACATTCTTCAAATATAGCACATACTAAATTATATCTTGACATGACTGGCTCTCCTACTAGGCTTGTGTTAGTCATCACTGCAGCCCTGATAAGGTCTGGTCCCAACCAATACTCAATGAATGGATTGATGGATGGATGTATGAAAGGAGAGAGGTAGAAAAGGAAGGTTGCTTGTTACTGTGGATGTGTATGGGTAAAGGTCTCTATGTACCTGTACGTATAAGAGAAGCTAGGCAGTGATAAAAATTTATTCTAAGTTTTTGTTGGTTTCAGACAATATATACCCATTTCTCAATCAAATTAATATCTGCTGCAAGTTACCATAACTCCACCTTATTTTTCCTCATCCTGGAGTTAAGGCTGCTGGAGAAGTCCTATGTGTGGCATGCTATTCTATGGCAGAAGAAAAGGAAAGATGATGGAAGTATGCAATGGCATTCTAAGCACCTAAGGAGAGATAGCTCACACCTTATTGACCAACAAATCTCATAGCCACAGGAACAGAAAAGGTAACATTCTTAGAGGGAAGGGCCCAGGAGAAAGAGACAGTGAACATTCTTACAATAACACCATCTCCTACTGTGGTACATTATGTTGTTGCTCTTTTTTCATACTCACACCCATTTCTCGTCTCATCGTACACATCCACCATAGTCAGGAGCAGTGTGTGCAGCACTTTACACCAGTTTTGTCCTTCCTTATTGAGTATGAGATCTCTCCAGCAAGTAGGCTTTCTACCATGTCTCTCAGGAATCAAGGGAAACACTTTCTGAGTTCAGGATTTTCTATAGATTGGCAGGCAGGTCTGTCTAATCCCAGAGTTCCATTTATTCATTCGCAGAGGCACCTCTCCAATTAGAGATTCACAAGTAACAAAAGTGATGCTTTGACCCCCCCCCCACGCCTTGCTTTTACTTCTCTAACTTTCTCATTCCGTTTTGATCTTGGATGAGAAAAAATATATAATCTTTTGCACCCTTCTAGTGTCTGAATTCAAGTCAGAAGAACTATCAAATCTTGTTACTGATGTATGTATTTTCACTGGTATGAAGAGAGATTTCAGTGTTGTTCTTTCCAATATTGTTTTACTTTAAAGATTTCTACAAATGTCAGAGAAAGATTGATGTTCTGAAACAGTATTTAACACATTCCTTCCCATTCCAGGGTCATCTTCTAAAGAAAAACATGAGTCATTCTGGCCTTAGCACTTGGTTCATTTACAATCAGATATCAGAGAATGATCAGAAATGAACAGTGTAGACATCTTCCTGAAAGTGCAAAGTGCATACTCTGGAAAAACCCTGGACCCTGACTATTCCCACTGGTCTTGGTCAGCACGCGTAGACTCCAGAGGATCCTTTGTGAGGGCATGTGCTCAAAAGCAGACTACATCTATCCTTATGTAATGGGGGTTTACAGAAGCCAAAGCTAGGGTTCTTGTTTCTGGCAAATGGAGCCAGCACTATTCCACCCTACCAAGTCTCTAATTGCACAAGTTGTAAGGTATGGATGGTGCTTCAGTTTTTAATAGAAGAAAGTGAGAGACATTCTGATATATGAGAAAAGAGGGAAGAGAAAGGTGAATTAAAGTTGAGATGAAATGCCATGATGGATTTCTACCCAATCTGACTTCATGAGAAATTGTGGGGATTATATCTAAAGCTGAAGCTTATGAAAAACTAGGATTCTCAGAACAAGCAGTATACTTTGTAGATAGGCAACAAATATGGCAATGCACTCCCAGAGCTCAGTGGCAGTGTTTGGCAGGCTATGTGGACTGGGAAGATGCCAGGAGGAAGGCCTGAGAGAGAAGGAAGCTCTCACCAAGGGACCTGTATCTGTGGCCCTGGGAAGATTTCCTAAAACTGCCTGCTAATGGAAGAATTTCAAAGAGCAATGGGTAAACTTGTTTCTGAGCGTATTTGAAGTAATAGAGCAGAACAAAACAACAAAAAAGACAGGAATTGACGGTTAGATTGTTAAGAATTGCTGTCACCCACTGACACATTGTGAACTTATATAGAGAGTCTGACAAAAAAATGTACACACATTTCAAGAAAAGAAAAATTAGTATAAATATTTTAATACTAAATTTATTGAGACATCATGAGATTAATACAAGTTACCTTTGGCCTCTATAATTACCAGAAGTGCTCAAAGTGGTGGCCACTAGCTTGCAGACATGTATTAGTATGGTGAACTGCTGCTTGGGTAACCTTGGTCACTGAGATTGCTGCACATGGATTTTCAATTTCTTCTCTAAGTGACAGTAGTGTAATGGGTTTTCTGGAATATCCAATATCCTGTAGGGTCCCCTATAGATAAAAGTCTGCAAGTGTTAAACCAGGAGAATGTGTGGGGAATTCAATTGTACCTCTTCATCCTAGCCAATGTCCTTGTAAATTCTCATCCAGATAAGCTGGGACATCTTTGAGGTGGTGTGGTGGCTGGCAAGCCATCCTGTTGAAAGAAATATTCATCATTTTCATAAAATTTATATATGGCAGGTAAGATCGATGTGCATAGCATGTCTAGGTATGCTTGACCTGTAACAGTATCTTCAGAGAGCTGTGGTCCTATACACCAGACATTGACTCTTGGTAAATCGACTGCTTTGTCTGCATGCACATTAGGATATTCTGGTGCCTAGTAAACAAAATTACATGGGTTCACTGATCCATTTAACTTAATTGTCCATCAGACCACACAATTTCCCTCACAAACTCCTCATCCTCGCCTACCATGAGTTGAAACCACTCACGGAACTGGATTCTTCTATCAGGATCCTCTTTATGATTGCATGTAACAATCTTAGGATGCAAACTTTCCACTTTTAAGAATTCACCACAAGCTTGTACTGCTTATTCCTGTCTCAGGTGCACATTGTGCTGCAGGCTTCTGTGGTGAACACGCTGTACATGGTCTGCCTGATTTTCCTTTATGCACATTACACATGGGACCATGTTTTTTGAACTTATCATGAATCTGTGAAATTATCAGGTGAGTTGGATGTTCTGTTCCAAACTCACACCTCCATCGTTGTTGTACTTCACCAATATTTTCAAATTTTGAAATACCACATTAAAATGGTCTTATGTTCCTCAATCGATGACTGTACCTCCCCCATTTTGTCACTGTTGTTTATGTCACTTGTTGATACTACAGCCATGAGGGTAAAATCATCTGTTGAAAAATGTACTGTTTTTCTTTTCATGAATTATATACTTATTTTTTTGTCAGACTCTGTATATTCACAGGCTGCTGGACCCTGAGGTATGGGTCATACCTAACTGTCCTGTAGTATAAGGAGGTCCGCAACTTTGGGGCGAAACTCTGCTTGTAATATATCCCTCTGTTTTATTTTCCTAGAGCTGATATAAGACATTTGCACATATTTTGTGACTTAAGAAAGCACAGACTTAATGTCCCACACTTTTGAAAGTCAGAAGTCCAAAAGCAGTCTCCCAGGGCTAAAATCAAGGTGTCAGCAGGCCATTTCTTTCTGAAGGCTCTCAAGGAAAGTCAATGTCTTTGTGTTTTGTAATTTCCAATGGTTGCTTGTGTTCCTTGGCTTGGGCCCTTTCCTTCATCCTCAGATACAGTAGTAGAGTCTTTCAATGTCTCTCCTAAATCTGACCCTCCTCTCTTTCTTTCATAAGAGCTCTTGAGATAATTTCTTCATCTGAAGTTACTTACGTTAATCATACCATCAAAGTCCCTCTTCCCATGTAAGGTAACATCTTGGGGCATGAGGGTTATTCAGCTTATTAGACCCTCCAAACAGTTTTCAATTGCCTTGGCTCAACCTTATCAAGAAGAGACAAATACAATCTTCATTAAGCACCTATTGAGTGTACTTTCTCTGCAAGAAACTTTTTGTTCTTTATTTCATTCAACCTCCAGAATGACTGTGCAAAATAGTTTTTAAAAATTATTATTATATTCACTTTATGAATGAAGAAACCAAAGGTTGCACAAGTTAAATCACGTGTTCGACTATAAGATATGGAAATAAGATGTGAGTGCAAATAGTCTGGTTTAAAAACACTCCCTCTTTTCCTACAACTTTAAATGTTCTGTGTCCGTAATGAATATCAAGACAAACTTGATGAGAAAAACCCAATATGTTCATGTCTTTTCTTGCCTGGTGTATGCAGAGGAATGCTTGAGGAGCTTTCCTGTACTCCTTGATAGACAAACACTTTCTCTTCCCCTAGAGCAAGGAAACCCCTCCTTCCTTCCTTCTTTGTCCTGCAACTCTTACCAACAAAACCTTTGTGGAAGAAACGCACCCAAATGCCCTGCCTGAGTCACAGACTGTGCCTGAAGCTGAAGTATGAGGAGAAGGGAAGTCTTTTGCTGCTGCAGTCTATGAAATGGTTTCCGATACAGTATTTCTGCTGAACAGCAATTGTCTTTTGATTACCCTCGTCATGACCACAGAACCACAGGCATCTGGCTGAGTCAGTGGAAGAGTGAGGGGCACTGGAGAGGGCCAGGGTGGAGGAGGGGGAACGTGGATGCTGGTGTCAGCCTTGCCTCTGACTGTCCTTTGCCCTTGGGCCTCAGTGTCAGAGTCTCTGGTTCTAAGTTCCAAGTCTTGGGCCTTCTCTGCTCTTACAATTTAAACACCCTTTTGCTTAGCCAAATGGTACAATTCTCAAAGACATATTTATCAGAAAGACTTAGGTGACACACATTTGGAGGTAACTTTGCTACACATTTCATTCTCCCTCAGCAGGCAGATTGATACAGTGGTCAAGAGCATAGAACCTACATTAGAACTCCAGCTTCCTCCCTACAGCCTGGGGGTATTTTGAGCAAGACTGTTGGCCTCTGTGCCTACCTTTCTTTTCCGGTATAATAAGGACAATAATATTGAGGATGCCCCTTGTTCAACTGTCTGATCCAGGAAGCTGCTCAACTTAGGCCTTTGTTCATTCCTCTTGGGTCACCAGTGGAGTAAAGAACTTCAGCTGTAGAATTAGAACCACTTGGCTTTTATATTAGGCTCTTCTACTCATCAGCTATATGACTTAGGTAACTCAATTCAACTGTCTGATTCTCAGGACTTTTCATCTTTAAAATGACAATATAATGAAAACAGCTTCGTGGTGGTGGAGATGAGGATTAATAACCAATAAATGTAAAGTTCCTAGCAGTGAGGCTGGCATATGGAAAACGTTTGTTCCCTCTGGATGTCATTCTCTTGTTCTGTGATGGACTTCTTTAACATCTGTAGCCTGCTTTGAATTTAATTCCATTCTCTAAGGTGTCAGGAAATATTTATGTGATATTTGGACAGAGTTAAGCTTTTATATGGTTCACACACTTGTAAATGTGTACAGGAAACGATGTCCTGATGCAGAACTAAGGGAACAGATTTTTTCTGCACCGTCCATCGCCCCAACTCATAGCCTTAACATCTGCAAATAGTTAATACAGAGAGAAGGTTTCTAGTTGACCACCCAAATGCATTTTAAGCATTACATTTGAAAAACCAAAAGGATGAACCCAAAGAACTTCTGTAAACTTCACAAGATCCATTAAGGTTTTAGACATATGCTATTAAAGGACATATCCAAGATTCTTGGCACTGAGCTTTCTGAAAACACTGTGACGAAATCACAGCTATGTGAATGTCAAGAAAGGGACTGCAGAGGTAAGTTCTGTGTCCTGTACTGGCCTTGACTGACTTTGAGAGCAGAATCAGCTGGTCATAGCCATAGCTCAATTCTTGGGTCCTCCAGATGTTAAGGCACAAAGTCAGGTTTAGAAAAGTGAGGATATATGGGCTAGAGAGCTGCCAAGTGCAGAAGGGAGACTGGATCTGCTTTAGACTTATACCTTTTCCAACTGGAACACAGTCAATAATAATTATGACAACTAATATTTATTGAGCAATTGCAGTGTGCTAGATGTATTTTCATTCGGTTTAATTTACACCTCATAACAAACCCTAAAGGAGACTATTCTCACTCCTATTGTGCAGATGAAAAAAATGAGCTTTACGGAGCTTGAAAAACTTGCCCCAAACCACTTAAACTCACAAATGCAAAACAGAATTTGAGCACCGGTCTGTCTGATGTAGAACTAGTCTTGTGAAATGGTGAAAGAGAATAAATGACATCTCTGATGAGCGGTTCCACCCTTCATCTGCTGGAAGGCTACACAACTGATCAAATGACCTTTTGGACATCTAAGATTTTTTTTTTTTGCAACACTGTGAAGTTTAATTTTTGTTTTTATTAGTACATGTTTGCAGTACATAATGATTGTATTCCTCATGTGGAGTTGGTACAGAACACATGGTGATTCTTTTCTTCATCCCTGTCCCCTCCTACATCACTGAGTCCCTTTCTCCCCTTTTCTTATTATCTTTTACTTTGTTCTTTATTTATATTTTGGTTTTCTCATACAGTAAGTCCCTGACTTATGAACATTTGAGTTGTGAACTTTCAGAGATAGGAACAGATTTCTCTTATGAACATTTGTAGATGCAAACAATTCATGAAAGTAGATCATGCATCTACCTTACCATTTTAAGCCAACTATAAAAGCAAAAATAGTTTATTTACAGTGGTTTTCTTGTGTGTATTTGGGGTTTTTTATGCATTACATTGGATATTTGCATCAAAGGTGTATAAGACTTACTTTGTCGGACTTTCAAATGAAACCAACTTACAAATGTTGTCCCGGAATGGAACTCTTTTTTTGTTGTTGATTTTCTTTGTCTCTTGTTCTTTTGGTTTTTGGGGGGTTTTTGAGACAGGATCTCGCTATGTAGTTCAGGCTGGCCTTGAGCTCACTATGTAGCCCAGGCTGGCTTTGAACTCACAACAATTCTCCTGCCTCAGTCTCCCAAGTGCTGGGATTACAGGCATGCACCACCATGCCTAGCCATGGAACTCATTTGTAATTTGCAGACTTACAGTAAAAGAGAAAACATGTGACATTTAAGGCTGTGTTTCTGATATATTTCATTTAATATTATGGTCTCAAGGTGGTTCCATTTTCCTACAAATGACTCAAGTTTGTCCTTTATGGCAGAGAAGTACTGCACTGTATATAAATAACATATTTATTAATCCATTCATCTGTTTATGGACATAGAGGCTGCTTCTAAGATGAATTGTGCTGCTATAAATTGTTATGAATTGTGCTGGGTATTCATGAATCACTGTAAAGTAATATCTTTAACTCTTTGGGGAAGATACCTAGAAGGGGAATAGCTGGGTCAAGTGGACTTTGTAGTTTTAGGTTTTTGGGGAATCTCCATACTAATTTCCACCTTAGATTTTTGGAGTCTAAGATTTCCTTCTGCCTTCTGAATTGAGTATGTTGTGTTCAGCTCTCCAAAGGTACTTTTAAATAAGCTACTCTAGTTTTAATCTTTGGCAAGTTGAAAACCAGTTTTCCAGCACCATTTATTAAAGAAGCTATTTTTTCTCCAGTGAGGATGGTTGGCTCCTTTGTCAAAGATGAGGTAGGTGAGTATGTCTGGATTGTTTCTGCATCTTTTAATCTATTCCACTGATCCTTGGGTCTGTTTCTTTGCCAGTACCATGCTGTGTTTATCACAGTGGCTTTGTAGTATAGTTTCAAGTTGGGGATTATGATACCTCCTGCCATGTCTCTGTTGCCTAGGGTTGCTTTTGCTATTCTAGGTCTCTCCTGGTTCCAAATGAATTTTTGGATTGTTTTCTCTAGTTCTGTGAAATATACTGTTGGGATTTCAATCAGGATTATATTGAATCTGTATAGCAGTTTTGGAAGTATGGCCATTTTCACTATATTGGTTCTTCCGATATACCCAGGAACAGGGGATATGTAAATACCAAATAGTTTTCTAGTGTGAAAAAATAGAAGTGTAAATAAGGATCAACATGTATAATTGATATTGTGAAATAGGAAGAAAAGGTCTAAAGGAGTAGAGGAAGTGGGAGGGGTAGGAGAAAGGAAAAAAGGGAAAAGAAAAAATATGAGAAAAGGAAAAAATGGAAACAAAGTCTTTGTAAATAGGGAAGGGTGGAGGGGATGAATGGAGGACAGGGGAATGGGAAAAAAATAAGAACCAAGATACATCATGTAAAGGTACAAGATCCCAAAGATGAATGCAACTGTATTGTATACCTAAAATGTACCAATAAACTTAGTGGGAAAAAAAAAAAACGCTACTCAACACTCCTGGTCCAGTTATCCTGTCTAATTATTGCTTCCTCCAAAAGCACAGTATTGGTTCTAAGCTGTCTGACTGATATTTGCTGGAGAATAAATTGTCTCTGACCAAATTCTTACAAAACTTTAAGTGCAGTTCATGACTAGGAGTGTTGGTTGAGCTTTTATTTTCCTTTTTTTTTTTTTTATGGAAAGAGGGACAAAAATATTTCCAACTGAACATTGATTATCGCTACACCCATAATCTCAGACCCTGGGTTTGGGGGTGGCATCTTCTGCCCTTTGTGTTCCTTTTCACTAGTCCCAAAGATGAGGCACTCTTGATGATCCACCATTCTTTTGCTGTGGTCCAAACCATCCCTGTGTTTTCCTTAAAGCATTGAGTGACCTAGTTATTTGCCTAGAGCCTTGCTTTCTGTAATGCAATTCAGTGAATTAAAAAGATGTTTATGTTGTAAAATAATACAAGCATATGGAAGTGTTGAGTAACTTAGTGAATAACTATATATATATCACTTAATGTTAGAAACTTTAAAAAATCATAAATATATATTCATAAAAGCAATATGTAGTATTGTTTTCCATACATTTAAGCTTGGTATAAATTGTATCACAGTGCACATATCATTATGTAAGTTTCTTTATTTCTAAACAACATTGTTTTGAGAATTAGCTGTGTTGATAAGTGTAAGATGCATTCTTGTTTAGCTGCTCTGTGGAATACAAATGTGTGGATATTCCACAATTTAATTTATCCACTTTATGTTGGTGTACATTTAGATTGGTTTCCTTCTTCAGCGGACTGTCACTGAAATAAGAATCCTTTTACACAGTCTCTTGGTGCATAATCGCATAAGAAATGATGGAGTAAATACCTAAAAGTGGTATTTCCAGCTCATATAGTATGCTTGCATTTTTATTTACTGAGTAATATAAAGTTTCCCTCTGACGTTGTTGTATTGATTTACCATTGCAACTGTTCTCTATCAATGTATCCATTTCCATGTAACCTGACTAATAAATGGGATTATGAGATATTTGACAAGTTGATAACTTCAATACAGTGTTTCTTTTCTATGCATGTTAGGATAATTTATTCATATTTACTTATTACACTTTAATTTTCAATATCACAATAATTATCTATTTATGTTTATTGACTGCTGGGTCTTTCTATCCTAGGACTTATCTTTTGGCATCTTTGATCTATTTTGTTTTGAATGTTTAGTATTTAGTCTAATGATTTGCAGAAATGTTTATCCCAGTGTATTAGTCAGCTTTTGTTGTTTTGCTTTGGTTTTGGGACAAAAATACCTGACATGCACAATTTTAAGGAGAAAAGGGTTATTTAAAATTTTTATTTATTTATTTATACTTGTTTGCAGTACATGGTGATTGCAATTATTGAGGGTGCATGTTTTCTCATATGAGAAATATGTAGTTAGAGAGCGGGGAGGAAGGTTTATTCCTGATGACAGTTTTAGAGATTTCATTCTATGGTTGGCTGGCTCGAAGGCAGAACTATCACGGTGGAAGGGCATAGTGGGAGAAAGCTGCTCACCTCATGGCAGCTAGGAAGAATAGGAAAGCAAGACAGAGTGCGGAAGGGGCTGGGGACAGGAAATATCCTTCAGAGGCACATCCCAGGAACCTACTTCCTCCACCTGGGCCCCACTTCCTGACAGCCCATTCAGGTATGAACTCATCAATTGATTAACTACCAATGAAGTTAACAGCCTCAAGACATGGGTCTTTGGGGATGACTTCTTATTTAAATCATAATACCCTACATAATCAATATTAATACTTTGTTATTTAAAAGCTGATACAAAATTTGTAAGTAATTTCTTCAACTCTGTGCCTTATAGTTTACATTTCTTGTGGCATTTTTATCATTTATAAGATTAATTTTCCTATAGTCAAATTTATCAAATTTTTTGTTTATTGTGGTTTGAGCTTTTATATCTGATTTAATAAATTTTTGACTTTGAGGTCAAAGAGTTATTTTTCAGTCCTTTTCTTAGAAAAGTTTTAAAATTATAATTCTTATAATTCTTATAGTGTGATCTTCAATATATATAGAATTTACTTTTCTCTAAAGCAGTGCTCTAATTTTGTCTGTTTCCATATGGAAAACCAATTAGAAAGGTCCTTGTACTATTTATTCAATAGGCTATCCTTTCTCAATTTTTTTATAATGATATTTCTTTTCTTTTTTTTGGTACTGGGGATTGTATTCCAGACCTTGCGCTTATAATGGTATTTCTGATAATGACAATTTTCCATGTGTCTGTTTAAAGGTTCTTGATTCTATTACATGCTTCATTTGTCTCATATCAATAACATATTGTCTTACATATTGCATTATTAGATTTTATATCTGTTAGACTTCATATCTGGGCTTAGTATAAGTCAAAACTTCGTATTTCTTCACAGGGCTGCAGGGAAGCTGGTGAATTTCAATGAAAACCTTGTCGGGATTTTAACTGAAATTGCAATGAATAAATAGATTATGTGGGAGAACAGGGACATTTTTAATGCTAAGTCTTCTCTTCCATAAATATTTATTCAAACTTTCTTTTATGTCATTTAAAAAATTCTTAAACATTTCCTCTGAAAGTTTATTTACATATTTAATAAAGTTATTCTCAGGTGTTCTGGAGGTTATTTTTTCTTGCTATTGTGAAAGAAACTTCAATTTCCATTATATTTTATGATTGATATAGCTCTTTTCTAGAAACTAGTGAATTTATATTTTGATCAAATAATTTGCTGAATTTCCTTACTTTTTCTAAGAGTTTATCTCTAAATTTTAAAATCGTATTATTTTCAAATTAAGCCCATTTTTTTCTCTTTCTCACCCATTTAAAAAATCTCCTGTTTCTTTTTCTTGTTGCATTGTCCAGGGCTCATGGATAATGTTGAATTGTTGAACATATCAAGCATCTTTGTTATCTTGCAGATTGGAAGAGGAGAATTTCTAGTGTTCCATCACTAGAGAGGCCATATAGCCTAGTGGTCAAAAATGAAAATTTTGCAGTCAAGTGAGTTTGAATTTAGGTCATCACTCAACAGTTTTATTACCTGGGCCAGATTACTTAACCTTTCTTTGTTCATGTTTTCCTGTCCAAAGTAATATTAATAATGCTTATATCCCCCAAATTTTGTGAGAATTAAATGTGTGTGTGTCTATTATTTAGGACAACGTCTTCCAGAAATTAAATGTTCAATAAGTATTTGATATAATAAAGGAAATAATGTTTGCTAAATATTTTTGATAAAGATTCTTTATATACTTGAGGGACTTTCTCTATATTACAAGTTTTCCTAAGTGGTAGACTTAGGTTGTATTCATCAGTATCACCATTTTTCTTCTATTCTGAGATGCACGATTTTTAATTCCTGAAATTGTGAAATTGGAATGGTTCTCATAGCCAATGGAAGGCATGTTGACAGATGTCAGCTGTGACATTCTTGTCATTGCCTGTGCATGTGAGGACTGGAATTAGCTGTCAATGTCCTGCTACCTTTAATTGAGTTGTATCCATGTAAAATATTTTCAGTAAGATTATAGTATGGTTCATCATTGAAAAAAGAAGTTGTATAAGTTCAAAGAAAGTGACTTAGCAGAAAACCCTAAGAGCCATATAAGATTAAAAAAATACTGCAATAGCAATGTTCTTGATAGCACAGTGGATGTCAATGCATATTGAAATGGTCATGCCAGTGACTCTGGATTGAAACTGGGTTCAGAAGGATGGGATTCTGAACGTGGAAAAGAGGAATATTTTATATTTGGTTTACTCATGTTGTGCTTCTTATGCCTGTGAAAATATGATATAGGGATGGTATAAAAGTGTAGGATTAATTAAGTCAAAGGAGTTCATGCATTAAGTACTTTTATTGCAAGGAGACTCATGAGAAAGCACTGAATAGCCAGGGATTTAGCTTCATGGTGCTACCACCTGCCTTGCAAGTGCAAGTTGCTATGATTGATTCTCGGTATCAAAAACAAAAGCATTGAATGACAGCCTAAACAGCAGCTGTGTCAATAAGGGTCAACCAGAAAAGCAGAATTATTAGAACATATTCCTTGTTTAACAACCTAACTGTTTTATGACTGTTTGGATTCATGAACAATGCATGCTGTTCAGACTTGCAACTGGTTGCTCCAACTTTTGACTACCTTTGGACTCATCACACAAGGAAGTGAGTGGCTATGGGACTTATGGTGGCTTCTTTTACAGTATAGTACTGTTAGTTTTGCATATTGTACCATACAGCAGTTTTATATTTTGTCATGCATTATAGAACTTTATGTAAAAGTTATACAAATAAAAGCAAACTCATCAAATTGTTTCCTTTGACCATTTCTTTGTTCTGAATATTGTAATGCGTGTACTATACACAATTCCTCATTCAGCAACCAATTCATTTAATGACTTAGTCGTGGGAATGTAACTCGGTCATTAAACGAGGAATTTCTGCACATGCATAGACAAATATATATGGAAATTTACATTCAAATAAATGGATGGAGAAATAAATATATTATGATAGATAGATTTACGGCAAAAATAATTGCTTCTTACAATTGTGAGATTGGCTAAACAGGTTTGGAGTCCACAGGCAAAGGATATCACAATCAGCCTGGAACTCCACAAGTAGAAACTATTTGGAGTTTTGGAGCTCAAGGATCATCTCAATGTTATTTCAAGGTGCTCATCTGGTTAGATCAGGCCTGCCAGGAAACTCATTCCTTTGGCTGATTTATAGTCAACTTATAAGGCACTGCGAAATTACTTCACTACACTTTTTTCCGGGGATTGAACTCAGGACCTTATGTTTGCCAGGCAGGCACAGCACCACTGAGCTACATATACCTACCACCCCCTTCCCCCCTTGCACTTCAAAGCGTCTCCTGTGTCAGTGCTTGGGTCTCTGGAGACTCTTTGAGCCTGGTCAAGTTAATGGATAAGGCCGTCACCATAGAATTTGTTCTTATTTTTCAAATGTTATCTAAAATAGGACTGCATTTAAAAATTGGTGGTGTCTTGCATTTCATGGAAGACATTGTCTTCTAATGCACATTTTTTACCCCATCTATTCTTTTTCTTACTTTTCTAGTCTGATACAGATTTCTCCTACAATAAGTATTTTAAAAAATAACTTTTAATTACTATGTTTTATTTGGAAGTTTCCTATTATATTCTTTGTAGTTCCTGTTTTTCTGCCATTTAATTTATTTTGTATTTACAATTTCTTGTTCTTTATTAATTTTTAATAATTATAACCTACTCATTGAAAGTATTTCGTTAGATTAGAACATTTTGTTTTGCTTGTAGTTGATTTATCTCTGGATCATTATTTTTCCCTCGATTTTTACATGGATTTGATTTTGCTTTTTATTTGTTTTTGCTGTTTTGAAATTGTTCATTTAGTAGGATTACCATTCTCATGTGTTTCTTAATTTTGCTTTGTAGGAACAGCTTACATTTAAAGTCTTGTTTGGTGCTGATATATTTCCTCTTTAGAAGATTTGTTTTTCTCCAACGAACCTCTAGTCTGCTACCCAGAGCTGTGTTTTATGTCAACTATTCAAGATTCCTGTTCCATGGACATAGTGGGGCTATTTTGATCCAGTTACTTACAAGGTGCATATGGCTTGGTTCAACTTAACACCTCGCTGTGGGTCTAGGTTGCATCATACACTGGCCTCTTTTGTCAGGAGGCTGCAGCCCAGATAGTAGAGGATTTAATTTTCAGTCTCTCCTCAACAGGAGATCTCAATCGCCCTGGATTCTCAGCAGGGAGCCTAGCTCCAGACATTAGGTTCTTCTCATGTTGGAAGAACACTATTTTGTGTCCTTCCCATTGGAGCAGAAATCTGGGATGCTTTTGCCAGTGTTGATCTAGGAGTCCTGAAGTCCTGTAGCTTCAGTCCATTCCCTACCATATATTTGTTCTATTTTCATCCTCTCATCCACAGAGATGTTTATCATGTGCTTGAGGCCAGGTGCATGTTTTGAGTGTTTTCCTTGCAACTGCTATCCATCATTATTGTGATTTGGAGTTATGCCACCCTCCCTGAATTTCTCCCTTTGTTTTCTACCTGGTAAATTCAATGGTATTCCTCAGCTCCAATGCTTTGCATGTCATCCCCTTTTGCATAAGTTTTGCTGCATCCCTGTTGAATTTAGCTTAAGTGAAAACTGTACCACTAGACCTTTTACCACCTGGTCCCTGCCACCTATTTATATGGACCTGCTTTTAAATCCTCGGAGACAACTATAGTTCCTTTCACCACCTGGCTTTCTCACGGTCTCTTTCTCCATCTGACACACTCTCATCTCTCTCTGTCTTGTTTGTATTTAATCCTTTTGATCTTTCTTGTCTCTTAATGTCACTTCCTCCCCATTCCTTGCTCCATGAACTTTCATTCTCCCACCATTAGTTCCCATATGATAGCACTCGTCTCCTTTCCAGGCAATTATTTTTTTAATCAACTTTTCCTCCTTGACTGGGACTTTTGGTGACTAGAGAGTGTGTCTTCCCTACTCAGTCATTAATTACTATAGATAGTATATCACAGACAACCAGAGAATATTACAAAAGAAGATGTGATTTGCTCATTCATCTTATTTCTTCCTTACTCTTCAGAAGGAGCCCTGACTTGCATGTGACATGGTAGAAAAAATATCTCCTAGCTGCATTACCAGCTAGATGGAGGAGCCACTAAGACCCAATCTTAAATTCCATCAAGAAAATTCTGAGCTTCTTGGAGAGATGGAGAAGGAGGTGATGGTGTTCTGGTATGGAATTGATGTGGTCCGGAGGAGGTGAGTCTGAATATTCAGAGCTCTTTGACAAAGTTATCTCTGAACTTCATTGTGTTGCTAGCCAGAGGCACACAGTCTCTCCAAGTCTGAATGGCTTTGTCTCCTTGGTGGTCAACAGAATACACTCTTGTCTCTTATCCTTGCCCATCTTTGATCCTTGGAGTCTAGCAGCAGGGAAGCTGATGTCCCTGGGAAAACAAAGCTACTCCTTCTCATTCTGAAGCAGATAGAGTTCAGTGCATTAGGACACAGGCTTATGACCTTGGCTGCCACCAGTTGGTGCCAGGGAATCTGAGTTCTACTTATTGATCACCTTAGCAGCTGTTTAGTTTGACTTTCAAGATCAACCCTTACAGTGAGCTTTTGGTATGCCAAAATCCCTCTCACCCTTTCTCCTCCTCCTTTTTTATACGCAACTTACTTAAAACATTTGTCTTTCATGTATAGGCCAAGATGGTGACTTCATAAAGGCCAGGAAATGAGGATGCAAGAAACTTCCTTGTAAGATTTAATATAAATTATTTTTAGTAATAATAAATAATAAATTTAAAAAATGAGGAACTCTCAGATGGACTAAAACAGCCTGTGATGTTTGAAGAGTGTTACCAATCTCTTCTCAGGACAAGAAACTGTTTTCTACTTTAATTTTGTCCATCCACTATCTTTTACTGGCTATCTTCCTTTAGAATGGATACATAAAAACTTTCTAAAATTTTGTTTTCTATTGAGATAATGGGTTGGAACAGAGATCTACATTTCCTTTTCCTATATCCCTTGTTCTGTTTTGTAACACAAGATTGCTTTTTAGGTGAAAAGTGCCTCCAAGGGAAGAGAATCTCATTAAATTCGTTGTCCAAAATATCTTGTAGTTTGAAGCCTGTTTGTGAAAGAAAGCGAGAAGAATTTTGGGAAAATTGTCAGTTTAGACAGGAAAGAAACCTAGCACAGCTGTTGCCCTGTCATTTATCAGCCAAGTGGCCATGGGTAAATCATTTCATAGATTTAAACTTAGCAACAATCACAGCCACTGTATATTCTCCTGTAAATGAGAATGTCAGATTAAATCAAATGTAGTAAGTCCAATGGCATGTGGAGAGTAAGAAGGAAATTTCAGAAAGCAGAGATATGGCAGGGATCATGGTAAGTGAGACACATATGTAGCTATACAACTCCAGTAAATGTTTACTGTGCAGAAAAGCAAACCTGGTAACCTCAGCACTTCCAATTATTTCAAAAGAAGCCCAAATCTAGATTTTACATGACATAGTCCCATCTAATTAACAGCTCAACACTAACAATGCTTTATTAGGCCACAAAACTGGGTTGAACACAAGCTTTGGACAGTCGGTTTATAACCTTGGGGGTAGATGACCTCTAAAGAATTGGCAAGTTTGCTGAGCCCAGCCCCAGGTGGGAAATCCGAGAGCCAGCAGCAGGCTGCAACAGGAGCAGAG
This sequence comes from Heterocephalus glaber, assembly GCF_000247695.1. The sequence continues at coordinate 19,973,561 of NW_004624760.1, read as the reverse complement.
GAGACAAAATTCTTGCCCTGAGTGAGGGCCAGAATTTTCCTAAGTATTTGAAAGCCCAGAGGCAGTGTCAGCATTTGCAACATGGAAAGAGTAAAACTGGCCCAGGACCAGGAGCTCTGGATTCCTTGGCTGTACCAAAACCAACCAACCAACCAAACAACCAACCAACCAAAACAACTTGTCTGGGCTTGGTTATACCACCTTCTTTTTCTGATGCCCTCTTGGTGGGGTTGTAACTTGACATTAAATCAAATTTCTCAAACAGTGGTCAGTGGTGGATCACAGCATGGAGGCCAGTCTCTAAAATGATCCTTATCCGGTCACACTCTCCTCTCTTATAGTCCTCTTCCCTGCTGAATTGAGCTGGTTTATGTAGGATAGGTCATGGAAACATTACCACTTCCACCCTCACCTCTCAGATGGCGTGTTCTGTGGCTACACAAACTACCAAGCCAAGAGGACACTCAGGCACTGTGGAAAGATCAGTGCGATAAGGGACAGACAGCACCAACTCATGGGCCTCATGGGTCAAACAACCCGGAAGCAGACCCTCCACTGCAGGCTAGCATGCAGATGACCAGTACTAGCTCGTGACTTTGTGACTTTGTTAGTGACCCTGAGCCACGATCTTCCCAAAGTCCTAATCTACAGGTATTGTGAGAGATAAACATACTCATCCATGCTTAAGTCATTGACTTGTACATTATTTTATCATATGACCACAGATAATGAATACAAAGTCACAATGGTTGTCTTATCTACCTACCAATGATTATACACACATCAATGCATTTCTTTCAATACTTACTCTTTAAATTTAATTACATTTATTTTAAGAAGAAATATTTTTCTGTTGTAAACGGAAAATAAGCATCACTAGTCAAAAATTGAGAGTAGCTCAACATTTAATTAATTTTTTACAATTATTTAATTTAAAACTTTTCATTTTTTCAAATTTTTATTGTGTATATAGATAGTAAAGAGGTTATTATAATGAAGGAAACAAACATTTATTATCTTACATAATTATCCATTGTTTGGTGTTTTTGTGGCAAGAGCAGCTAAAATCTATTCAGTATGAATTCCAAATTCAGTACAATTTTGTCATCTGTAATCCTCATGTTGTACATCAGATCTCTAGACTTGCTCATCCTACATATCTACTGCTTGGTATCCTGTGATCTATATCTCCCTATCTTCTTTTAAACTTTCACTGCTGCTAACTACTGTTTTGTCCTCTATCTTTGTGTATTTGAATTTTTCTTAGATTACACATGTAAATGAGATGATGAAATATTTTTCTTTCTGTATCTGGCTTATTTCATTAGCATAATTGCCTCTAGACTCATCTGTAGCAAGTAGCAATATCTCTCTTTTTAGGGAAAAATAACATTCCATTGCCCGCATACGTAATTACATATATACAGAGACTGCAAAAAAATGTATACAGCTTTCAGGAAAAGAAAAACTTGTATAAATATTTTAATACTAAATTTATGGGGACATCTGAGATTAATACAAATATCTTTGGGCTCTACAATTACAAGAGGTGCTCAAAGTGGTGGCCATGAGCTTCCAGACATTTATTAGTATGGCAAATTGCTGCTTGGACAACTTTAGAGTTTCCTGTATGAGGGTAACAGCATCTGTTAAAAACATGATATTATTTTTCTTTTCCTGAAGTATGTATACATTTTTTGGCAGACTCTTTTGCTATATAACTGTTATTTTATCTTTTGTCCATTGTTCATTTATTGATAAGGGAGATAAACAACAGTTTTATAGGACATTAAAAGGCAAGCTGGCACCAAATTGAGGATTTCTCCTTGAATTAAACAAAAATATTGATAGGAAACTGAGCAGGGATGATAACTTGATTTTTTTGAAAAGGGATCTCTTTGTGCTATCCAGGCTGGCCTCGAACTTGTAGATTCCCTGCCTTAGCCTCCCAAGCAGTTGACATTACAGGTATGTGCCACCATGCCTGCCTAGGAAATAACTGTTTCATAATGTTAAGATGTGCTCTCTCTCTTCCTGGACCATCTTGTAGTCCTTCAAATGAGTGTTCTTCTTTCCCCCACCTTTTGGGAAAATTAGCCATGAAAAGCTACAGGTTTTTTTTTCAAGCTCCAAAACATCATTTGATTGCATGTACAGTCATCCCTCAGTATCCAGGGCAGTTGGTTTCAGGAATCCCTGAGTATCCAAAATTCCTCATGTCACATAATGTACTATTTCACATAAGCTACTTAGATACTTGCAAATTCTTTAAATCATCTCTAGATTACCTGTAATGCCTATTAAAATGTAAATGCCATATAGTTGTTGTACTATATTATTTAAGATATAATGACAAGAAAAAATATATACATCTTCAGTACAGAGGCGGTTTTATTATTCAAGTGTTTGATCCAAGGTTGGATAAATCCAAGGATGAGGAACACACTAATATGGAGAGCCAACTCTGCTGTCTATTTGTATGAAGTAATATCACTCACAATAAAGCTCCAGTTTTTGGATACTATTACTAACATACTAGCTTGTGGGTATTATTAAAAGGTGTTGGTTTATAAAGCTCTGCCCTGTTCATTGGATCATTAAAGTTACCAAGTGACTAGGTCTGCCAAAAGATTATCATCTCTAAATTTCCAGATCAGGAATGTGAAGCTTGTAGATGAGAAATAACACCCATGGTCACTCAATGGACAATGAGCAGAGCTGGAGTTAGAACCTGGGTGTCCTGCCTTGGAGCCCCCTGGGCCTAGGCTATGACCATATGGAATCAGGTCCCAGCACTATCTATCACCTGTGGCTTCTGCACCCAGTGAGGTGCTCAAGTAGGTGTTATGAGTCAGGACGGAATGAAAGGTCCAGGGTGTGTTAGAGACCTGGTGCATGGTTATCAGGAGAGGATCTTTGAAGAATCTGAGAAGCTGAGAAGAGATTAGAGAAGTACCGTCCCTGCATCCTGCAGGCTGTCTCAGCTTAGGGTCTAAATTTACAGTTTCACAGAGGAATGAGCATGTGGGTGTACACACACACACACACACACTCACACTCACACACGGCACACCATAACATACATGTGATATCAAATACTCTTCATACAATGCCCCAGCCCCTATGGAATGCTAGAATGTAATATTCAAATGAACATGCATATCCTAACATCTAACTCCTCAGCCAGCTCCACAACCCCTACCTCCCTCCTTGGCTATGTGACATTTTAAAATTTCTGTCATCGATACTTCTGAGTCTTTGTACATCTTGAATTTTTCCAGGACTAAAAAGAGAAGAGTATATTTGATGCACAGGAATGCATGGACCCTTGTGGTTCTCTGTCTGAGTAGAGTAGAATTTTTTATGAGTGTTGGATGACAAAATATTCAGACCAGATGGAAACCAAACATGTCAAAGCATTTTGGAGAAATAGTTTGGGGGTTACTTCTAGGTACAAGAACATTCCTTTTTCTCAGCTATGTTCTTTCTTTTCTTAAACACTGACACCCTGGGCTAACAGTTAACAGTATTTTCTGAAGGCCTCTTACAGGTCTTGGAATACAGAGTGCTGTCCTGGAAGGATAAGAGCTTCTCATCTATCGAGGAGACACCGAGATACAGAGGGGACAAAGGCATAGCTCAGAGGATGTTGGTGAGTCACTAGCAGACAGCAGACTAGTCAGCCTTACAAATGAGGTCATGGTTCCCCTGTGACCAAAGAAAGCACTAGTCACTGGTTTTGATTTCTTTCTTTTATTAGTTTTAAACTAGTAAATGGATCACTCTCCTTTCATTTCCCCTTTTACCTCCCTTCCACTTTAGAAATCAATTTCATTCCAGGGAAGTGGAGATCTGGTGATAAAGGACTTGCTTCAAGTTTCATACTCAAAACCATTTTTACAACTTGCTTATAAAATTTTGAAAACTGTTCTCACAGTGGAAAGTCTGATGTGGTCAAATGCTAAATGGTGCAATTAGAGGAACATTTAGACCTTCTCTCAGAGTCCTTCCTGTCCTCTTGGCATCCAAATTCACAGGTCTTTCCCAGCATGGTGCAGGCTCCTTGTTACTTTCTGGTGTCAGCACATGAATTGTTCTGCCAGATGTGAGGTCCAGTGACTCATCAAAGCCAAGCAGCTGGACAGAGACAGTGCAAAGTCATCTAGAGCAGAGGCTAGGCTCATGCACCAGGAACCGGGGCCTGGTGTCTATATAATACTTACCCCCCCCCCCCCAAAATGGCTTTCGTCATTAACAATCAAATTCTTATATAAAATAGCCAAAATTTGAGAGTTCTATTTTCAAAGAAAAATTTTGGATTTTGCAAATGAATACTTACTTAACTAGGTAAACGTAACCAGAGATACTAGTGGCAATAACAATGTATTTATAACAGGTAGCATTTATTAATTATTAAAGTGTAGCATGCACCAGCCACACTGCTGAAATTTATTTCTCATGAATGCCAACTCTGAAGCTCCTCAACTCTAAAAGGACTTTGCCTAATTTTTCTAGCAACTGTATAAAAAGTTATGAGCGTCTTCATATACATTTATTAATTCAACAGTTAACCTCTTTTCTATTGTGTGCCAGACGTGGTTCCAGGTCCTTGGGATCCAAAAAATTTGATCAAGACATACCTTCCTCCTTCCCCAATGGCTACAGTCTACTGAGAAGAAACCACTGACACTAAAATGATTCTCTAAGATGGCAACAAAGTGAGGATGAGAAGGAGACTAATGAGGAGGATGCAGATCTTTTGATGGGAAAGGAGGGGGAAGTCGTCTCCTTCTGTCTGGTGAGTTTTCCAGGAGAAATGTGGAAGACCATTCCAGGCAGAGCTCTGGGATGGGCATGATGTAGGCCTACTCCAGATGCAGGAAGCAGCCCCCTGTGACTGGGGATACTGGGATAGTGATAAAGAATAAAGTTGCTGAGATTAGCAGAGCCCAGGGAGGGAAGTGAGCTGAGGAAGCTGTCCATCTGCTGGTCTGTTTGTATCTGCCTGTCCATACATCCATCTGTCTATACATCCACCTGTCCATCAGCGACTATGTGCCGGGAGTTCTGAGCTGGGAAGATGTAATAGTAAACACAATCAACAAAAACTCCAGTTTTGTGGATCTTCAGTAAGTGCAATAATGCAAACAGAAGGAAACTAGACCAGAGCTAACAGGTTATTACAGGTGAGATGGTTTATACTAAGGAATCCTCTTTGAGCAGAAGCAGGATTCAGTGAAGAAGTAGCTATGTTATGCAAAGATGAGAGCTTGACGATTAGAACTTTTTAAACACAGGAAAACACAATTGTCCCCATGGGGTCACTTGAAACATGCTATGATTATCTTGGGTGTGTGTGTGTGTGTGTGTGTGTGTGTGTGTGTGTGTATGTGTTTGTGATGTGGTGTGTGGTGCATGTGTGTTGGCCAAATCCTTTCCCAGGCCTGAGAAAGCAAGGTAAGCTCAGCCTAGGTCATGTACACAAGGGTACTCTAGAAACTTCAGGTTCCTAATATTTAGTGGGTTTGGACAGCAACAGAGGCAATGATTATGGAAAGGAAGACACAATCAGATGATAGTGCATTTGTGTTTTAGACATGAGTCTTTGGTGTCTACGCACCAGGAATCAGTTACACTTGGATAGACCATTATTACATTTTCAGAATGTTCCTTTGGTTTGATCAAGAGCAGAGTTCCACAAAAGAGTAAGAGAGACTGATGGGACCAACAAAAGGCAATAAGAATTCATGGGCAAAACTGAATGTTGGAGTTTAGTTACCTTGAAGTCTAGGCAACTGCAATATGTCACCATAAAAGACAGATGATCAAGATATACTCCTTTCCCTGTATTATATTCTCATTCTCTCTCTCTCTGCTCCTTCCTCTTCCTCTCTCCTTTTTCCCAGTATGATTTCTGTTGCTTGAAAAGAATTAAAAGAGAACAGAATTCCATATATGATTATTATTACTTGTTATAGTATAAGGTGAATGGGAAAGACCCCTTGTCATGTTGAGTCTTTGGAATATCTAAACATGAATGAAAAAAATGGTATAATTGAGTTTTTAAATGGCTATCAAGAGAAAGAAAGTATTCAGGATTAAATCTGACAATTCACAGATCAGTTTCCAACATTTGGGCCTTCTTAATGACAAAGGATAAGATATTCAAAGGGTACAAAGGGAACTGGGTGATTTATTGAGTCTTACACAATTTTTATTCAGAGAAGAAAACTGATGTGCCTTTGGCTATGGCCCTGAAAACTACTCACGCATTTGTCCATTTTTACTTTTGTCCATTCATCCAGGAAGCATTTATGGAACACTCCGAATGACATGAAGATGAATGTACAAAGCATGCCTTCTGTTCCCAATAAGCTCACAGTCCACTTACAGACAAGGACACAGGGAATTAATAGAAAAAGTGGCATCAATGCAAGATGGTGGTAAAGACCAGGTTGTTTGAGACTAGGGGAAATGATCCCAAGTCAGATTAGGGTGCTTGGGATGGCTTCCCATAAATGCTAATCATTATGCTCATCCCAGAGAAGAAGGTCATGGAGAGTTTTCTAGGCAGAAAAGATGGGAGGAAATTTTTCAGCAGGAAGAAATTGTCTGAGTCTATGCATTGACCCAGAGGGATGGAAGGGTAAGATTCACTCAGGAAGTCACAGAAAATTGGCAGAACTGGAGTCTAGACTGAATATTCAGTCAGGCAGGAGGGGTGAGTGAAGAGGGGGAAAGAACGTGGGACTCCATAGTGGGACTCAGAAGTACTCAGGACAAGGTTATGGGAAGCCTGGGGACAACAATAGCAAACTTGGATTTGACACTGAGGGACCTGTGAACATATAATAAATTAAAAGAGTCTGACTAAGATATTCAAGTTGTGTTGGACTCTTATGGGGTCATTGTTATCACATGACTGTTTTAGAGTGGGTATTGCAGAGGAACAAAATAGAGTCACAGGTCATAACCTGTGGAGTGTGAGAAAGCCACTTGATTCTAAATATACTGGTTTTCAAAGTGTGAACATGGACCTTTTCTAGAGCAATAAAATAATCCCAATATAAAACATACTCTTAAAAAAAGGGCAAACAAATCTCCAGAAATGAATATGTTTCCATTATACTTCCAAGTTAAGTGTAAAGTTCTAACATACAAGAGTTACTCCGGAAACATGGCCACTGTTGGACATCATTCTCATTCTTGAAGGGAACTCTTGGTTTTTTGTCCTCAGCAATGCCTAATCATGTGGACAGAAGAGACACCCGGTAAATACACAAGGACTTGACATGTGAATGATCCAGCCAAGCAGAGTAGGAGCCTATTTGAATATTTTCTGAACTGTGCGTGTTAAATATGAAGACTGTGAGTATAACAACAAAATCGAGTCACTAACAGCCATATGGCAAGAGGTTAATACAGTAGTTATCATGTGCTGAGGACTTGCTCTTAGCTGTATACATCATGTGGCTTCATCCTCTTTCTCTTCTCACTGCATCATTCACATTGAAGTTGACTGAGGTTACCCAACATGCTTAAGCTCATGTAGATAAAGAGTAGAAAAGCAAGACACGAACCCAGGACTACTTGACATTAGAGACTAGGCCTTTTCTCTCCCCTGTGGTTTCTAAATATTTGCAGGAGCTTCTTGTGAAAGAAGAAGAGAACATTTGTTGCAGAGGAGAGAAAAACGACCAAGACCTCTTGCATGGTGGGAAGGACAAGGGTTTTGGCAGGATTTTAAGACCACTACAGCTCTCAGAGAAGAAAGCTGGCTTTTCTGTCAGGCTATGATCACTTATCCTTAGAGATGAGCTGTTGATGTGGAGTGTGGACAATGACCTCTCAGGGGATATGTAAGAATAATTTCTATAATTAAATATATTCACTTCTATATCATCTTGAGATCTTTTCTGCAGAATAACAATAGCTCCTGACATATGGATAATATTTCACACTAGACTAAACCCTGGCATGGAACATCTTATGTGGCCCTATGTGCCATCTTTCTTGGATGAGATAGCTGCTGCTTAGAGAAGTAGCATAATTTGTCCAAGGATATTTGAAGTGAATGAAAGAGTGGGAAGTCAGGCTGTCAAATACTTCAGAGATGAGTGTTTCTTCCCAAAGGTACGTTGTTTACTCCCATGCACCAAAATCCTTGTTCTGCAGGGCAGTGTCATAGAGTGTGGGAGCTCCTTCCTTCAGTAAGCATGAGCCACATGCTGAGGCTCTTTCTGAGACAGCTGTCCCTTTTGGTGAGGGTCAGTATTCCTTGGGGCTTGGACTTTTGAACAAAGCACCCTTCAAAATCTTCCTAAATCATCTTCATCAGTATAAGAGGTTTCCTCCTGGCCAACTCTGCCCTATTTCCATAGGCAATTTGTCTACATTCAGAGATGTCAGAGTGCTGAATTTAACTCAAATCTTTCACATCTGGGTTATTCTTCCTGACATATGAATCCAGGATACAAACCTAAGTTCACTTATGCAGCCCAGAGAAGCCAAGCCCTGCTCGGCCAGGAGCTCACCGACTCCTGACTGTGGAAATCCTGGCCATGTGTTAAGTCTAAACAGATGTCCCCAGCTGCCGGATTGTGGGGCCATATGAAACCAATCACCCACTTCGCACAAACATGCATCATCAGGCCACAGTCTGAAGGTGCAACCAAGTCATCCTGCTTCCCATAAAAGAGTGGGTGAACCAGGGTGTGGGGGTATAGGAAGGCTAGTCAGAATGGCCATCTCAGAGCAAAACTGATGTGGTTTGATGGGGTAAGAATGATGAAGTGGGCCAAAGGAAGTTCTGCTCAAAACTGGTCCTCTGACGTCTTCAGAGGACTTTCAACCCTGCACAAATGAGGCAGCAAGCTTTGGAGGTGTGGGTGACTTCCTCAGGGCCTCCTAGCAATCCTGTGGCTCAATCAGAGTTTGTCAAAGACTAGCACACCCGGTCCTGTACTTACTCCATTGTGTAAGGCCAATGGCACCACTAGTTTACTAAGAGGTTTCTGTGTTTTCTATGCCTGGAATCTTAGGCTTTTGGGGGGGGGGTAACTTTTAAAGCCATGATAATGCTTAATATTGTTTACTGGAGGTTAATAGTAAATCAGTGTAGATGTTCTATGTACTTTATCTCATCAAATAACCCTACCATACTAAGAAGTAAATATTTTCTCCTTTCATTTTAAAGAGAGGAAAATTGATAATCCGAAATGGTAATTGCCCAAGGACATAGAGCTTATGGGGGTACAGCCTGAATTGACATCAAGATAGACTCTAAAATTTTCATTTCAAGGAATTGGTGAAGTCATATCAAATCATCTGGTTGTACTTGGCAATTATTATGGAGTCTGTGTGACTTCAAAGGTGAATGTGATGCTATTCCATTCTTTTTGAAACCAGTCTAGTAATGGAGCTGGAAATACAAACAAACCCTCATTTAATGTTGGTGCAAGGGTTAAATGGATGACCAACTAGCAACAAGTGGAGTAGAGTAACACACAAGTGTGTCAAACGGGGAGGAGATATTGTTGGAGAAGGTACCACCTTTCTGTCAAGCAGGAGAGTATGGAATTGAAAGTAGAAGTTGACAATATGTGTAGAGAAATAGAAAAAGGGCACATTGTGCAATTTTGCAATATTTAGGGAAATATAGATTATTAGATATCAATTTGTTAAAATATAAACAGGAAAACTTAAAATATAATGTTAACTTCACAAGTTAGAAGGGCTGCAACTATTTTTCTAAACATTGAAATTTTCCAAAGACAATTGAGGAAACCATGGATACTTTTAAGCAAAAATGACATAGTTGACATACATACATAGTATGACCATGTAGGATTAAATTTGACTGATAGTAATGGAGAACTCCAAGTTAACATGGGTTTAAAATCAGTAGAAATGTATTTACTTTTCATATAAAAGAAAAGTTTCATAACTCAGTGCTAGTATTGTGCCTCTTTTTGGAAATTCTAGATCTTTTCAACCATTCATATATAAAGATTCATTTTCTAAACCCAAAGTCACTGCAGCAAGATGCAAGCAACAATAAATAAAATAGTTAAAGATAGGCTCCAGTATTCTTTCAAAGAAGGCTTCCAGAAGCTTGCTCAAGATACTTCTGCTTTTATTCTATCCCTCACGCTTTAGTCACATGTCCACCCTCGCTCAAAGGAAGGTTGGGGAAAGTAATCTCTCTCTTCTTGACAACCATGGGCCAATGTAAGAGCCAGTGGGATTGGTAAACTTTATTGTGTTAAGTTGATTGTCTTGGGACCTCCCCAAGGGATTGGTGGAGCACACTTCTAGGTGCCTCTGGGTGAGTGATGAAGGCTTGACCTTGGGTATTATATCTGATAGTTTGCTCCTTCCTCTTTGGCACTGTTCCCCTGCTCTGCCTCCCCATGAATTAAGCAGCTTTGGTCCACCCTACCCTTCCACTATGTTTCTGCTTTGGCGATAGCTGGCCATTGACTAAATCTCCTTAAAACATTAGTCAAGTTAAACTTCTCCTCCTTTAAGTTGCAAGGTGTTGGACATTATATCCAGCAATGGAGAAGTAATTCATGCAACCTGGTTTTGTGTTTTTCTACTAGAACTGGAGAAAGGACATTGAAGGAAATTAGCAGTAGACATAACATTTAAAACAACCACTCCAGTATCCCTGTAAAAGATGGGCAAGAATATACAGACAAGATTGAAGATATGAGCCCAAGGCTGGTGATAGTAAAAAACTAGGGAGATGTTCTTTTTTAAAATTACCTAGGCTTTTCCCAATTTGGGGAATTGCTCTTTGCTTAATTTCTCCATTACTGAGTCAGAGGAAGGTGCATATCTCCTTTAGTAAATGACTCATACCCAAAGTTGGGCAAACATGTTCAGATATGCACAGTGGGCACAGTATGCGTGTTTTAGACTGCATCCTTCATTGATTTATAGCTTGGTTCATTGTACTTTTCACCTCAACTAACTATATCAGATTTATTATTCTGGTCATCACAGAGCCAAGATAGTTAAGAGGAACTTTCTATACAGTCCATTGTAGTAAAGAGAATTAACATGCTTTATCTCTTGGATATTCACTGAGTTAGGTTAATAACATGAGCTTTAGAACAAAGTGTGAATTTAAAAACTCAGCTGTGGCTCTAATTCCACATTGTCTGATTTCCCAGTTAGAGCACTTCATTACCATGCCATACCCTCATCCCTCATCTCTTCCCTCCACTGTTCACTTTCAAGAAAGATGAAAGGGTCACACCAGTCTCGTTGAGTGCACCTAATAGATGATGGCAGAAGAATAAACTCGATGATATGCACTGCATTTAAGAATTTCCTCCTGGTGTAGCATGTAATTCAGCATCTGTTCATTGCTTACTCAGTCCTTGACAACCTCAAGCCATTTGGTTTGTGTCTACCTTTTCTTGTAATGACCCTATATCCTCTTTCCTCAAGAATCCTGGGCCCTTTATTCTACTCAGTTTCTCTTAATCCCTTATCTCATGGCTTGGTTTTTGGCAAGCATTCTCGAGAGCATGAAACCTTAGGATTTTGGTGGAGGTCCTGAGATCAATCTGTTCTGATTTTATGTATTTCCTTCACAGTGATTAAGTCTGGACCTCAGGTAAGTTATGTAGTTTTCTGTTTCCTTGTATAAAAGATGGGGGATAATGAAAATACCTAACTTGCATGCTATTGTCTGGGTTAAATGTGTTATATGTACGCATAAACATTTTAGTATACTGTTTGATGTATAGTAAATGTGAAATAAATATTGACTATTAGTACTAATTCTAGAGATTGAGGGTCAAGAAATAAGTTTGGGAAGTTGGAACAGTGATATCATGAAGAGGTACTTTATGATGAAGAGAATGAGTTCTGGTAAGGAAGAAAGGGAGCTTCAGATAAGAGAGTATTAACTTCTTGTTGGTCTGGAAATAAACGACAACAACGTTAGAGGAGTAAAATAATACACACTTATTTTCTTATAGCTCTACAGGTCAGAAATCTAAAGTGAGTAGTCAGTGCACTTCTCTGGTTTTAAGGGAGCCCTAGAATTTTCTAGTGTCTGGAGGTTGCCTGTATTCTTTGGTTTACTGGACACATATGGTTCTAACTTATGCTTTCATGGTTATATCCCTTCTACCTCTGACTATCTACTTCTACCTCCTTCTCTCTTATAAAGACTTTTGTGATTATGTTGAATCCACCAAGATAATCCAGGATAATCTCCCAATGTCAAGATATTTAAATTAGATATATCTCCAAAGTCCTGTTTGCCATTCAAGATAACACACAAACAGTTTTGGGTCATTAGGAGGAGGTGGGCTTCTTGAGGTGGGTCATTCAGCCTACCAGAGAGAGTAACACAGTTACTCATGGTTACTGCAAATAAGATCAGAGCTGAGAAGATCAGTTAAGATGTTGTTGGGAGAGCAGAGAAAGAAGTCTGAACACAAACAGTAGAGGTATTAGGAATGCATAGGAAGGATGAGTGATGTGGAAATAAAATCACTGGGATTTGGCTGATGACAGTAGGAAGAGAGCTAATCCATGGATTGCCAGTTACTAGGCTGCGAAACACCAGAAGGGGACTCCCAGTTGTACAGCGGCTCTCTGAGAAGTCCTGCTTCTTATTCCTCCAGCCATTCTTTATAAAGAGATCCAGCCTGGCCTACAAAAGTGTTCCCCACACATCACTCATTCTTAACTTTTTCCATATCTGCGTTTCAAATATTTCAAATTCTGTATCTTTTTCCTTAAATACACTCAGGTAGAAGTAGCTTCATCCTAAGCAATTAGTTGCATAAAACTACAACTCTGTAAGCCTGGAGGTTTTGATACACATACAATTTGAATACTCATTAAAGTGGAAATATATATCTTCATGCACCGCTTACAACTATGTCCAAAACCATTGTTGTAACGTATACCACACATAGACAAAAATTGGTTTGAAGATAAGAACACAGACTAAGACATTCAAATCCAGATTTTAGACACTCACTCGATCTCTGTGGGCTTTCCCTTCCTCTCACATGGAGTAGAGATAATGCCTAATTTATTATAATAATTTAGTGGTCAGTGTATGGAAAATGTTAGGCACCATGTTTCACTGCAAGAGAACACAACCTATATGCATGTATATTGTTGGTTTTGCGATGCGTCTTTGTTCTATACATTAACCAATACAAAGCCTTTTCATGAGGCCAATTAGCTGCAAGCTAATTCTGACAAGCACACTAGAAACGTCTTTGTCATTGCAGTCCAGGTGGGAAAGTGGTTTAACTCAGTGTTATTTATGAACTATGAAGTTTTTTCCCCTCCAGGGCACTTAAGGTGACTAAGAGACTTTAGGAAACAACTCATCCGAGTTGGCTGTGTTGAGAGAACCTTAGGTCTGGAGATTCTGGCCTCACAGGAAAGAAACCCTGGTCTTCTTCCAAGATTTAAAGCAGGATTTTGAGATGGGAAGTGCCACTGTTTTCTTGGCTCTATTGGAATAATTCCTCTGCTCTTCGTTATGGGGATTATTGCTTACAAATACTGGCCTAACAATCCACTTGAGATCATTAAAAGTGTAAGACAGGACCAAATGGGTTTTAAAAAAACACTGTAGGATCTCTATAGACTGAGCTTCTACTCGGTATAAGAATTAAACTCAAAGCAGCATTTGCTGAAGATAGCACTGTTTGCATGAACTTTCCATTGATACATCTGGTTTTCCTTTCGACAAAAGGCCCTCAAACCTCATAAAACTCAAGTCTTTTGAATCAAACCACAAATTCCTTATAGCAAACCTCAGCAAAACTCCTCACACACTCTGTGTACTTACTCCCACTAATTCTCATTTCTCTTTTATTTTCCATTTTCACTAAGTTAGCTGGAGCCAAATTTGCAAGAATAAATCACAGCTTTTCCTTCTCAATTCATTTCATATTAATAAAAATCACAAGTCTTTTTCAGGTTTTATACCTTTGATTTAGAATAGCTACCATTTATTGAGTTCCAGCTACATGCCAAGTGTTTTACATAGTATCCTATTCAATTTACAGCAACCTTGCAAGGTAGGTGGTATTTTTCCAGCCTTTCCAATGAGGAAAGAGTAACAAAGAGAAGGCATTGTTTCATTGTGTTGCTGCTGCTGAGCAGTAAATCTAGTAACTCAAATTCAGTCATTATAACTTTAATGCCTTCACTTCTCATGCCTGTCTCTATGCATGATAGATTCCTGGGAGTTAGTTTTCAAACACAGTTTTATATTTAAACAATTTCTCATTTGCACCAGATAATTATTATCTTGAGTATTGATTTCATGTTAATAACAATTGTTACTACTCTCAATAACAGCTACTGTTATGCTGAATATTTTATATATGTTGGATCTTATAATCACTTCTCCAGGCAAATATTATTATCTCTATTTTATAGATTTGTAAAATGAAATGCAGACTTGTATGTTGACTTGCTCAGGATTGCGTGGAAAACTACAGATACTAACACAAAGCAAAACTTCGTTATACTAAATCTTTGACATATTGTGGTTAACTCATGCAATCCCCACAGTTGCAAGAAGGATAGTATCATCATCTGCCTTGCAAAAGGGAGCAAACTGAGGCACACAGAAATGGACTGGCCAGTGGGAGAGCTAAGGTGTGAGTCAGTGTGGCCTCCGTTCAAACTCGGTACTCGGAACCACAGCACTGTGCTGACAGAGCCTCTTCACTCTGGGCAGGTATCTATGTGAGTGGATTTAAAGCTGGATTACTCCCGGGTATTTTAATTCTTCAGTTAACTCACTGAGTGGAAAGGACAGGACTCGATGCATGCAGTGTCCATGGTGATCATAGTGAGATGGATCTGCACTTATGTCTGACAATCTGGATTGAATGTTAATCACAGGCAAGAGTGGCCTGCAAGAATTATATAACTCTCTTGCCAGGGATTTGGCTCAGTGATGCCGTCCCTGCCTTGCAAGTACAAGGTCCTGAATTTGATCCTTGGTACCAGGAAAAAAAATAATTATATAGCTCTGTGTGGAAGCTGGAGGTCGGCTTGGCAAGATGAGCCATTGTGATCTGTGCTGGTTCCCCTTCCATCAAGACTTGTCTAAATGATGAGCAAATCACACTGGAATCTTCTGGGATGTTGGACAAGAGGGGAAAAGAAAGTATGGATCAGAATAGGAATATAGAGGAGGTTCAGCCAGGAGATGGAACATCGAATGGAAAAAAGGTGAAACTGATGTCAGCCAGTTTTCTTCTCTGGAATAAAGTTTGAGAGTAGAAATAAAGAGAGAATTTTTCTTGAATTGCAGGTATGGGAAGAGAGAAATCGACCTCTGAAGGAATCTGAAATGACAAGCTCAACTAGGGTATATACTACACTATATTTGATTCTCTATATTTTTTTCTTAATTTTTTTCTTGCAATATCTCTGCAACCACAGAAACAGATATATACTACAGTTTAAAGTGAAATCCATCACTTGAAAATTTCTTTGAACCCCACGTGTTTTATTAATTGAAAACTGCTAGATATGAATTCACATTTAGGTTTGTTTCAGTATAAGTTACTTGTTCAAGTTGCTGTCTAGTTAAGTTTCTTAATTTATCCACATATTCAAATACAAATTATGCCCAGTGTTTATAATTGGTTTTGAGTATTTCCAGGAATAACTTTTCATATCAATATTTAAGAAACATGTTCATGCCTCAAATTTATGGGAAGGTGCCCTCAAGCAAACTAGAGACTAAGGGAAGAGAAATGTCAAGGGAGTAGATATTTGTGGTCACTTATGCAGTGTCAGACATTGAACTGTCATGTATGAGCATCTCATTTAATAGTAGCAACTGGCACTTTTCATTAATACTTCCCATTTTATAGATAAAGAAACATATGCAGATCTGTGAGTTAAATAGCACAGGTCGTATAATTAGAACATACATAAGAATTTGAAGACCAGAATTTGAAAACCAATCTGCCTGACTTTAAAACACTTGTTCTTTTACCAAACCATTCTCTGTTACCTCTTAGGGTGAAGTAGAGACAAGTCTATGAAGACCATCATATCTAGAGATCAGGAAATGCTCCTTCCTACAAGCAACAAACCAAATCCAAACCATGAAATTTAACCACACTTTGGAGCCTTGGTCCATAGAATATGGGCTGTCTCATGTTCTAAGATGTCGGTGAATTTTATTTCCTTTATCTAGGTTGGAAAGTAAGCTATTCATGAATCATTAATTTTAGTAAGAGAATATGTCATTATATCATAATTTGCTGTGTAATAAACTTCTGCATTCATGCATTAATTTATTTAAAATTTTCTTGTGTAGATTGAAAAAAGAAGTGGCTCTGATTCTCTATTCATTTCACATCCACTGCAACTGATCTGTAGCTCTTTCAGCGATAGGGCAGTCTGTTTCTCGAGGACTTTACACTCCATTTGGATCTGATTTGTTCAACAGAATGTGATAGAAGCAACAAGCCAGCTTTGAGTCCTGGCTGTCAGAGGTTTTGCATTTTTGTTACTGGCCCCTGCTCTTGTAACCCTTTCAAGCTATGGGAACAGAGTGGGCCAGAGTGCTGGAGGAAGAGAGAGACACATGTGGACAGCAGCCTCAGATGCAGAATCACCTGGATGAAAACGTCCAACTTCATTCTCATGGGGGAGCACAGAAGATACCAGAAGAGCTGAAACCAAGTTAATTCTGCCTGAAATTGTAGACCCACAAAATTGTGAACTAAATAAATGTTTGTGCCTTTATATCACTCAGTTCTGGAGGGGTTTTTTTCCCAGTAGATAACTGATATCTACTCAGTAAAATATACCAAGGCACAACATAGTGGCTTGCTGTGGAGACAGGGAGGCAATTAAGTCATGGTTCTTGTTTTCAATAAGCCAAAACTCCAAATGGGACATCAGTCATGTCAGCAAATAATCACAACACGGCAAGTTACGTGACTAATGAAAGTAACTTGTGAAATCCTTTTGGTAAGAATAATTCTACTTCCTCTGTTAAGAAACCACTATTATAAGGAACACAGTACCAGTTGGTTTCAATAATTCTTCTGATAGTGTCATCCAAACCTCAACTGCAGCAGTGGTCACTCAGCAAGGAGCCCTGAGGATTACCCAATGCTATTTATATCTACTGTATAATCCCTGTTAAGCAACATTAAACGGGAGCCAGGAACGCGAAGCTGGATTGCATGGAAGGACTTCTTTAAAGGGATATCATTCCCTGCTTAATTTGAATTCTCTGTTTAACTTTGGAATAGGTGGAAATTTGGGGGTACCAAGCAATAATGTCATTTTGTTGAAATGGTAATACTGAAAAAAAAATGAACAGAATCCAGTCCCCAGAAATCAGGGCCTTGCTGATAATATCTACTTCTATGGAGAGAAAACTGAGGATCCCAGAAGACAGATTAATATAGACAAGTTATACCTGCATTTGAATCCTAGCAGAGACATTCTCCAGTGATTTTATTTTTTAGCTCTTCTAGAATCTCCATAAGCTTTACGCTGCTTGTGTTTAAGTATAGATACATTATCTACCTATAAGGTTAGGATGAGGACTAAGTGTATTAATTAGTCTATAATTAGTGTTAAGTCTTTTTCCATTTCCTTCATGTTTAGTTCTCCTTTCCTTTCTGTTGCCATGTCCCACTTTTTCCAAAGGAACTAATTAGAACTTCAAAACATAAACTTTAACGAAACAGGGTCCTGATTACCATTGAAGTGGATGTGTTTAAAGATTTACCTTATGTCTGTCTGTGAAAGAATCCTTTTAAAACAGCTTCGACTAACTGCTTGACTAATAAGATCTATTCATGATTCCAAAGAGCTGAGACAAAAGGCTGAGACTAGTCTGTTTGGAGAGAATTCTGCATTGAATGTAAATGCGCATGTCAGCACCCAGCTGGTGCACAAAAGAATGATGGCTTTATGACATCCTTGGCTCTGCCATGAGATAACTCAACTGGCTGGAGTACTAAACGTGACCAAGGATATAGCTAGACAGACTGCCTTAGACTTTTTTCTTTCCAAATGTAACAATTCAATGTTCTTCTACAAACCAAAGAGGAAGTGGGAGAATTCTTTCCTCTTCCTTTTCTTTCCTAATAACATATATCAAGTAACAATTGGTTTGATTGTTCTTCTAGAGAAAGAATGTCTAACAGAAAGCATATGTGAGAATTAAATAAATATAGAAAAGAATGAAGTTTGGCTCTGTGGAAGGTATATCGGGACTTGTTTACAGGGGATGTGAATTGACTTAGATGGACAATTTTCTTATCTGTATGATGGGAAGAATTTTGGAGGGATCAACAAAGGATTTTAGGTATGCTCCCAGCTAATGGGTGTGAAAAACTATAGCCTTTCTCATACAGGATTTTCTGCTCTCAAGACCTTTGTACTTACTGTTTCTTTGCCTGGAGAGTCCTTGCTTCCCAGGTATTTGTTGGTAAATCCTTCCATTTATCCTGTCCTGACATCTTCACATGGAACCTTCCTTGAATAACTTAACAAAAATTGCCACCTTATGCTTCTCCATCTTCTTGTCTTTATTAACTTTTTATATTGGAGCATCTATCTGACCTTGTAACATATGTTACTTGTTGGTTTGCTAATTGTTCATCTCCTGCAGTTTACTGTTAGCTTCACAAAGGAAGAGACTTTGTCTGTTGTCTGCCTCTGTATCTGCAGCACCTACAATTATATCTGCCACATAGGAAGCACTCAAAATAAACATCAATAAATGAATGAATATGTGAAGCAACGTACAAGATTATTTTAACATCGGAAATCACAAGCACATTGTGGGCATTCTGTAACTGCTGGCTGAATTAATGGATGTGTGTGTTCATGTATGAGCAGAGTTGGGAATCAGGATTCTGCAGCAAGGCAGGGTCTGCCTCACTTCACACTCCTGAAGATTGCATAAGGACTGTCCAGATGTTCTCTTTTTCCAGCATGATGTAATGTGGAATGAGAAGACCTGCAGAACATGCTGCTCACAGGCCAGACAGATGATCTCATCCCCTTTCTGGGCATTCCCAGGCCTTGCTTAAAAAAAAAATACAGCCTTGAAACCCACAATGTCCAGTTTATAGGTAGTTGTTTCAGTCTTCAGCCCTTTGTTGGCAAATTACTTCAAATCAACTCTTAGCTCCCTGGTGGCAGGGGGGAAGACAGTCATGTCAGAGTTTATTCTGGCTTATTTCTTCAGCCAAATGGAATGGATTTAGCCTAAGAAGCAGGGACATAAAGGGTAAGAAATGCATTTTAGCACCAGCCACAGGAGACAAGCTGTAAGCTGCTAACTAGGTATAATGGGGGAGTTTGAAAAACAGTTAGCAAAGTGTTTCATTGACACTAGAAGGCTGAAGTTGTTTTTGGGATTGTTTCAAAGGTCTCGGGTCTGAAGAAAGAATGTACCCAATTTTTCTCTTTGGATCATTTTTGTTTAAAAACTCTTTTGGTTTTGATGCTTGTCTACATATACATGATTGTAACTCTGATTTACAGGTACTATATATATATATATACATATATATACATACATATATACATACATATATATACATACATATATACATATATATACATACATATATATACACATATATATATACATACATATATATACATACATATATATATATCTTCTTATAATTTACAACACATTTTAATATGTAGATCTTCATCAAAACCCTGAAAATGAGAGATGTGGAATCATTTTCTTGTATAATTGAAGAGGCTGAAGTTCAGAGCCCAAATCTCTCTTATTTTAAGCTCAAATCTCTCGCACACTAAATCTTCAATTCAATACTTAACAAGTGACCTGTGTTTGTCAACTGCAGTGTCTATATTGGTCAACTTTCCCACATTCATTTCTCCTCTGATCAGCTATTAAATACTCTTCCTAGATCTGGGGGCAGTTTGGGAAGGCATATCTGACCACAGATCAGACGAAAGTCACCTAGATGTCTCCTGAATAGCCAATAACCCAAATCGAACTATTGAACTTGCTTTCCAAAATCAGTTCCTTTTCTCTTTATGATCCTCTTCCAATGAAACTCTCTTTTCTTCAGAGTCTGGTTGGTCAAGCTCTAAATTTACAAACCATCCTTCCCATAATCAAATTCTCCATTCAGTTCATGGGAAAAGCATCCAGTTTTTATTTCTAAAATATGTCCTGTCTCTGTCCACTTGTCTCCATCTTCACTATAATCACTCTCCCTGAGTCCTAGTTTATGTTAACAGCCACATGCTGACTTTCATCCATGCTTGCTTCTTCCATTCATTTTCTTCAATTTAAACAAAAGTACATGTCTTAGCATTGAACCGTTTCTTGTGTTCAACACCTCAGGCCTTCTTGATGCATTTATAAAATCCCCAACCCTTAACATGGCCATAAGGTTCTGCTTGGTGCAGCCCTTGACATCATGGCCCAATTTATTTATTCCCATTTAACAGTTACTTGTTCTGTTCTAGGAGCTGTATGAAGAGAAGGACTCTAGAGAACAAAACCTACAGAGAAGAAAACAGAATTTGGAAGCTACAAGAGACTGAAATCTGGTGATATGGTTGGAGACCCCAGATTCATTTATGTCCTAAACATCGCATTGAGTTATTGAGCCAATGTGTCCTTTCCCTATGTTTTTAAAAATTAAAATCAAGATAATTTGAGCTCATTGTCACCTGCAATCAATATTCCTGGATTTGCAGACACACAGTTAAATGTAGAAAAGCTGGAACATGAACAGAAAAATATTCTGACGAGAGATGGATGCTATGATGTCAGCAGACACCAGGGGCTCTTCACTAGCCTGGAAAGGGACAGAAGGCTGCTTTCCTTGGGGGCAACACTGTTCTGAATCTTGAAGCAGTCATGGCAGTTGACAAGGCATACCTATGAACCAGAGGTTGGTACAAATTCATTCCGGGGAGGAGAGAAGGCATGAGTCAATATATGGTGTGAAATGGTAGTGATGGTTTCAAGGAACCATAAATAGTTCTGTATAATTTGACATAGGCTTCTATGATGAGGCCAAGGGAAGAGAAGCTAGAGAGGGAGGCAGAGGCCAAAGCCTGGAGAGGCTAAGTTATCCTAACAAGACAAGTATACCCTGAATGTTCTGAAGGGACTTTGAGAAACTAATGGCTCCCTTTTAAAAAGAGGCACTCCCATCCCTGTGCAGCTTACTCCAGAGGATTACAGTGAGGGCTTCTTAATCAAATGGCTGTGAAAGTGATATAAAGAAGGCATGAATTAGCTAATTATACAAAAGAGAAAAGAAAACAAATCTATTAGACATTTCTCTTGGGCCAGGCCCTGGACCAAAAGACAGGCTCAAGGTGGGTGGAAGGAAATGAGAGGTTGCACCCATGAGTCTGGTGAGCCCTGGGAGTTCTGTCCTCTAGTGAAGACCCCAGTGATGGGCATCTTTGGGGGTTGGGAGGAATCCCTGAAGCAAGAGGAGAAATTACTGCTTACGAACATAATATCTCACAATTGCCCAGAAGATATGCCTTTTACCTCTGTGCCTATCTTCTGCATCCCAGAAACAAGATCCCAGGATGGCTTTTGTGATGCTTAAATTCCAACAGCCACAGCAGCCAGGAGCTGGGTTTTCAGAAATGCCTCTCACCTCCCTTCCTGTCTTACATCCTGTGGGTGTTAATTCTCTCCCCACCCAGCCCGAGATCATTATATAGTAGTGCAAAGCCAAAGCCAAGAAAATGCTGGCACAAGAGTGCCAGTCCTAATGTGGGGGAGATGACTGAATTCTTGGGGGCTTTGTGGGCTGGAAGGCAGGGTTGTAATCTGAAATGAACTAAGACAAAGGTTTGTTGTCCTGGGGGGGAGCTCGCCTTGAGACCAGGAACTTTCAAGCCACATTCTTGGCATCAGCTCTCCTGGACTGTTTACCGTGGCTACTAAGTGTTGGGCTGGCTCAGGGCTAATTGTTTCTCTATTGAGTGAGCAGGGATGATAAGCCTGAGCCCAGAGATGTGGCTGTGTGTGTCTGCACAATAAACTGCATAGAATTGTCACCAGAGGCAAAACAATGTGCCCCTTCAGTTTAGGAAGTGACTTGGCTACATTTACAATTTAAAACGTATCCCTTCTATTTCTCATTCAAGAGTTCAGTGTTGAAATGATATGAGATGGCTTGATTAAATACTTAATTGATTCTTTTACTCAGTGGTTATGGAGAACATGTTCTGTCTCAGGTATCATGCCAAGACTTGGTTAAGGTACTCCAGATACTGCCTTGGCCTCTAGAATGGTGCAGTTAGCCAATGATGCTAAGCAGTATAGCTAACTCTCAGTCAGAGGTTGAAGGATTCCCACACCTTCCCAGCCCTGCTAGTGAGTACACACAGTGGTATGTATGTCTGCTCATACAGACGGAAATTTTCTCAGCAAAAGTTTCACCTTGGCCAATAAGACCATTTTATAAGCAAGTTTTGCGGCTATAATAGCAATTTCTCAATTGTTTATTCTTATTTTATTTATTTTTTTTGTGACAGAATCTTCTGGTATGTCCCAGATTGGTCTCAAACTCCTGGGATTAAGTGATCCTCCTGTCTCAGTCTCACAGATACCTGGGACTACAAGCATGAGCCACTATACCTGGTCAATTACTTTATTTTTTAGTAGAAAAATATTGTTCTGAGAAAAACCCATGAATCCAAAATAATCATTCAAGGTCATCTGAACAAATGATAAAACAGGAGGCAAAGATGTTTATATATTTGCAATTATTCCTGAGGGATTCCATTGTGGAATTCAAGAATATACATGTCTATAGAATGGATTGGAAGATAAACAGAGGGTTCTGTTGCTAGGCAAATCTGTACTTGTGGCTTGTGGATTGAAAAGGAATGAGATCTCAAACAAATCATAAAAGCAAAGATGACTGGGGCTTTGGGAATCTGTTGTGTGACTTATGAAGTCTGATCCTGATGTGAAGAGTTGGTGTAAAATAGGTTTCTGAAAAGCAAGAGTTGAGGCCGGGGATTTAGCTCAGTGGTTGCCCCCCTTGCCTCGCAAGTGCAAGGACCCAAGTTCAATCCCCGGTACCAAAAAAAAAAAAAAAAAAAAAGTAAGAGTTGAAAAAAAATGGAACAATGAAACATAGTTTGTAAATTTAAATATGCATGGTAACTTAGTTGAGAAATTAAATAAGTAGACATGTTATTTCATCAATGTATCTAATGTTTATATAAGTAGACCAATTAACTTGTCATTTTCAATTTTCTTGGAAAAAAGAAGGGACAAGTTTGTAAAAGATGGTGCCCTATGCTTGTGCACATGTGGTAGGTGTGATAAAGCTGAGTGCTTTTCACACAGATACTGCTCTCAATCTGGGTCTCTTGTCTGTGATATTAAGGTGACACAGTCACCCCACTTCCTTCCTTCGCTTGGAATCACAGTGCTCTTCAAGGTGAAAAATCTATGGAAAATCGTATAGATATACACTGGATTTAATTTTGTATTTCCTTCCATTTTATCCCCAATTACTTGAGTAGAAAGTCTTGTGAAATAAATATACTCCCCAAACTTAGCAAGCCGGGACCCCAGTTTCCAAATGAGAATAGTGAAATATATTTCCTTTCTGCTATCGTATGAGTTTAGGATGTATAAGGCATCTTGGGAGAAAGGATATGATTGTGATTTTCCGATAATGCTACCTTTTCTTGGTACATGTTGTTTTTGATCGCATTCAGATAGACCAGATGAGTTTGCATGACTTGAGGAACCTAATGACAGTTGAGGAGGGATTTAAGAAGCTATTGTAGATATGAAGCAAATCAAAATTTGTAAACTCATTTTTCTCTGAGTCCAGTTGGCCTGCTACATTAGCTGCCCCTAGAGGATGGATAATTGCACATGCTGTATAAAATCTCTTATCTCATATTAAATAGGCCTGCCACCTCTTTATTGGTTTATTTTATCCCAGGTACCTAGAAGCATAGTTCAGCAATGCAGGTGGGCTCTGGTTAGCTATAAAGTCTTCATATAACTTCATTGGACACATCTGTAGAAAAAAGGTCAGAAAGGCAAAATATTTTTATTTTCTCTAATTATAGTAAAATCTTTAGAATAGAACTTTGGGGAACTCTAGATTTATGTTTAGCCCATAGCTCCTACTTCTCTGGAACAGAAAACTCATGTTTAATAGCTTTGTTTAAAGGTTTTTCTTATTCTAACCTTGTTGTTGTAGAATCTAACTCAATCTGTGTGTATTTAAGAAAGAAGGGGAAACAGGCTGGGAGCAAAACTGCATTCTGGTTTATACCCAAAACACTCTTTTTTCCCCTATAAAGTCTTTTAGAAGCTGCTTTGATTAGCTTCCACGCCCACTCTCCCAACACAGAGCAAGATGTTCGTTTGTGGCCCAAGATGAGAGAAAGAGAGGAGCTGGGACTCTCACGGGACCCTTTGACCACTCAAGTCTTCCAGACCCAAGCGGCTTTACATAAATTGAAGATGCCCTGGAAAGGGACCAGCAGCCTTTTGAGCTCTTTACCCATCACTAATTCTGGCTCCAGCTGGACTCAGCTCAGTGATGAAAGGGACTGAAAGCATAGGGCCTCGGTTAGCATTTATTCAGGCCGCGTTTGCTCACCCTGCATTATGGGGTTTCCACGGCAACAGGCACATGTCTCAGCATGTTACGTGTGGAAGGGTTGTACCTCACAGTCTCCCCTTGTCAGGAAAATCTGATCATGTGCCACTTCCTTCCTGGATGCGTGAATGGACTGTACCATGAGTCAGTCTCCCCTCCTTCTATGTTATATGCACAGAGAGAAACGTCTGAGTCTAAGCTGCCAAGACCCTCAAACTACCACAAATCCCACTGGAGACATCCTAGAATAGAGTCTGCTCCAGAGACAGTTGGCACAGTTGTGGCAGATCAGAAATTGAGGCCAAAGCCCCTTTCCTCCTTTTACTTGGCTCCCGGCTTTGGCTGGGTTTTGAGGGCCATGCGATGAAAAGATCATCTGGACACTGGCCATCAAGTTTCTGTTCCAAGGAGTGTGATTCATGAGGCAGCTGGTACCAGAGACTCCAAGATGAATGTGGAATATCGTCCCCTGGGCTGTCTGTCCGTTGGTCATTTGAGGAACCTGACAGTTAGGTGTTTGTAAACAGTTGATAGGACCGTAGGGTAATAATCAAAGGGAATCTAGTATAATGTTACTATGTATGGAAAAACATTCTCTCTCTCCTGTTCCCATCAACCACACTCCATGAAATAGGATCCCCATCATCTGAGAAGTTTTATGGATTGGTTCTTGTTTTTAGCTTACTCTGTTACTCAACCCCACAGGAAAAGTTCTAATATATTTGAAGTGATAGAGGTCTGGTTTCCATTGGTCTATGTTGCTCTGGAGGGTGAGGATGACATGTCAAAGTCTGTGTGACATGTGACATTTCTCGAGTTTTCCTGTGGGTCTTGGTGCCTATCTTCAACACTGATCGATTTCACTTATTTATTTATTTATTTATTTATTTATTTATTTATTTCAGGAATTTCATTTATGGGTTGTTCTAATAATTGAATATAAAAAGATTGGTGGTACTAGCCAGGCATCATGACACATACCTGTTATCCCAGCACTTGGGAGGCTGAGGGAGGATTACCCAGAGGTTGAGGTCCACCTGGACTACATAAAGAGATCCCATCTCCAAAAAGAAATCAGTAGTCCTTAAAAGGGATGGGATCCATTGATGTATTATTATCTTACTCCTACACTAATCATAGATTTTTAAAATTACATGATACTTATTGGGGTTTTTTTTTTTGGTAATGTATATTGTTTATATAGAATAATGGATTTCATTGTGACCTTTTCATACATGCATGTAATATACATTTTGGATGCTAAATTTTAAGAACTGAGAAACTTTATAACAAATTCTGAATTTCCAGTTTATCTTGGAAGGTCTGGCCACATTGGGTCAACATGGCCATAATCAGCAGGGGTGGATACAGTCTGCCCCTTTAGATAGGGCCGAGCTCTCCAGTTTGCCAGACTGCCCTCCATGCCAATTCATGCATTTACAATACCAACCACACGGTTCATTTGAAGGTGTAACTCCGATGAATGTGAGGCTGTTCTTGATACTACAAGAATTCTTCAATTTCTATATAAAGAAGCTCATATTTAAGCTGGTGTGACATGTGATCTGTCTTTTGTGTTTCAGTGGTGTCTGCAGGAGTCCAGACACCCTGATTGCTGGCTGGGTTAGGACTTCTGTAGAACCAACCTTTCATGTGAGGTTGCAGGGGGACAGTGGGGCTATTGGAGGGAACACATCATTGCACCAGTTGTCTTGGCACTGCAGTGGTGGCAGAGAGGAGAGAGAGAACAAGTTCCCCAAGGAAGAGCAGGGCAAATGGCACTTGAGTTCTGGGGAGTGAATGGAATTTCACCAAGCACAGAATATTTCAGTTTGCCTAAAATGTAGATGTGTGCTAGGGATCTGGGAGAGATGAAGATGGATCAAGTACTACTGAGTCTTCTGTTGTCAGTGGAAATCCACTGAAGGTTAATTTTTTATTACTCTCTACTCATGAAGGTAATGAATGTATGATTGCACTCTCTTTAAAAAGTCTAAACCATTATAGACAAACTTCATTTTGATATCCATTTCATGATCCTCATCCCTCTTTGTCTACCTAAAGCAGAGCTTCTCAACCCTGGTATTACTGGCATTCTCGGCCAGATCATTCTTTGCTGGGTGTGGCCTCCCAGTGCACTGTAGGACGTTAGCAGCATCCCAACCCTGCACACACTACATACCAGAAGCACTGTCCACAGTCCTGCTTTGCACACCCATCTTTTAGATAGTTAACCCTGTCTCCCGGCATTGGCAAAGTTTCCTGCTGGTAAAATTGACCCAAGTTGAGAACCATCGCATTACCTGGAACAGTGATTCCCATGTACTGTAAAAGTTCAGGAGACTTATTTCTACATTTACTTGTAGGTAAAGTTACCAATAAAACATGCTCTTTTTCCTTTTTCCCATGTATACTATTAGCTTAGCTTTCTACTGGTACACAGGAAGCTGTCAGGTTTTGGTTTTGGTTTGAAAATGTGACATTGTATTCTGAAGAAGGGATCTGCCACAGTTTGTCTATATCTTATTAGACTTTCCCCCCACTCCCTCCCTCCCTTCCTCCCTTCCTTCCTCTTTCCCTTCTCTCCTTCCTTCCTTCCTTCCTTCCCTCCCTCCTTCCTTCTTTCCTCTCTTCCTTCCTTCTTCTCATTTAAACAGATTTTGCAATGAATATCTCAACATGTATTTCTTTATGTTACACACAAAGAAGTTTTTACCAGGGATGTAAGACAGCTTTGCTGGTATTCATCTGCAAAATGACTACGCCATGAACTAGATTCTTTGTGTTTCTTAGAGAAATGCTTCTTTCCTATTGAAAACAACCCTGAAAGGAGGAAAAGGGGGGAGGCAAGGAAGAGGAGGGTATAAGAGAGAGCCAGAGTGAAGGAAACAAAAAGGGTTTACCAGCCACTCCACTGACTGAAACTACAGTGTTGCTGAGCATTAGTTCAGAAAAAATGAATAGCGCAACAGGGTGTTTCAGATGTCAAAGGAGACATCCTGGCAAAGCAGTGGGGAGGGAGAAGGATGAAGCTTCCCAGTTTGTTTCTCAAAGCTTCTCAAGATTTTGCCGTCCACCCTCTGATTTGACCCAAAGCCAAAACTGACTGCTTCCCATACCCTTATCCCCCCAAAATGTGTTCTTTCAATTTCTGCTTAAGCTAGTTATTGAAGATATCATTTTATGTTCTGAAAAATGTCATACTTACAATAGACTCCTCCCTTCATGGGTGGATAGGTTGGCACAGGACTAGAATCCTCTATGGGGAATTAATAAATAATCTTGTCCTTGTTCAGCTCACTGCATTAGCAGGTGTTCAGTAACTGTCAGCTTCCTCTGTAATATATCCACAGGGAGGAGAGTGAGAATTTGGGGGACTCATCAGGTATGCACCGGGGAAGACGAAGTTGAGGATTCTTGTTTGGCATGGATAAGCCCGAGCAGCAATCTCCCAACTGTCAGGACCTAGTTTCCCCAGGGAAACATTTTAACCCCTTGCTCTCCTGACTCACTCCCTTGCTGACCCCCGCATCTCCTCTCTACTTATTACTGCTTTTGAACCTCGAGAACTTCATTTCCTCTGTACTTGATGATTACTTGTGTCACGACTGTGATGCCCTGAGGGCAAGAAAGTGTGTAAGGCAGCTCCAGGTTCAGCCTCTGCCCGGTGTTCCATTCTGCCCATCAAAGGAATTCACAAAGGCATCTCCAACTTGAGAAGTGAAGAAATGGATGCAGGAGATCCAAAGTCAAATTGCAAAGGAGCTTGGATACACAGAGATTATTTCAGCTACATTTACAAATAATCTAGATGAAGCAAATTTATTATAAAATACACATACTTTGTGACCAACAACTCTAAGTTTTTGTATCTAAGAGAAAATCTGCACGTATAGATAAAAATATATGCTAGGGCATACATTACAAACTTATTTAGAATACTCAGACAACAATTATGACAACAACAAAGACTCAATATTATAGATGTAGAAAAACTGTTTGCAAGCTACAGAATTTTTTTTTTTTTTTTTTGGTACCGGGGATTGAACTCGGGTCCTTGCACTTTCACAGCAGGCTGCGAAACCACTGAGCTAAATCCCCAGCCCCAAGCTACAGGAAATTATGCCATATATTTTTTTAATTCTTTTATTGGTACATTTTAGGTATACAATATGTTTACATTTATCATTGGGTGCTTGTACCTGTACATGATGCATCTTAGTTCTTATTTTTTTCCCCATTACCTGCGTGCCCTTCACCCCCTCCATCCTTCCCTATTTACAGATTCCTATGTACTAGCATGTTGCAATGTTCTACATGATACAGGCAAGTTACAGATTGACATATACCAGTACACGTGTGGGGAAAAACGTACATGTTCAAATGTATCTAGAGATAAATGCATCTAAATAGGTCCAGGAACTTCTACAGCAAGTAATTAACACTGGTTATCACTAGATCAGTGGTTCTTAACAGAATGATTTTGCCATGAGGCAATACTGTACAATGTGTGGAGATAATTTTCAATGTCACAATTCTGAGGAAGGTATTGTGCTGCTGCCAGGCAGCGGGTGGAGGCCAGGGATAGTGCTACACATCCTACAGTGCACAAAAGAGCTCCTCACAGGTAAGGATTGTCCAGATAAATTATTAATTGGGCCAAAGTTGGGAAGGACCACCTTCTATTCACATGAGGTTCAGGTATCTGAAGTATTTATTTACTTTTCTACTTGGATGTCTAAAAAAGTAAACCAAACTTAACCTGTATAAATAGAACTATAATGTCTATACCTCAAAATTTGCCCTTTTCCCTACCCACATTCTTCCCTTCATCAGGACCTAGCAAGCCTTCACAAGCTGCTCATGGTCTTACTTTCCACATCCACAAATATGACCTGTAAGTTGTACCTTCAAACAAGGATGGACTATTTCTTACTTCTTCTTGCCACTTTCATATCACCCAAGTCAGACCACCTGTGTATCTTCCCTAAACCCCATGAAGGAGGTAAGGGGGATGAGGGAGGCTGGTAGCATGTGGCCAGGAAAGGGACAGATCTCAAGAAAATATAATCTGGGGAAGTGTTGGTGAGGACTAGAATATGGAAATCTCCCTTTGTTTTGGTAATAGGAAAAAATGATGTTAGAAGAATAAAAAGCTTTACATCTGAAGACAGCCAGTCAATTTTCAGGAAGCCTGTTCAAGCTCAGTTTGCATGTGGTAATCAGACATTGTGAGCAGGCTTTAGTCAGAGGGCACAGTAGCCCTTTGTCAGGGTGGCCACAGGGCCCACAGTTTGCCATGGCAACAAGAGGACTGTCAATTCTCTCAGGCAGGAGAAAAGAGAGAATGGAGCCACTAAGGGTGTAGATTGAGGAGACTGTCCAGTGAAAGCCAGATCAAGTTTAATAAGCCCTAGAATGAGTCAGAGACCAGTAAAAACCAATGTTACCTGAATTTACTAAACATCTGTAGGACACAATTTCTTTATCTGTACAGTGGGTTTAATAATCCTGACTGATAGTGCTTCCTCCTACTGTAACTGTGCCCTGTGCAGCCTGTTCCGGAGGCTTCTTGAGCTCATGTGTACATGGCAGGGCTCAGAATCACCACTGCCACAGAGGACACCACTAATAATGCTCTCATGGTAAGACCAGAGATTCAGCTCACTGCCTTACACTCAACTTAGTACCACCTCAACAAACAACATAAGGGACCAATCCTAAGAGAGTGGCTGAAATTACAGTTACTCATGTTTACAGCTCCTATTTTAGTTTATTGTTGTGATGAATCGAGCAGTTCAGCCGTTTGTTATCATCCAGAATTGCCCCATGAGGCTCTGTGTATCTCCTAAATTGTATTATCCTCTCATTCTTTCTCCACCTCCCAAATCTCACCATCTCCATCTATAGCCTCAGAATTTTTCCTTGATGCTTCCCTTTATTATTCTTTCCCTAAGTGAAAAATGGTAGATCAGAATTCTCAGATTCACTGAAGTGCTTTTGAAGGGTGGTTTTCCTTGCATATCCTTGATGTTCCATCCATGATTTCTCTTTTTACCACTTCCGGACAATTGTTTCTGCTCTCAGTGTGTGTGTATGTGTGTGTGTGTGTGTGTATATATATATATTACACACACACATATACATATATGTACATCCATATATATACACACACACATATATATATACACATATATACATGTATTTATGCCTTGAAAAGTATATAACCAGGTGGTCCATTGTGTGACCCGCCCATGGGTGACCATCCTCCAATTGCTTTTGCAGATTCATTGAAATAGTTCAGCTCCTGCTTTCCTGCTTTCCTTTTTGACATGTTTCTATCAATACCCAGACCTCGGAAGCACCTATTTATGTAGTCATTTACAATTTCTCTGGGCTTTCAAGACTTTAATTTTAAGCCTCATACTTCAGTTATCTCCTTTTATTCATATCCAAGCTCAGGACCATTGTAGGATCAAAACCCAATGCTGCTATTAGGCTCACTATAATTTTAAGACCAAACATCTGAAAGGTACCCTCAGCATCTGCAGGCGTTACGTCTATATTTTTCCCCAACAATTCCTGCTCCAACTTTCTCCCATGACTATGTCACATCTTTTCCTCTCTTTTTAAACTCCAATACTCTCATCACAGCCTTCATTCTCTCAGATGGCTTTCTTGGTGCTGAGTTGAATGGTTATTTATTTTTTTTCTCCTCACTTGTTTAATTCTTAGGAAAATTTAATCCAGTTACTCATGAATGTCTTCTTCAGATACTTTCTTTACTTTGCTTAGAAACTCCACTCCCTCCTCTTTCACCCATGGTATTGAAGTCTCTTCTTAGTCTCTTTTCCTGGACTTTCTGCTTTTGCATGACTACTCAATAATAGTTTCCAGTGGTTTACCTTCTTCTCTTCTTTTCCATTTGTTTCCTCTTTTCTTCTATCCAGTCCCATAGCATCACCTTCACATATTATCTTTCTGCGGTTGAGTCCCCCAGTCTAATCTCCAACATGGCTGTCATCTACAAGCTCACACCTGTACCTGTGCCTTCTCATCATGACTTAGATGCCCAATTAATTGTTGACCTGTACAAAACAGACCTTTTGACTTCTGCCACCCGAAAACGTATTCCTCCTTTAGTCTTTCCCTTATAAAGATGAGGTATTTCAACCAACTTGTTCGGCTATCAACAAGACCCCTCCTCTCTACCTTCAAATCATATCCATAATCAACCCCTTTTTCTATCTCACTTACTTTCCTATCACCCCAAGGCAAGCCATCTTTACATAATCCTTAAGCTTTGGAAAATTTCTCTCAATCAATATCTTCTTGCCTTTGGTCTTACTGCTCTAGGGTCTTCTCTAAACAGTCACAGGAGTAACTTAAAAAATAAAAATCAAATCATAACACCTTTCTGAAGTCTTCACCAGCAGCATAAAATCCAAAGCCATGACCACATCTGAGCCCCCAAACAGCATCTAATCCTTTTCTGTCCTCCCTGAGCTTCCCTTCTGCCTCTCTTTTCTTGTACTCTCTGCTCCAGATGTGTAGACTTTTTGTTGTTGCTCACACTCCCCACTCCCTTGCACTGCAGAACTTTTGCATGACTCCTGATTGGAACATCCATGTTACCTATTTTCACAAGGCTCTTTCTCTTACTCCATTAAAGTTTTTGCTCATGTATCAATCTTCAGAAATTATTTCCTTGACCATCTCATTAACAATAAGCCTTCTCAGTTTCAAGCCACCCTGACTTTTTGTCCTTGGTTTTGTTTCATTTTTCTCTGTTACACCCTATTCTCTCAGGCCCCTCCCCAGTAGAATGTAGGTTCCATCAGGGCAGAGACCTTACATTGTTAAGAGCCATATCCTGATTGGCTAGATCAGTGCCTGGAATATTTTAAGTATTCCTCCCCCCACAGCTGCTGAAGAAATTAAGGAGAGATACTGTGAAGGTTAAATGAAATAAAATAAGCCAATGGTTTAGTGCAATATAAACCATATCATAGGCTCTCAATAAAATAGAGGTTATATCCACAGCACTATTCTTCATAGGAACCTACAATTTTTCCCTCATAGTATCTATCATTTATCATGCTTATTTTCAAAATTTTACTTACATGTTTTATTAAATTACAGTTTACATGCCAAAAGATTCTTCCCTTTAAAGCATATAATTCAGTGGTTCTTAGTATATTCACAAAGTTGTGCAACCATCACTTCTACATAGTTTTAGAACATTTATTATTATCCCTAAAGGAAATTCTATACATATTAGAAGTATACCAACATCCCTTCTCCTAGCTTTTAAAAACTCAATAATTTACTCTCCGTGTCTATGGATCTTGCTTACACTGTATATTGCATATAAATAAAATAATACAACATGTGCCTTTTTATATCAGGCTTCTTATCTCACCATGATATTTTCAAGGTTCATGTTGCAGAATGTGCCAGTACTCCATTCCTTTATCAGAGCTGAATAATATTCCAGTGTGTGAAAACATATGTCCACACTACATGTTGTACATAAATGTTCACAACATTGAACTTTTCAAAATAGTCAAAAGGTGAAGCAACTGAAAGTTTATAAATTAATGAATAGAAGTTTTACTTATAGAATTGGGAATTCCCAAATGGTAGGATGTGTGTCTCATTTAAAGTTTGTAAACAACCCACATTAGGTGAATGCTTATTCAAAAAATTAAGGAATGAATAGTGGCCACTATAATAATAAGATGCAAGAATTGAGTATTACATCATGTTGTAATAATGATGGCAGAGACAATAATGTTGATGGAAATTATTGCTTGATTGAGCTTGGTTAGTTCAATCTAGACTTTAGTTCAGTTATTAACAAAACAGTGTTAATAGAAATGCTTAAAATGACATCACAGGTTTGATCATCATTCTCATGCAAAAACTCAGTTGTTCATTGCAACTCATTTTGGCGATCCTTCCATGTACATTATCACAACACAGAGTCATTAGGCATTCAAGATACTGAATGTACTAGCATCCAAGAGTAAAAGATTTACTTCCTTTTTTTTTTTGGTACTGGGGATTGAACTCGGGTCCTTGCACTTCTGCAGCAGGTGACAAAACCACTGAGCTAAATCCCTGGCCCAAGATTTACTTCTTAAGAATTGTGTTTATCAACTAAAATTCTAGTTCTCCAGGAGCTAAAACTAAATTTGTTCCCTTGGATAATATAGTTAGTTACAAAAAGTCATGCAATTATGAGGGAAGACTGAGGTTGAGTCTCACGTATTTTAGCATCTTAATTTTTTATATTTTCTTAATTTCAATAAAAATCAATAAGTCATGAGCTTCCTATGCCAGGGCTACATCTTTATTGTCATGATTTCAGTGACAAGTAGAGAGGCAGGCACTTAGTACGTGCCCCATTAATTATTTGACGGTGACTAAGTAGATAGTGTTTGATATAAAAAGGTGTTCAATTTATCTCTAGGCTCAGTGAGAACATATGCACTCCACATTGCATGGATTTCACCCCTCCAAATATCAGCAAAGTGCACTGGGGAAGAGCTTTAGAAAGAGACTGTCCCCTGGAAACCTGATCTGCTTCTAATTCCAACTCATTAACAAAAGGTACAGTTGCACACAAACCTCCCGATGCAAGGCCACTCACAGCCCCATTGTCTGAGGTTGTTTGTGACAGGAGGAGTTCAAGAGAAAGTCCTAGCATGGGAAATCAAATATACAACCCACAGCATTTTAGCTGAGGGACAAAGCAGGTCATTTGTGGTGGGGACAGAGGCAGTCATTTTAGGCAGTATCTCCGGACTGAAAAAATAGCAAGCCAGTCTCCATGGCTGAGGCCTGAAGAAACTAACCTCAGAGCCATATGGATGATAGGAATAAGGATACTCATTTCATCTGTTAAATGATAGGTCTGGATGAGATAATAATAACTCTCCTCTCTCCCAGCTCTGACCACTCTGTGGCTTCTCTGAGAAATCCCACTGAGGAGATGTAGAATGCCAGAGCACTCATGCCCCAGGAGGGCCTGGGAAGGCCACACTCCCCTGGGTCCAACTGAGGATTTCTGAAGTTTTCTCCAACAGTGTGCTCCCAGCTTTCCCTTCTTTATGAGTACAGAACTCTCCTCTGCTCACTTAGGCTCACCTGTGTGGGCATGAAGGTTAACTCCCTCCCTCTTTCTTTCCTTCCTTCCTTCTTCCTTCCTTCCCTCCTTTCTTCCTTCTTTCCTTCCTTCCTTCCTTCCTTCCTTCCTTCCTTCCTTCCTTCCTTCCTTCCTTCCTTCCTTCCTTCCTTCCTTCCTTCCTTCCTTCCTTCCCTCCCTCTCTCCCTCCCTCTCTCCCTCCTTCCCTCCCTCCCTTCCTTCCTTCCTTTTCTTGGCACATAGAACATTGTGTTCCTCATCTGGAGCCTTTGCATATGCCATGTTTCTATGCTCTACAAGAACAGGAGTGATCTTTAAATATGTAATTCAGAACACAGCCTTCCCCAGTGTAAACTCCTAATGGCTTCCTGTCACACTTAGAACACCATTTACAAAGTTCCTCTTTCCCTAGATGGCCTTGCAGGAGTTGTCCCTCCTGCCCTCCTGTCCACTGTTTCCTGTCCCCTTTGGCATTCTTTCTACAGCTGTGACCACCTGCTTTTGGTGCCCAGAAGATGCTATAGTTGCACTGAATGTCAGAACTTTGCACTAACACTTCTCTCTGTATGCACATTACTGGTTCACATCATTTGCTGGCAGGTGTCTTCCCATTGCTCAGATTTCAACAGAAATTGAATTTCCTTGACCAGGACTTCTTTGACTACCAAGTCTGAAGCATCTCCTTTCCCCCAGACTCTGCTTTAATTTTTTCATGGCATGGATCACTTCCTGATATTTTGTTAATTATTTATTATTTTTGGTCAATCAACTGGAGGATTGACTATAGAATCTAAAACTATGCCTATCTCGTAAAATACTCCATCCCCTGTGTCAATAGTTCATATTGTTTACTGAATGAATCAGTAAGTAAATGAATACCTCAACATCCTCAGTCACCTTTTCCTTCCTGGTATGTAGATAACTCCTTTGTATCCCTCAGGTCCTAATTTAGACATCATTTCCTTCAGAAAGCCTTCCTTGGCCCTGGGAGATGGGTTTTCCTCATCTGTGTTCCCTTAGCAGTTTCTTCTTTCTGCGTCTAAGTATCTATGATGCTTTAGTCTCATTGCTTCTTGGCTTGTCATTTTCCCTTTGACTATAGTCTCCCTGTGGACAAGAACTATAACCCATACATTGTCATATTTCTGGCGCTTAGCTCAGTTGTGAATGTTTGCATAATTTTTAAAAATTAGAATTGACTACTTTTTCTTTCACTAAAAATGTGATGTTTCCCAGATAATCAGGGTCCTGGGCTCTGGGCTAATTACCTGAAGGAGGAGAATGAAGGACCATTAACAGAGTACCTGTTATGTGTTGGTGTTTTACATAGATTTTTAGATTTTCTTCTCTCATTCTCACTAAATCTTTCAGTGCAAATAAATGTTGGCTTCATCTTGTGGATATGGGAATTGAAGCTCAGAAAAGTAATTACTTGGCCAGGGTAGAGGAAAGAAGCAGTATTCTGTCCTAATTCTTCATTTTCTGCTCTTTCCATTGTATCGTTTCTATACTCAACACAGTATGGAATATGTAGCAGAAACCCCCAGGTAATTTTGTTAATCAATCTCAGATGAATGGCTCCCACTCTGGCTTCAGAGAGGAGGCCACTGCTGGGTTTACCCTTTTCAGTGGACAAGAACCTGTCACTGTGGCTCCGAACATCAGTGAGGGAATAGATGACTGAAGCCAATCTCATCACCTGGCTAAGCCTCAATATTGATCTTCCAGGTCACCCTTACAGCTCACCCACATCTGACCCTGCAGTGTTTTCTGACATTAGCATACTGTGAGCAGTTAAACAGAGGAAGGAATTAAGGGCCATTCACATCTGGTTGGTGATTTTTTAAAAAGAAAAACACGTTGGGCACAATCCTGAGTGTACTGGTGCTAAAACTTGCCCTTCCTGGCATCAGGTAGCTGCCAGGGCTTGTGTCTGATCTCCGGTTCTGGAAGTCACCAGCTTGGCTTGTCAGTTCCCTTTGTTCACGCACATCCTGGCTGACCTCTGCTGACTCACCTTCCACCTTCTCTTCACATCCTCAGAGCCCACTGCAACAGACTTCAGGAAGAGAAACAGCAGCCAAAACTATCTGGGCAATTGAAAGCCCCACATTTTTTTAGATAAGTAAAAGCCAAGCTGTTCT
Source organism: Heterocephalus glaber (assembly GCF_000247695.1). The sequence continues at coordinate 19,936,611 of NW_004624760.1, read as the reverse complement.
GGGTAAATCATCAGTGCTGCCTCCTCCACAAGCTCTTCTGAGGGGCCAGCACACTTCCATACACTGCTTGCAAGGGATTGGTCTACCTTCCACAGAGTCCTGCTGCTGAGTGGTCAAAGCCTTTGTCAGCGTTCAGAGGGACAGATGGCAGGGCTCTTGGAAGTCTTGCCGTAGCTCCCTACATGACCTTGGGAAAAGCCACTTCATCCCCTTTAGTACCGCCACAGTGATGCGATTATGTAGCCATATATAGTGTACTCTTACCTGAAAAGCCCCTCTGGTTTCTTAATGCTGAAGTTTAGAGGATATATTTTTATTAGTGCCTATTAATTTAATAAAATTTGGGTTTCAGTGTAGTATTACCACACATGCATATAATGTATTTTGATAATATCCATCCCCCATTACTTTCTCTTACACCCTTCTCTCTCCTTTCAGGTCATCTTTTTAAGATTTCAGATACTAAAGAGCACAGGAAATATTTGTCTTTCTGAGTGGCTATATCAAGAAATCTTAAGACGACATGAAAGTAGAAGTGAAACTATTGGACGAGAGGAATGGAATAAAGGGAAGGAGTCCTTTTTGAGACTGGCAGGAGGATCTCTGTTTCCATCTATCTTCCTGCAAATGAAATAATTTTGCTCATTATAGCTGAATAATTCTCCAGTGTGTATATAAACACATTTTCTTTGTCTATTCATCCATTGATGGGCACCTAGATCAGTTTCTTACCTTGGCTATTGTGAGTTGTGTCACAAGAAACATGGGTATGCAAGTATTCCTGTAGCATGCCGACTTTAATTCCTCCAAGTAAATACCAAGGAGTAGAATGGCTGGGTCATACAGCAGTTTTGAAGTTCATGTTCAATTCATGCTGACTGTCAGAAAAGTGTGTGCACAGACTATTTTCATAAAATTTTCAAAAGGTCACTGAAGTACCCTACCTTTGTTCAAATGAAAATATCTTTACACCATGTATTATTTTGATAAGTTAGAGTACTTAAGGATGCATTATAAGTAATCTTTGGTAAGTTTTTATTCAATTAGTTGATCAATTCATTCCAAAACCTGCTATAAGTGTCTAGTTGATGTTAAACATATGGGACAAAGAATGAAAAAAATAAAGACTTTGTCCTAGAGGAGTGTTATGCTTATATCTAGATGTCCCCCCAAAGCCTCATGAACTCATAGGTGAGGATTTTTGGAGGTGGCTGGATCTAGGGTATGTGATAACTGGGATTAAGGTTATGTGATAACTAAATGGGTTTAGCATAGTTCTGGGTGTAGATAATAGAAGCCCCACCCAGAGGTGGGGCGGTACCAATCAATAGGTTTACAGTGTGGATAGAAGATAAAGGGTGAGAAGGAAGGTAGAGTTGCTACTGGTGCTTGCTGCCTTCTGCCTGCCACACCATGAACTGTTTCTCCTCTGTGATGCCCTGCTGCCATGCCATCTTGTCTTGGAGCCAGCCAACTATGGACTGAACCCTCTACCAACTGGGAGCTGATATAAATCTTTCCTCCTCTAATTTGTGTGTGTTGGATATTTTGTCTCAGCAATGAGAAAAGTAACTAAGATAAGGCATCTCTAGTCTGGGGGAATTTGTGAGGCTTCATGGATTATTTTTAAAAGAGTTTCTAGAAAGTAATTGCTCTGCAATTGAGGTTGCCCTGCCTCCATGTCTGATAAATAGAAAGGATACTGACAGCCCCTTTCCTTACAAGGGATGTATTATTCACATGCTTTTCAGTGCCACATCCTCTAGTGATTCCACTGATCTTGCCCTTCCTGAATTCATGCCCTACCTTGAGTTTGTGCCACTAACTTAGTACTTAGCAACACAGCACTCTCTCTCCTTATTCCTACCTCCTCAGTGCCCTTTCTTTAGTCTACTCCAACCAGGCTCTGTCCTTTCTATTCCACTAAAATTTTTCTTGGGAAGGGTGCAGTGTTGTAGTTGCTTTGGTCCCCCCCACCCCACCACCACCACCAAAGGCCAAAATACACAAATGCAAGAATTTCAAGAAGTAGATAGGGTCCACTCATGCTGGTTCTCAGAGCTCTAGGAAAACGAACTGAACACTTGAACTCAGATCTAATGGGCCAGCTCATACTGGTCCCTAGTAGGCACCCAACCATGGGTGGTGGGAGTACTGGTAGAAGTACTGTAGCAATCTTTTGATTCTGGGGAGCATCATACAGGATGTGTAAATAGAAAGATAATCCTGTTCACCTTGCCCTTCTACTGCTTTGCCAGTTCCTTTTCTTGAAGGACTGCAATGCAGAGTGAGTCAGCATGGGCTCTGGGGCATTTTCAGAGCCTCAGCTGCATCCTCACAGAATATAGAGAAGGTTGGAGATCCTTGAGGCTGGGAGACACTGGATTATTAACTGGTGCCTATTTTTCTGGGTAAAAATGATTAAGTAGACTTGGCTGCCAGGGTAGGATGGTGAAATAGTTATTTTGGAACCTGTTTCCAACATAATTCCCAATAACTCTCAAGTAAGCAATTGTAGCTTCGGATAGGACGCCTGTGGAAAAATCCTGGTGCCAGTGTGGAAAGTGGCTCCATAGTCAGAGCATTCCTGGGATCCCCAACACATGGAGCTCATGATTTATTTTTGTTTTTGCTTATTTTCCCCTCATTTTACAGACCCTGGTTCCAAGAATGTCTTCTGGGCCAAATGCTCCCATGGCTCAGATGCTTGGAAATAGTCATTTACTGTAAAAGCCTGCTATTCCTCAGACCTCCCTGCCAAACCCTTTGCTGTGTGGACCACACCCTCTTTGTCCAGATCAAATTGCTCCTGGTGTGATCCACCAGAGTTTAGCACATCCCATCGCCATGCTTCATCCCTCTTTGTCTTCATTTCCTACTGCTTTTGGTCATCACTTGATTCTGAAGCTCAGTGGATGTCCCTGAATTTCCTTCTAACTCTATGTTCTTCTCCTAGGATCTTATTTTTAGAAAGAGCACCATGGACTAATAATAATAATGACAGTTAAATGTTTGGCTGCCTGAATCTTTAGATTCTTCAAAGAGCTTCCTTCATTGACTGCCTCATTGACTCAGATTTAGAGGAAAATTGGCTTTGGGATTCAAATAATTGTATTTAACTCTTGACAACTTAAACTGTGGTAAGTTAAATATATTTTAATTTGAAGACCCTTAGATATGTAATTTTTCTGAGCCTTAGTTTCCTCTACTTTAACAGAGGATTGATATCTATGTTATCTCAGTCACTAGTATTTACTTTGGAATAAATCTTAGTTCTCTTTACCTAAGTGAGATTGAATGTTGTTATTACATACTTGTGAGGAAAGGAGGAAAAAGGATTACATAAATCTTGTCTGAACTACAAAATGGACCTCTTAATAAGAATGTATTTAAAAGAACCACCTGAACAGCACTAGTTGGAGAATTGTTTCTCAGTTCCTAAAAGAAACAAGAGTGATATTATCTGACTGTGGACTGACTTCTCTCATTCAAATTTCCACATCTGTTATTTGTGCTTGTGTGAGAAGGGAAACGAGGAGAGGAATAGGAACAAAATGTGACAGGAGTCAGTCTGAGATGTTCTGAAAGCAGGAATGTGGATTTTAGGACTCAAAAGTTAGCCTTGATTAAGTTCATACTATTCTTTGAGTGCCTGGTTACAGAGTTTGCATTTTATTTGTTAGGCAATAAAGAGTTAAAACCAGAAAGTAACAGAGAGTTAATAAACTTGTAAAATAGATTTGACATTTACATATAAAAGTCCTTCCTTATGCAATTGTAGGTGAAGAGATTCAGAAAAAATGGAAGAATCGGGGAGATTTGTCTTTGGCAATTCTTTCTTCCCTCCCCCTAAATGTCTTTGGCAAAATATACTTGAAGTAAATACTAGTGACTGAGATGTTCTATAATTTTATTTTTCATTCACATAGAACATAACGTCATTCTTTGCTTCAGACGTAAGAATGATTTCACCAATAGGCCAATGTCATTGTTGCATAAAGAAGATGATAGAGGATCTCATTGTGGGTTTATTCCATTGGAAGCATGTGGTCCAGAGCATGATCATTACTTTCTAATGGACCCAGCATTCTGGCCAAGACAGTCCATATGGAGATCAGGATAACCAACATTATAAATATAATGAGAAACACAGGCAAGTTCTGGACTCTAAAAGAGGAGCTTATGGAGCTTCAGGGAGAGGTTTCAGGAAAATACACAAGAAACGGGATGACCAAACCAGCTTCAAAGGGTGAGATGGTTGGTGGCGAAAGAGGGGTACAGCAGTCAAAGAGGATGAACAACCTGTACAAAGACAAAGAGATGAGAAACATAATAGTACACAAAGCACATCCTCTGCTCCTGGATAGGCAGAACCAGTATAGTCCAAATGGCCACACTTCCAAAACTCTTATATAGATTCAATGCAACCCCAATCAAAATACCCATAACATTCTTTACAGAGCTGGAGAAAGCAATCCTAAAGTTCATATGAAGTAGAGGAGATCTAGATTAGAAGAAAAAATTCCAACACAAAGGGCAAAGCAGGGGCAGCACAATCCTGGACTTCAAATACATATTACAAAGCTGCAGTAATAAAAACAGCATGGTATTGGCAAAAAACAAAACCTAAAGCAAAGCAAAGCAAAACAAAAAAACAGGCTCATGCATCAGTGGAACAGAATAGAAGAGATAGAAACAGTTCCAGGTATACTCAGCTGTGTTATTATTGACAAAGAGGCCAAATCCCTTTGCTGGAGGAAAAATAGCCTCTTTAACAAATGGTGCTGGGGAAATGGGCTATTTACATGATGAAAGTTGAACATAGACCCATATTTCTCACCATGCATTAAACTAAAATAAAAATGGATTAAAGATATAAACATTAGAGTAGAAACTATCTGCTCGAAAACAGAATAGATAAGACTCTTGAAGACCTAGGTGTAGGCAAAAACTTTCTGAACAAAAGGTGAGTTGCATAAGAAATAATACCAAGATCCTACAACTGGGATCACATCAAATTTAAAAATTGTGCACAGAATAGGAAACCACTAACAGAGTTAAGAGACAACCTATGTAATGGGAAAATATTTTTGCCAGTTACTCCTCAAAGAGCTAATATCTATAATATATAAAGAACTCCAAAAAACTAGACCCTCAAATTTAAAGGCCCAGTTAAAAATGGGCATCTGAAATGTATTTCTCAGATGAAGAAATACAAATGACCAATAAATACATAAAAACTTGTTCAACACTGTTGGCTATTTGAGAAATGCAAATTAAAACAGCACTGAGATTCCATCTCACTCTAGAAACAATGGCTGCCATCAAGAAATCAACCAATAACAAATGCTGGTAAGGCTGTGGGGGGAGAAAGGAACCCTTTTTTATTTTTGGTGGGACAGTAAATTGATACAACCACTATGGAAATCAGTATCAGTATGGAGATTCCTCAAAAAACTATAAGTAGAAGTTCCATTTGACCCAGCTATTCCCTCTCTAGGTATTTTCCCAAAAGAGTTAAGGACATCATACCATAGTGATACATGCATGCTTATATCAGCATAATTCATGATAGCTAAATCTTGGAAAAAGTCTATATGTCCATCAACAGATGAGTGGACAAAGAAAAAATGTTATTTACATACAATGGAGCACTACTGTGCCATAAAAAAGAATAAAATTGAGTCATTTGTAGGAAAATGGAAGCACTTTGAGACCATGTTAAGTGAAGTAACTAAGACACAGAAGTTTAAATAGGACATGGTTTCTCAGATGAAAATATCAATATATATGTATAAAATATAAGTGAAAGAGATATTAGGAAAAAAAGAAAATAATAAAAGAGATAGTAATCCAGCATGAACAATGTATCTAAAAGTGTACTTTGACTTAGTACAATTGTCATACATGTTTTATATGTTCTTTGGTTTATTAGTCTGATTTTCAAACTGGATATATGATAATAAACTTTATGAGATTTTATAAAGTAAATAAATGAATCTGATGCTGGAAAAATAAAGTGGGAGGTGGGGGAAAAATTGAATTGAAATGTGTGACATACATGAATCAATCCCCTACAGTGAATGTAATCACTATGTACTGCAAGCATGTACTAATAAAACAAAACAAAACAAAACAAAAAAAAACCAGACCAAGCGGAGAGGATCAATATTTATTTATTTTTCTGTTGTTGTTAAATTCTTTTATTGGTACATTGTAGGTATACAACACAATTACATTTCTCACTGGGAATTGCACCTTTACATAATGCATCTTGGATCTTATTTTTTCCACATTCCTAGCCCTCCCTTCACCCCCTCCACCTTTCCCTATTTACAAAGACTTTATTTCCATTTTTTCCATTTCTCAGCATTTTTCCCTTCTTTCCCTTCCCCTGCCCCTCCCACTACCCTTACCCCTTTGGACCTTTTCTTCCTATTTTACATTATCGATTATTCATTCTAATCATTGGTACATTTTAGGTATACAATATAATGACATTCA